>SSNQ01034147.1:114163-142781 GCA_006942095.1 Nothobranchius kuhntae | reverse complement strand
GTGGGGTTAGCCTTTTCAGCGTGAAACACTTGGATTGGAGGGGGTTGGCGTATGTTGGCAGCCCTGCTGCCGAGCCGTGTTATTGGTGGAGATTTTTAGCCAAAAAGGGAACCCTTTTATTAATTTATTTCATTTTTTCAATCTCCCCTCTAAATTGGCTCTTCTATGTCAGAAGGTTCTTAAGAAGCATGAAATGTTTTACAGCTAATATGTTTTCCACATTTTCTATAGTAGCTGTAGGTGACAGCGTGGCATAGAGCTATCATGCTTTTTTCAAGTGAGCTTGACAGACTCTAGTGTCACTGGGACCGCTGAGATATCTTGTTGTCACCCACCTCCATTACCCCCCCACAATTCACCCTTGCCCCCTCCCCCAGTCCACTATCTCCTTGTCCCCTCAACGCCCCAGACACCACTGAGCAGTTCTCAATTTCCTGTTTCTGATATGTGTCTGGTCCAGATTTCAGGGGATATTTTACCAGTGACCTTACAGGGAAATTTAGCAACTTTTTCATATTTTTAAATCCTTTTCTTGAGCCAGTATGTGCTAAAATGACCCGTTACAGCCCCTTTCACCCCCTGTGGCCAGATTATTCCACTTGCAACGTCAGCCTGGCAGACTGCTCTGTTAGGCCTTAGACAAATGGAGCTGACATACCTGGCGCTACAGTCTGATTCCTGCACATTTTTTCCATGTTTTAGATCATGAACATAGTTGATTTGTTTCATTTGGTGATGAATCACTGTCCTGTAGACACGAATGAAGGCTGGGAGACGTTTCAGCTGCTAGATTAAAGTGTTAAAAGATAAACACCTTGAAGCGTCTGCGCACCTGCACGAGTTAAGGTGTGAAGTCAAATTTGTTTCTGTCACTGTTACTTTATATATTTATTTATTTTCAGTTACATTTTGTACTGGGACCACCCATTTTTATTAGGCCTTGATGAAGGTTAGTTTCTGGCTATGCTACAGAGCAAATGTACCGTGGAAAGTCAGATTATTTAAACGCTCTGTGGCATTTTTGGAAGCCCAATACTGCTATCACATGTTGATGACATCACGCCAAGTCGACCGCGATGTGACCATGGCACCCTCTGCTGGATTTTTCTAGTTTAGTCGTTTTATCTCAGAACATTTTTTCCTGAAGGCTTTGAGTTTGACAACTTGTCCTGGTTCTTTTTTGCCTGATGTTTTTTTTCCTGACCTTTACTCTGACACAATTTAGCCAGAAGTCTAATGGGTCTTTGAATTAAACCTGAGGCTTTTTTCTCTACAGTTCAATGTCTGATGCTTGAGACCTGAGTATGTTCTAAAATGTACACTGTTATACCGACTATAATCAGAAATAATAACTAAAAAAAGTCTTCTCAATGATGTTGATCTTTAAAGTGTCTCCTCATTCTTTCTTTCTCCTCTTTTCTTCTTCCCTGTATGAATGCCTCTCAGCCAGCCTCTGGGTTTGGCTTCTGCTGGGTTTGCAACGTCAATCTGCCACGTCGAAGATGGGAAGCCTGCCTTTTCCTCTCTGCTCTGAGGTCAAAAGAGGTACTACTGCTGTATATGGGTAAATGGCAATTAGTGTGGCATTTTTTTTTTTTTTTTTGCATAGTAAAAACAATAAAAACCATGGGAGGAAAAATGTCTGATGTGTCCTGAAACGGAACATGAGGAAGTTTAAAACCTTGCTCTACTTTAGACTGAGACAGGAGAAAAGAAAACAAGAGGTTAAAAATAGACCGTGGCCAGTACACTTGAACTGGAACAGCATTGTGAGGTAAAACTTTAGCAGATACGTTTGGTGAAGTCTGACATGTTTTACTACACAGCTAATATTTGATTCTGCACTGAGCTGTGACCCAAAGCAAAAGAACAGAATACAAAAGGGAAAAAAAAGAAGAAAATGTCACGGTAGTATGAAAAAGAACAAAACATAGATGTGGTGAGGCCGGGTCTAATAGTTAAAAGGTTAGTGTGTGAAATGATAATCTGGCAGTAGAATATCATGGAAAATATTAGCAAGTTTCAAACTCAGTGCTTTACTTGAAAATCTAATTATTACCTCAACCAGAATGGGAGCCTGTTTCCTAGTTTACATGTTCATTAAATAATTTTATTGAATAAAAAGCGTTCCACGCCCCTACGGTAGGTGGCAAAACGTGCCCTGTTCTTGTTGCCATTCTTCTGGTTAGCCTATAGCAACACAAATAGCTGGCGGAAGCGAAGCAGACAGCGTTAAAACAGGGAATGGCCGAAGGAATGGACAACAACTGCATCACAACTTATTTGGTACTATACACATGTAGCATCGTATCTAATCAGAAGACCTCAAACGTGATCTTGATTTAAAAATAAGAAGTGAGAGAACTCTAACATGTAACTCAGGCTTTTTGGTGAAGTAACTTGAGCACTTTTATGTTTTTAAGGCAGATTTTTTTATTTAGGTTGCATAAACTCCAGGGTTATTTGTGGAGAACCACAGGGTTCAGTGCTTGGACAAATTCTTTTTACTATATATATATGCTCCCAATTGGTAAAATCATTAGACAGCATGGGATAAACTTTCACTGTTATGCTGACGATACTCAGTTATATTTATCCATTAACCCTGATGAGCCTAATCGGTTGGGTAGATTACAGGCTTGTCTTGAGGACATAAAAAATTGGATGACTTTAAACTTTTTGCTTTTTAATCAAGACAAGATGGAAGTTCTCATCTTTGGACCAGAAATCCAGAAAAGGAAATTGTTTAGTCAATCACCTGACCTGAATGGCATTACATTAATCTCTGAGAACAAAGTAAGGAACCTTGGTGTCATCTTTGACCAGGGCATGTCATTCAAATCCCAGGTTAAACAGGTTTGTAGGATTTCCTTTTTCCACCTTCGGAATATTGCTAAGATTAGAAGCATCCTTTCCAGGAGTGATGCTGAAAAACTAGTTCATGCATTTAATACATCAAGACTGGATTACAGTAATTCATTACTCTCAGGAAGTCCACAGAATGTAGTTAAAAGTCTTCAGCTTGTCCAAAATGCTGCAGCTAGAGTTCTGATGAGAATTAAAAAGAGAGATCATATCTCTCCTGTCTTAGCTTCCCTACATTGGCTAACCTGTTAAATTCAGAATAGATTTTAAGATCCTTCTTCTCACATATAAAGCTCTTAATAATCAAGCTCCATCATACATCAGTGATCTGATTGTTCCATACGTTCCTAACCGAGCACTTCGCTCTCAGACTGCAGGTCTACTGGTGGTTCCCAGAATATCTAAAATTAGGATGGGAGGCAGCTCTTTTAGTTATCAGGCTCCTCTCCTGTGGAACCAGCTCCCAGCCTTAGTCCGTGAGGCAGACACCTTGTCTACTTTTAAGAATAGGCTTAAAACATTTTTATTTGATAGGGTCTATGGTTAAAATCTGATGTTAGCCTAGATCTGGACAAGTGGGGGAGTAGAGGGAGGTGGAGTGTACAGTCGGTAAAGACGGCTCTCCCTTGCCCTGCCTCCAACATGCCTCCATTTAAAAAGGCTTGGTTATCCAGAGTTATCTCTGTAGTTATGCTGCTATAGGCTTAGACTGCTGGAGCACACACTGACCACTTTTCACACTACTGCTTTCTTCTACAATCTGCTCTTTAACTGTATTATTTCCTGCTACTTCAGCTGTTAACTTTATTTTCTCTCCAAGTGTTTTTCTCCCCAGAAGCTACAATGATGTTCTGCTGAGCTGTGGTGGCCTCATGGAGGGGGCCATCGTCTAGCACACTGCTGCTAACCACTTAAACATTCTCCCTCTCCTGATAATAACCTTTTGCTTTCCTTGACGTTGGATGTGCTACTACTAGTTTACCCGTTTAATTACAGATCCACTAGGATGAATACAATAAAGTTTATTTCTCGCCAAATAGAATATTTACTAAGACATCACAATGTAACCTTAGACAAATTGCTTGGTGTGTGTGTGTGTGTGTGTGTGTGTGTGTGTGTGTGTGTGTGTGTGTGTGTGTGTGTGTGTGTGTGTGTGTGTGTGTGTGTGTGTGCCTGCTCTGTCTTCTCCATCCCCAGTGAGTCGTGGAGGATGGCTGCTTATACTGAGCCAGGATCCTCTGGAGGTTTCTTCCTGTTAAAAGGGAGTTTTCTTCTCCACTGTTGCTATATGCTTGCTTGGTATGAAGATAGCTGTAAAGTCAATGACACTAGTCAGTGACTTGATGCAACTTGCTGGGTTCCTTCTATAGGAAACATTTTTTCTGATTGGCCTAATGAACTGACCTGAATTGGAATGTTTATTATGTGAAGTGCCTTGAGACGACTCTTGTCGTGATTTGGCGCTATACAAATAAAATTGAATTGAATTGAATTGAATAAAAAGTGTTCCATAGTGGACAAGATACAGCTCTACTTCATTTCTACAGCACTTTATTTGTCAGTGCTTTGGGGAGAAGTCTTTAAGAGTATTCATTTTCATGTAAATTTGTGTAAGCAACATAAAAAGTGCTTTGTTTTCACTTTTACAGAGAGCTTTACAGAGGTACGTGAGCAAATCCAGTGTCGTAATCCAGGGGTCAGTGGTGTGTAGATAATCCAGAAGGGGCGGGGCAAAGTGGGAAAATCCAAGGGGTCAAGATCATGGAAGCAGGCATGGAACAGTTGTTGGACATCTACTGGCAAAGACTTTCAATAATCTGGCAGAGTCTGTGGCTGGAGGGGACAGGATCCTCTGGGGGCTTCTTCCTATTAAAAGGGAGTTTTTTCATTTCAATTTAAATTCAGTTCAGTTTATTTCTATAACACCCAATCACAGCAAGAGTCGTCCCAAGGCTTATCACATAGTAAACATTCTAATACAGTTTAGTTCATTAAAGAGACTATGTGTAATTTTTACCATTCACTTTTGGAAATATCCATTGAAATGTTGTTGAAAATGAATTAACGTAAAAGAAAAATATTGGCAGTTTCATAACCTATAACTATAAACATCTGTTCTGAAATACATGGGAGCGGGTCCAATTCTCTGGGCGACGTCATATTAGATGCCATGTTTCCTTCTACGGGAGCCTGTGAGGACAAAATGCATTTACTGATTTGTAACAAACGGTCACAAAACTTTCAACATTAATAAACGTTGTTTTACACATTTATCTCCTCACTTGCTGCCAGTGATGAAAAGAAACTATTCAAGCCAGTAGTCACTGCTCTTAGGTCTCATAATTGGCAGAAGGCAGCTGCATCATGAAAGCACCGGACACAAATTTGCAATGGAGGGATGGAGTGATTTCAAGTGTAACGTCACGAAATGGACTGATTTTAAAGATCCCGCAGGTCATATGCAGCCAGAGCAAATAACCTTGGCTGCTACATGTTCTGCTGTATTTTCCCTTGTCGGGAGTCTGTGAGTCTGCACAACTCAGCATTTTAATCAGATGACTTCATCAGCTGAGCGCAGCTTCATCAGATAATAAAGAGGAACAGTAGCATTCTTTCCCCAAAGTTCTTCACAAGAGAACTGTTTTAGATAAATTATTCCCAGAAGAAAGAAGATTTCATAATTGAAGTAATCATTTTTTAATTCAAAATAATCATTGAAGAAAGAAGATTTTACGATTAAAAATCATATTGCCATGTATAATTAAGCAATGAAATGTTCATGAATCTGTACTCAAGGATTGTTTAAGTATGTTTACTGGATTAGGTCATCACCATCTACTCACACCAGACAGAGAGTGAGGTTAAGATAAGAACGCATGACACATAACTAACCTTGTCCCTAGACTCTGAGACTCTGCGTCTCAGAGTGTGCGTTTCTGAGATTCTTGGTAAGTTTGGTACTAGATAACAGCGGGTATATCAACCAGCCGTTCTGCTTTCTCGTCAGTCAGGAGAGAAAGCTAGAGACTGGCCATCTCTTAGCAGATCTCTAGCTCAGCAAGATTTTGACACACTGTCAAAACCTTAAAGCTTTTTGCACCTGCGAAGCCGAATAACAAGATAGTTTTCCTGCGGAACAAAGCTGATTTTGCAAAACTCCTTCAGAGTTATTTTAAGACGTGTGGTTTCCATCCATCTGTCGTGACCCGGGAGACATCTCTGGACTGAAAGGTGGTACCTCGGTACTCTATAGCCCTCCGGTGCCAGCGGTCACCCGACCCCTCTCCCTTTCGGATCCTCAAAGGGGGTCTCCGAATCTGGGTAATGTAGACACACAGAGAGCATCTGAATGTGGTTCTGATAATAACATCTTTCTAGCTTATTTGCAAACCAAATTCTTTCCATCCAGAACTCAGCTCTGAGAAACAGAGATTCTGAATACATTATATTCACACATAGTTCTCAGACACCCATCTTTTAGTTCCATCCACTCACAGGATAATAGTTTAAACCATTTGTCAAGTCTTAATTGTTTGTAAAATAAATTCTTATTTGTTTACAAACACTGACTGGTTCTTGAATCATAAACGAAATGTGAACGATCCCTTAATAATTAAAATAATTCCAGAACCTTCTAATTAATAATCCTAAAACCAAGCAAGATGATATTCTATAATTAATAGAGTATTACAGCTATTGGTCACAAGTAATGAGAATGGAAATAAATAAAGCAATTTATTTAGCCCACATTACTCTACCATTTTACATTACACTAGTTAAAACAAACAAGTGGCTTAAAACTACCAAACAAGCTGGGTAAAGGACATCATTCAGTCTTGGTTCACAAGAACCGGATGTACATGATGGGTGTTGTAGAAAGTTTGCACTAAAGAGCTTGACAGGGAATTGTGCAGTGCTGTGACAGTGCTGTGACAGTGAGAACGAGGATTCAGCCAACAAAGGTAACTTCTGTGAGATGCTAGATGCCACTGGAAAATTCAGTTCTACTGTCCAGAAGAAGCTGACAATTAATCCGTCATCACGAACGAGATCTTTAATTTAATGACTGAAATGATAAGAAAACAAATTGGCAAAAAGGTGAAGGAGGAACATTTAGCTATTTTGGAAGATGAAAGTATTTATCTGGAAAAAAAAATAAAAAGAATAAATCTCAGTGGTCGTTCATTATTTGCAGCCAGATTCAGAGACAGTGGTGGAGGAATTTTTGCATTTCACCCCAGCTGAAGAATTAAATGCAGACTCGCTTTTTGACAGCATCAAAAAGACACTTAGTCGTGATATTTATGGTAACTGCTATGTAAGGCTGTGCTACGATGGTGCCGCTGTGAACTACAGATCCATTTCTAAATGACCCTTTATCTCTAAAATGTTGGAAAAGGTTGTGGCAGATCAACTGATTACTTTTATGGAACTACTCAACAGTTTTGATAAATTCCAACCTGTTTTTCGTAAAAATCATTCAACAGAAACAGCTTGCTTAAAGTTTTTCAGTGACATCATGATGGCTGCAGACAACGGGGAATTCACAGTGTTAGTATTGTTAGATCTTTCTGCAGGTTTTGACACCGTTGATCACAGCACCTTAGTTAACAGACTTGGTGACTCGGTGGGGATCTCTGGAACTGTTCTAGACTGGTTTAGATTGTACCTTTCTAGCAGAAGTTACAGTGTCTGCAGAAACCAAATCATGTCAGATTCTACTGATCTGTTCTGTGGGGTACCCCAAGGCTCTGTTTACGGTCCACTGTTGTTTCTGCTGTACATGCACCCTCTTGGACAGAAAACTGATTTTTATTTTCATAATGTCTCTTATCACCTATATGCAGATGACATTCAGCTGTTCTGCTCCTTTAAGGATTCTGTGTTCTATAAACTGTCTGAATTACTGGTTACAGCTAAACTCTGAAAAGTCTGAATGTCTGATCATTGCCCCTGAGAGCATGGTTCCCCTGATTAGTCAACAACATGGTCATTTCTCTTCTGCTGTCAAGACAAACTTGAGGACCCAATTGTTTTCGACCAATCAATGTCTCTTGAAGGCCACTCAAAAAATTAGTCCGAAACGGTTTTTATCACGTAAGAAATATCTCCAAACTGTGAAGGTTGATGTCAAAACATGAGCTTTAAATGGTTCTCCATGCCTTTATCTCCTCCCGTCTAGATTACTGTAACACACTCTTCACATGTTTTAACAAAAAATTCCTTGACCACCTTCAGTTGGTCCAGAACTCTGCAGCGAGGCTCCAAACTGGAGCAAACAGAAGAGCTCACATCTTTCCTATGCTAATGTCTCTGCACTGGTTACCCGTTAACTTTGGAGTTCATTTTAGAGTCCTGACTATAACTTTCAGGGCTCTACATGGTCAAGCCCCTTCCCATATTACTGAACTGTTAAAGCCTTATGCTCCAACCCGAGCCCTCAGGTCCACATCGTCACGGTCTGTCGTGTCTCCTCAGTTTCTGTTTAGTCCTGTGTCCATGTTAATTGCTCCCACCTGCCTCTCATCTCCCAATGACTCAAGGTCCCAGCCCCTCATGTATTAAAAAACATTCTCAGTTCTGTGTGTCTTGTCACTTCATTCTTTCATTGTTTGTGCGCTTTATTCATTAAAACCCTTCCAACGTCCTCATCTGCCTACTTCTGTCACTCACCTGCATCTGGATCCTCACCTCAGCCAGCATACCTGACACACCCACCAGAACCTTCTAGAAGTTCCAAAGACCAGATATAAAAGTCGAGGTGATCTCTCATTCCAGACTGTTGCACCTCGAATTTGGAATGATCTTCCTTTAACCTTATATAGGATTGACAGTCTGGACACCTTTAAAAAACAGCTGAAGACCTTTTCATTTATCTGTTTTCATATTTTTTACTTTTGTTTTGATCTATGTGAAGCACTTTGTGACTTTCTGACTGTGATGAGTGCTATATGTATAAAATTACTTACTTACTTACTTTTCTACTTGCTTACTAAATGCATCAACTAGTTTTTCAGCATCACTCCTGGAAAGGATGCTTCTAATCTTAACAATATTTCAGAAGTAGAAGAAGGATATCCTACAAACCTGTTTAACGTGGGATTTGAATGACATGTCCTGGTCAAAGACAACGCTAAGGTTCTTTACTTTGTTCTCGAAGACTAATTTAATAGCGTTCAGATCAGATGATTGACTAGGTGTCGGACTTGTGGGGACTGGGCTTTCTCAGTCCTAGCTCTGTCACTCTGGAACTAGTTGGCACCCTCAGTTAGGCTGTCCCCATCTCTGCCGGTTTTTAAGTCGCCTGAAAACCCACTTCTTCTGCTTGGCGTTCCCTGAATGTATTTGAGGTCGGCCCTCTTTTATGTTGATTTTATTTCCCTGTTTTTAATTTGTCACTTTATCCCTTGTTTTCTCCATTTGTTTCCGCTTTGGTGTTTTACCCTCTTTGCACATTTTGGCATTTCCCTCTGCCCAGTCTTCCTCCAGACTCTGGCACCTTGATTTCTGAATGACATGCAAAATTTGCTTTCATCTGAAAAAAGTACTTTGGACCACTGAGCAACAGTCCAGTGTTGCTTCTCTGTAGCCCAGGTCAGGCGCTTCTGCCGCTGTTTCTGGTTCAAAAGTGGCTTGATCTGGGGAATGTGGCACCTGTAGCCCATTTCCTGCACACACCTGTGCACGGTGGCTCTGGATGTTTCTACTCCAGACTCAGTCCACTGCTTCCGCAGGTCCCCCAAGGTCTGGAATTGGTCCTTCTCCAGAATCTTCCTCAGGGTCCGGTCACCTCTTCTCGTTGTGCAGCGTTTTCTGCCACACTTTTTCCTTCCCACAGACTTCCCACTGAGGTGCCTTGATACAGCACTCAGGGAACAGCCTATTCGTTCAGTAATTTCTTTCTGTGTCTTACCCTCTTGCTTGAGGGTGTCAATGATGGTCTTCTGGACAGCAGTCAGGTCGGCAGTCTTACCCATGATTGTGGTTTTGAGTAATGAACCAGGATGAACTTCATAACAATATGCTAATTTATTGAGAAGGACCTGCATATAATGAAAATTATTTGTCTAAGCACTGAACCCTGTGGTACTCCACAAGTAACCCTTGAGTATGAAGACGATTTCTTGTGTACAATGACAAAATAAAATCTTTCAGACAGATAGGATTTAAACCAGCCTAACGCTGTTCCTTTGATCCCTACAACATGTTCAAGTCTTTCTAAAAGAACATTGTGATCAACTGTGTCAAAGGCAGCACTGAGATCTAACAAGATTAGAACAGACACAAGATTCTTATCTGAGGCCATGAGAATATCATTTGTAACTCTCACTAACGCAGTTTCAGTGTTGTGATACTCTCTAAAACCAGACTGAAATTCCTCAAACAGCGCATTAGTGTTTAAATGCTGACATACTTGGATGGCCACTATTTTCTCCAGAACTTTGGATAAAAATGGAAGGGTAGATATTGGTCTATAATTCATTGGGTCATCTGGATCCAGAGAAGGCTTCTTAAGTAAAGGTTTGATTACAGCAACCTTAAGATCCTGTGGTGCATACCCATTTACTAAGGATAGATTGATTATATCTAGAATGGGGTCAGTAACCAAAGGAAATCTTTAAATAATTTGGTTGGGATTGGGTCTAAAATAAAGTTGTCAGTTTAGATGAAGCTAATATTTTTGATAACTCTGAAAGCTCAACTGGATCAAAACGGTTCAAACACAGACGAGGTTCTACAGTCACCTCTGATGCTGCCTCACTTACTGAGGAAGAAGAAATCATATTAGGGAGGATGCTAAAGATTTTGTTTTTAATGGAATCAATTTTATTCGTGAAAAATCCTATAAAGTCATTGCTGCTGAAGCCTTTCAGATATAATGCTGGTTAATAAAATAAAAACTTTAAACCAGTCAGCTATTTTATTGGATTGTTTACAATTTTGCTGTCATCCACACCAGTTTGACACCATTAAATGTTTAAAGTACAACTAGTTTAAAAAGTTTTATTTACTCCCTTTGGTTGATAATGCCTCATTTCATTGATGAGGCATGTCACACAGCTATGATTGAAACATATTTTTAACAAACTTATGAATGACAAAGTTATCTAATATCAAATCTAGCAAAATATCAACAACATTGTGCAATATGGGAATGTCCTGGTTCAGGAGAACAAGGGGAGTAGCAGCACTCCACTAACGTGAAATAACAGGCTAATTATCTGTTATTGTCATGATCCTGCCATGCCTTGACCTCCATGCACCATCATTCACCTCATCAGCCTTCATGCTTCACACCTGGTCTCCTCATCAAGCACCAGCCAAACCCTGTTTCCACAGCCAACTCACCATCAAGCTCATGCCACACACCTGCCTCACCAGCTATATATTCCACAGTCAATCACCAGCACTCTGCCAGATTATTGAACGCCTCTGCTAGTAAATCTTCCAGCCTTTTTCATCCTGCCTGATCATAGCCTCCTGGCCTCGTTTCCATGCCTGACCCTTGCAAAAACCTCTGCCTGCCACCACGACCCTAGCCTGTCTACGACCGCGTCTCCAGCCTGCTCCCTGTTCCTGCTTAGTTTCGATCTGGTTTCAACCCACTCCTGCCTTCGACTCTGCCCTTACTTGAGTTTTCTCCGGTAACACCTCCTATTAGCTTCTGGCTAATAAAGACAGTTAAAAACGTCTTACTGTGTTTGGTGTCATCACGGGTCCTCCAAGTTCTGATTATGACAGTTATTTTCATCAAAAAACTTTTGATTAGGGACGCACTGAAAATTCAGCCACTGAAAATATTTGGCCGACAGTGGCCCTAAAGTGCTTTTTCGGTCTTCAATCGAAACACCGAAATCACCAAAGCAACACGGCTAAAACAGGCCACCCCATTTTCATGTCATCCCTCATGTGGCAACTTGCTCTTTAGCTTTATAAAAATCATACATTCGTACTAATTTCAGAAGTAAAGTTTTCCCTTTTTGTAATGCTTTTTATTACAAACTCTGGAAATTTTTTGTGTCCGGGGATCGGACCACCAAAGGTCCCGCCTTAGTCTGCTGCCCCATCCACACTGCACCGGACCCTTCATGTTCCTCCTGCAGGTGGTGGGTCCAGAGGTGGATGAGCCCATGTATCCGGTTTGGGCTGGATCTGGCTGGGCCCATGGGCGAAAGCCCGGCCACCAGACGCTCGTTCATGGGCCCCAACCCCAGGCCTGGCTCCAGGGTGGGGCCCTGGTAACCTTCCCGACCGGGTACTCTGGCTCTTTGATCTCACTTCCATGAGGAGTCTTCTGAACCGCACTTTGCCTCACCCTTCACCTAGGACCAATTTGTCATGGGTGACCCTACCAAGGGCACAAAGTGCCCCAGACAACATAGCTCCTAGGATCCTTAGGGCACTCAAACTCCCCCACCACGATAAGGTGGCGGTTCAAGGAGGAGTCTCTGGAATATTCATATCAGTTACGTGATGCACTTTGAACTTTTTTTTTTAAATGCCCGGCATTTTTAAATTTTTTCTTCTTTTACATTCCTGTTACGTCTGTCGCTATTAGTGATGTTTTAACCATCTTTCTACACCCATCATGTCCTGAACACAGTGAAATCAGCTTTGGATCATGTGTGTGAAGAGTCTTTACTCTCATGAAGCACACACACTCGCCACTTTCTTCCTCGCTGGACGAGTGAATATCTTCATCAGAGGGTGAATATTGCTCTTCAGAATCAGAGACAGACGTTAGCAGACAAAGAGCTTTGTCAACAATGAACAGACCTGTAAGTTTCTCCTCTCTAATATGTAATAGCATTTGCCCTCTCTGCTCTCCTCAGTCAGGATCCTCATGAACTTTCAATAGAAACACCCAAAAGTGTTGCTCAGATAGAAGTAATCTTAGTTATCTTCTGGTGTAAAGTAATAACTTTATGAGTGATTATATTTGGCTCGTTAAACGCAATGTTATGACTTTGGCACCTAAATGGCTAATTTTACAGTCCTTCTATGGATCAAATTTTTGGCATAATAATTTATATCGGTTTTCGGTCTTGGTTTCCTCATTTTTTGTTTTTGGTTTCGGCCAAATTTCCATGTCGGTGTATCCCTACACAGAAACTACCGACAGGTGGAAGCAAAATAAATAAATAAATGAACTCTGTCAAAAGGAAATAAAATGTTTAAAAATAGCATGTCTGAATCTTAGTAACCAACAGTGTTTCATTTTATCAACTGTTTGATCCAGGACAGCGTGGAGAAGAAATGTAATTTTTTCAGTTTTACATTATAAGATGGAATATTGTGAAAATGTAATTTCAATATTTAGAAAAATGTTTAGAGTTCATCTGAGAAATAGATCCCAGTGAAAGGGTCTGAGTCACAGCACAACTGAATATTTTCCTCCTGATGATCTTTTTTTCTCAGTGCTGTCTGGCAGCACTACAGTGCTCATAGTTTCCATCCTCAGCCTGTCTGCAGTGTGTGTGTGTGTGTGTGTGTGTGTGTGTGTGTGTGTGTATGTATAAAGATGGGGGATGGTTTGATTCTTTTTGCATGCTGGGAAATATGAAAAAAAAAACAAGTTTAAAAAGATTCCTGTCCTTATCCTGAGTTGTAAATGTATATTTCTGTTTTACTTTCCTTTTTTTAAATTACCTTTGAACTAACAGCTTTCTTCATGATACTGGTTTCAAATAATTTTGTGTTTTTTAATTATTTTCTATATCTTGTTTTAACCAAAGGAAAACGATTTGGTCACTGTCAGTGTTGCCAGTGGGGGTTGGTTGGCAGCTAGAGGATGATGTCATGTTTGACCGAGAACCTGCACTGATGGAACACTTCTTCAGCTGTTTGGAGCTGTTTCAGAAGAATAATGCTACAAAGTGGCATTGTTAAAAAGAACAGTGTGGTCAGACCGAGACTTTCAGTCAAGCTGCACTGGTTTACAGCGAGTGCTGCAGAGAGCACACCATGTGGCCGTTGGAGGAACAACAGTCATCAAAATGTGCACTCCCATGACATTCAAACCTAATTATTAATATGAACCAAACCATTTTCCTAATAATATATTATCATTTACATTTGTCTTAAACTCAAGTAAAAGATAAAGCTGTGTTGGGGGGCGGGTTGGAAGGAGAAGCCGAGGAAAGTCGGCTGATTAGTAGGGAAAACAGAAAGTTGTGACAGTGAGCCAAAATCAGATTGCCCTCTGAGGTCTTCCTGCTTCCCCGGTTCTCAAAAAATGTCAAAGTCCTGGAGCTTAGTACCAGGCAGGATGTGCAGCAGGTGCAGGCCACCTGTTTTTCACGACTCTGGGCATAACCAGGACATCACAAATGCTGAGATCCAGGCTGACATAATCAGCCATTAGAGCCACTATTAAGTGTCTGAACTTGGCCTGAACAATGAGGAGGAGTGGCCTGGGATGGATGAAGACAACCAGTTGAGAATTAACATCCTGAAAGACGACTTTTGGGTGCTTGGTCTTGGTCAGAACCAGAAGGAGAACCAGGCATAAATTGCTGGCAGGATTCATCTTAAATGAACATTTGCGGATGCTAGCTTAGCTTATCTAGAGGCTAACTGAAGGGGAACATGACCTCATGAATGTTCAAACATATGAAGGAACGTACAAAGTTCCACACAGAAGATTTCTCTGTAAAAAAGCATCTATGTCTTCCATTTTTCACTCTCTCCTCATTATTATTTTTCTTTCCTTGTTTGGAGCAGAGAAACAAGTAAAACATGCCGGACACCGGCCCTCCGGGACCAGGAATGGGAACCACTGAGTGAGGCTATTTAATTTCAGAAAATAGAGACTAAGAAATAGAATAGAATTAACTTTATTAATCCCACACTGGGGAAATTCACTTGTTAAGGCAGCACATACAGACGTGGACTAAACTGTTGGTACCCTTCAGTCAATGAAAGGAAAACCCACAAAGGCCACAGAAATAACTTGAATCTGACGAAAATAATAATAAATAAAAATTCTATAAATTTAACCAATGAAAGTCAGACATTGATTTTCAACCATGCTTCATTGAAAAAACGTCATGGAAGAGGCACGGACCAAAATGATGGTACTCCTAGAAAAGACTGAAAATAATGTGACCAAAGGGACGTGTTCAAATTCAAGGTGTGTCCACTTATTAGCATCACGTGTGTCTATATGTGGGTCTCCAGGTAGTCAATGTGTTGTTTGGTGACATGGTGTGTGCATAAACATATATATTGGACAATTCATGTCCATTGGCTGGAATTACCGTATACGTTTCTGAGTCCAAATGGGAGGTTCCCACCACTGCCATTTTGACCATGTCACATGTCCCGTCATGCCTAGACAATCCAAAAAATGGGAAAAGAGGAGGAGCTGAGGGTGGTGCGGTTACAGTTGGAACAAATTAACCTATGTAGCTACTTAGCTAACCCAAGCTATGAAATGGTTCAGAAGACCGTGGCAGACCAGCAGAACCGCCGACCAGCTCCCGTGCAAGGCTGTAAACATGCTGGTCCCCTGTGGAGATCTAATATGGACCGGGGCTGTTAAAGGTATTGGCCAGAGGCAAAATTCCTTTGAATATCATGTTTAAAGGAGTGTTAAAACATCAGATGAAAAAGGTTTTTGGATTTTCACAGCTGGAATTTAAAGAAAATCTGATGTTTTTGACCAGCGCGGGAAAAACAGAAACTAGCTTCCGGTCTAAGTCCTGGGCAGCTGGTGATGTTTCAGAAGGAGGTCTGCTGAATCAGCTATAGAACACAACCCCCGACTCCAATGTTTCTGTGTTAGCATTATAGCAGAGAACAATGTGTCATCAATCACCGAGGATATCGGGCTTTGCTGGTTCATCGCGGTCAAAGATCCGCAAGTCCGCCGTTATTTCGACTCCCCACGGAGCCGTGAGCCAAGTCGACAACGGCGGACACACGGATCCTTGGCCACGGTGGAACAACGAAGTCCGATAGCCTCTGCTATCCTGGGTCAGATACGTAGCTTTAGTTGTTTTTACCCAGCAGCCACACTAACCCATATTAGACCAAGCGGTGTTATGGTAAACGCATTGAATTTTCCCCCATTCTACCAGCAAACCATTAGTGAGAAAAAATACAGTTAAGCAACTCAAAAGTGAAGCAGCACAAACTAAAAGAGCTGATGTGTTTCTATGGTCTCCTTCAGAGATCCACCAATGACCAGCATGACTACAGCCTGAAATCTGAGCCAGTTCGCGTGTCCAGGCTGCCCCAGAAAACGGGAACAGCCAGTCGCATGCAGCCCCACTAACATGTTTGACCAAGCAGTTAAATAACACAGCAATTCCCCCATTCAACCAGCAAAATTAAGTCCAGAAGTATAATTGTATTTACTGATAAAAAGCAGCAGAAACTGCTTGGATGGTCTGGTAGCAACCACAGCTTGTCCTTTTGTCTAACTGATTCCGTGATTAACATCCAAACACACAGAAACGACTAAAAATCAGAGCGTCGAAATGGCCGAACATCTATTAACGTGAGGCTGAAGCCTTTCTCCGGAGCTAGCTCTGAAGTCACGTTGATGCGCATTAATTATTCACATTTTTCTGCATTTAATTACACGTAAACAGAAGAGTTATAAAAATTCACACCCTCGGAGTTGTCATGAGTGTAAACTAGATATTAGACCTAAAATGGGTTTTTGAATCAGGCTGTAAACATGTTTATTTCTGCTGTGAATTTGGCATTTTTAATATGGGAGTCAATGAGGATTTGCTCACTTCTGCTGCCAGTCCCTAGTGGATGAGGGTGGCACTGCAAATTTAGCCCCTCCTTGTTGGCTTCATGTTTATTGCAGAATTATGGGGGCTTGGGTGTGTAGCACACTCAGCATGGACCAGAGGAAGCAAGGGAAAGAGTTGTCTCAGGAGATTAGAAAGAAAATGATAGACAAGCATGTTTAAGGTAAAGGCTATACGACCATCTCCAAGCAGCTAGAGCTTCCTGTGACTGCAGCTGCGCATAATATTCAGAACTGTAAACTGTGGTGTTATACAGTCTTGCTGCAGTGGGAATTAACGACTTATGGCAGCTTTCTGCTTTATATCTTGGATGTCCCAGTCTGGCACTAAAAGAGCTGTCCATGGCCTCCACAGTGGAGTACAGCGCTCTAAAGCTCTTCATAAACACCACCCCTAAACCATTCATCTAGCTCCTCCTCCTCCTCCTCCCTGCTCTTATGACTCATCGTTCTGAGTGTCTAAGCAGACACATATCCAGGCTGCAGAGAATGAGAAAGAGGAGTGTTGCAAGTCCAGGTTTTCAAAGTGCATCTTTAAATAGACGTGAAAACAGATGGTGTTAAAAGCATCAGATCAGTGTGAGCGAAGTGGGTCCTGTATTTACGTGGATCAGTACTAAAGTGTTTAGTTCTGTGTTCTTTAGTGTTTGTGTGACCAAAACGATTCCTGCACATGTGGATATACACTAGACTCACTCCTCAAACATGTCTGAGTGATATAAAAAGGTTGTGTGTGTGTGAGTGCGTGTGTGTGTGTGTGTGTGAGTGTGTTTGTGTGCGTGGCCAGGTGTGAACATGGTTTAAGCAGTGCATTTATGCATCTGTCGATTTTTTCTGGAGAAAACCTTAAAGGCTTCGCTGAGCTCAGTTTGACCTCCCCAACAGAAAAAATAGTGAGAAAGAGGAAGAGCTACAGGAGAAGGGGGAGGAGGACAGAAGGGTGAGTCATATGTGAGGACGTGGATTCCCTCGTCCTCCCGTTTCGCTTCGATCCTTTCCCCTCTCTCCTCTTGCTTCCCAAACCAACCAAAAGCAAACCTTCAATTATCTGCCTTTGGAAAGACAAGGAAGTGGAAGGAGACGTCTATCTCTCTCTCTCTCTCTCTCTCTCTCTCTCTCTCTCTCTCTCTCTCTCTCTCTCTCTCTCTCTCGCTCTCTGCCTCTCTCTTCTCTTTCTTTTTCATTTTCTGTCTCTGTCTTTGTCTGTCTGTCTCTCTCTTATTTCTTTCTTTCTTTCTCTCTCTCATTTCTTTCTTTCTTTCTTTCTTTCTTTCTTTCTTTCTTTCTTTCTTTCTTTCTTTCTTTCTTTCTTTCTCTCTCTCTTGCTCCCTCTCTCTCTCTCTCTCTCTCTCCGTTGCTCTCTGCCTCTCACTCTCTTCTCTGTCTTTCTTCTGTCTCTGTCTCTTTCTTTCTCCCTCATTTCTTTCTTTCTATCTATCTCTTGCCCTCTTTAGCTTGCTTTCTGTTTCTTTCTCTCTGTCTTGCGCGCTCTCTCTCTTTCTCTCTCTCTCTCTCTCTCCCTCTGTCCCTTGCTCTCTTTCTCCTACTCTCTGTTTCTCTTTTTTATCTCTCTCTCTCTCTCTTCTCTCTCTCTCTCTCTCTCTCTCTCTCTCTCTCTCTCTCTCTCTCTCTCTCTCTCTCTCTCTCTCTCTCTCTCTCTCTCGCTCTCTCTCGCTCTCTGCCTCTCTCTTCTCTTTCTTTCTCATTTTCTGTCTCTGTCTCTGTCTGTCTGTCTCTCTCTCATTTCTTTCTTTCTTTCTTTCTTTCTTTCTTTCTTTCTTTCTTTCTTTCTATCTCTCTCTCTTGCTCCCTCTCTTTCTCTCTCTCTCTCCGTTGCTCTCTGCCTCTCACTCTCTTCTCTGTCTTTCTTCTGTCTCTGTCTCTTTCTTTCTCCCTCATTTCTTTCTTTCTATCTATCTCTTGCCCTCTTTAGCTTGCTTTCTGTTTCCTTCTCTCTGTCTTGCACGCTCTCTCTCTTTCTCTCTCTCTGTCTCTCCCTCTGTCCCTTGCTCTCTTTCTCCTACTCTCTGTTTCTCTTTTTTATCTCTCTCTCTCTCTCTTTTCTCTCTCTCTCTCTCTCTCTCTCTCTCTCTCTCTCTCTCTCTCTTTCTCTCTACTCAGGAAATTAGTTGATAGTGTTCACAGAGACTGAAGCACTTCTGCCCATGTCTGGGATAAACCAGGTGTAACACAGTCACCGCTGATCTGGGTGACAGAGCAGATATTATTGAGAAGTGACTCTCTTACAAAATAATACCATAAGTATTACAGAGACCAGGACATGTAAAAATCCACCTTTTGGAGCTTTTTACCAGCGATAGTGTTGTTTTCTCATGAAAAATACCCCAAATCCATTTTGGCAGCATTCATGCCGTTTCCTGTCTCAGCTGCAAGTTTTCAGATTCTGAGGTGAAGACCTGCAGACACGAGGACACGACACGATGAAAACAAAGTACGTCACCATGAAGCTAGTCTCAGATCTGAAACCCGCCTCCCCTGGAAGTAGGCCAGAAACAGAAACGCCCACTTTTTACAAAATCACACATACCGTACGTTCTATAAATTATTGCATGATTAGATTTTGCAAAGGTTTAGAACTCCAGAAGGTGTCTACTGCCGCTTTTCATAGATTCTGCTTAGAAAATGGATTTGTACAATCAAGGTAATCTTTGTAATTTTTTAATTACAGTTGAATACTTTTTAAATACACATAATTATATTTGCCCCATAGCCTGTTTGAGTAGCTATGAAAAGACAAAAAAGGTTGACAGCTGGTCAGGGTTAATGCATGACGTTTACTCAAGTCCACCCTGAAGGATGGAGACACCTAATGAAATAAGATGCTAAATCCCTAATAGTTATTATGAATATCCTTTGTAGCCTCCAGAAATGGTTAGTTTTCCACCTACAGTCTGACCTCTTCAGCATCGGGTCATATGGAGACATAAGTCTTAACTGGTGCCTTTAATCTGCAAGAAAGATACTGTTGCTTGGCCAAGGTCCCTCTCAAGCTTTCCGCTTATCTCAGACTGCTTTTATTCACAGAACAAGACGGATGAACAATATGAGTAACTAATCATGTAATGAAATTGACAATATGGTTAAATGAAATGTTTTGATTAGTCTGTGCTTAAATTACTGAAGTTGAAATGAAGATTATTATTACATTGAAAGATTAATAAGGATGAAATGAAATATATGACCCATATATTTAACCAGCACACTGACTGGACAAGACACACTCACCATATCTCCATGATGCAAGTTAAAATTGACGTCACTGCACATAGATATTTTCTTATCCACAAATCAGCATCTTCATATCAGAGGGAGGTGTGTATCTGAGTTTGTTGGCAAAACCCCTTTACAGGGCAAGTTCTGATTTGCCAGTAAACCAAAATATGGCCGTTATTAAAACAGCATCACTTCCTGAGTGAGTGAGTTGAGCCCGACTCTGACTGGCCATCGGAGGAAGCCTCTGCTCCCATCGCATCTTTGACAAGCTGTCAAAACCTGTTACACGCTACAGCTGATACCGCAAACGGTTCCTTCAGAATAAAGCGGAACCAGCTCAGACTCCTTAAGAGTTCTCCATAGACACAAAACAAGTCCACCTATTTGTCGTGACCTGGAGACGACTCTGGACTGACCTGGTCGTACTGTGGTTTCTCTACGGACTTCAGTAGCGTGGGGTCCACGGACTCCACGACATCTCTGATCCAAAAGAGGGTCTCCGATAAGGCTACGTAGACTCGACAGATTGCGTCTGATGTGGTTTTATAAACCATCACTATAGTTTATAGCAGACCAAATTCACTCCCACTCAGAACTCCGTTTCGCCACATACAAAGGTTCTGATAACATCACGTTCACACATCCTCACACCTCACATTCCATCCACTTAGATTCATTCATCACATAAAGTGTTTTCTAGTTGTCATGTTTTTAATTGTTTAGAAAAAAAGTCTTACTTTTTATAAACTTGACTCTCCCTGAATTAATATGAAGCGTGTTCCGATCCCTGAATAAACAAATAATTCTAAATCTTCTGGTTAACCCTCTGATGCAAGAATAATGAATTCTGCAACCATGATTTTTAAACAATTTTTTTCATTCATTTTTAGGTGTGAATGAAACAAATTTCAACAAATATTTTTTGTAATATTTTGTTAATTTACAAATAATTAATTACATGTCCACCTCAGTGGACAGCGTGCATTCTGAACATGAAATATGTTGACTTGACTTACTGAAGTCCAAATGGAGGGGCTCAAATGCAATAAAGTCTTCAACAGCTGTGCTTAATAGCAAAAAAATAAATAAATAACAATTTTGAATACCTGTCCACTGTAGTGACCATTATGCATCAAAGGGTTAAACATTCAAAGACCAATCAGACTGGATTTCCATATTCATATAGAAATTCACATCTTATCGGTCAAATGTGGTGCAGCATATTGAGCTTTAAAAGCACCCAAAATAAACATGTGTGCTAACCCTACACCTTAAATATAATCTCTACTTGTTCAGGTCTTTATTTTCTAAATTGACTGTTGAGAATATAGTTTGGACAAGGATAAATGATAGTATTGCTGTATAGAACAGGAATGAACAGAGATGTTGTTGGTTAAATGTTAAAATGGCTTGCCTTACTAGATTGTTGTAGACAATTACAGGGGAATCTTACAACAACATTACCAAATGAACCCTCGTTCACTGGATTATTCTAATATTACTGTTAAATCACTTCAGTCTCTAACATAATCTGACTCAGTTGGATCTGATGTGTCTGAGCGATGATCTCAGAGATGACGAAAAACAAGTTGTGGGTGTCCTAACTTTTTTCTGCAAGCTCTGAAGAGGGGCAAGGAACATTTTCTCAAATTTTTCTTTAGCAGCTTTGGGAATCTAAAATGTTCCCACTCAGGAGACTTGAAGCACTTCCTAAGTGGAAACAGATCAGTCCCGGTGATTGTTGTCACTGGTTCTGTTCTGTTTCTGCTGTGTCGATCCATCCAGTTTCACTGAATCCAAAAAAGTCAAGACATCCCTGAGGATGCGTCTACTTCCTGGGCTGCAGTGCAAGTACTCTTGCACTTTTTAGCAATTATCGGCATTCTACTAATCTGTCCAGGAACTCCGATGAATATCGGATCTACCGTAAAGCATTAGGCACCGAGTTCCTTACAAAGTTTGGGCTAAAAATCCCTTTTAAAAATAAATCCGGTCGAGAGCTCCACCACACGTTTTAACCACTAGCCGCCATCTTGGAAACTCCAGTTTTACTCAACTTTTACTGAATGACCAAAAAAGTACAAAGTACATACAATGTACCGACAATTTACCGACTTGCCGACATAAAACTTTTTGAAAAAATTTAAACAATAAAGATGAGCGGTCAGATTGAGGCAAAAAGGACAATGATCACTGATATTACCATAGTGGCAATGTGATGTGTGGGACCGCTGATATGTTCCAGATGTAAGGGGAATATTTAATTAAAACATTTAAGTGAACATAAAAGGGTTTTAGGAAGGAAATATTGTTTATCATTTAAACAAATATCAGCCTGTTGGATAATTACTGCTGGAAGGAGGCGGTGTTCTGTCAGAACACATATTTAAGGAAAAACAACAGGTGCACCAATGCCCGGTTTGCTGTGGTGCCATTTTATTGTAAATTCTACAGTTTGATCCACAGATGTGCTATTGTGCACCACACAATAAGCAAAAGATTTTTAAACACCATCTTGTTTTTTCAAGATTCTTGTGCTTCTGTTTACCAACGCATCAAACAAGCAAAGCTTAACAACCTGAGACTGAGAAAGGACCAAACATGTGGTTCATAAAGGCGATCGACAAAAATGTAGACAGAGAGAAGAAAGAAAATAAAAAAACAGCTTAAAAAAAACAAAACAAAACAGTACAACAAGACACCCCTTCAAAACAATCCCATCCTTCCCTACCCTCCCTGTCCCAGTCTCTGCCTCAGATCCACAGAGTGGTCTCCCTTCGCTGACACAAAGGGAGGCAAATTCTAGTAGCTAAATAAATAAACAATCTAACTGAAAAAGAGTTCACCTGAACCTTTATTGGGTCTGTACACTTTGGAATGCATCAAGAAAAGGGCCCCAACTATCGTGAAATTTCCAAGGGAAGTGCTAGATGGAACATCTTATCTTTTCGATAAAACTTGAGGCGGGACATACGGTCATGTAACCACTGCTTGTAAGTTGGGGTTATTGCATCCCTTCACTTGATCAGAATAGCCTGCCATGCCAACAGGGAGCAGAATGACAGCATCTGCATTTTAAATGCTGGTAATCGTCTCCATGCCTTTCTGACGCCGAAAAGGGCCAATAGAGAGCCACTGCAAGTTTGTGAATCTAAGATAAAGTGTGAAAATAAGCAGTCCTAAATTGGGTGGGAGAGGGACATGACCAGCACATAGGGACTAGTGTTGCAGTGATTTCCAGGTACATGCAGGATAGTCCTATAAGTTTTGGGGAGGTGGGCTCTATGAACAACTTTAAACTGTATGAGGCAATGGCATGCACACAGGGATGTAGTGTTGATGAGTTTGAGTTTGAGGCCCATGTGTCATCTGACATGGTCATACCCAAATCTCCCTTCCACTCCATCTTTAGTTTGAGTGAGAAAGTCTACGTCACGCTTAACATTTTATTGTAGAGCCTCAAAATCAGCCCTCTATGAATCAGGTTCAATAATATGACAGCATTAAAACAATGTGGGCTCTGGGAGACTAAATGAGTCTGAGAGATGAGACTGAATAAAACTTCTGGTTTGTGACTACCTAAAACTTGGGACCTTGGTAAATTGTACCTATTACCAAGTTGTTCAAATGATGCCGGTTTACCCTCAATGAAAAGATCCAAAGGAACATTTCTCCTGCCAAGTATAAGATGAGAAAATAGAATCCAACTCACTTAAAAAAACACTAGGGCACAGAAAGAGGAGTAATGCCTGAAAAAGAAATTAAATTTGGGCAGTATACCGTATTTTCCGGACTATAAGCCGCTACTTGTTTCCCACGCTTTGAACCGTGTGGCTTATAATGAGGTGCGGCTTTACTGAAGATTTTCCTTCACCTGCAGGGGGCGCTTTAGCAGAAAGTGAAACAGGTGGAAGTCAAAAGTGGAAATCGAAGAAAGTGCTCATTTTAATTTGGCACATGCAAGCAGCCGGCACGACGAAGAATTTTTTCTAATCCATACCCCCTCATCATGGTAACTACACGTATGAGTTCATATGATGCTGCATTTAAGTTGAAGGCCATCGATCTGGCAGTAAAGGAGGGAAACAGTGCTGCCGCACGTAAGCTTGGCATGAATGAATCCATGGTTCGGCGCTGGAGACGGCAGCGGGAAGATCTCATTCAAGTCAGCTTCACCCGGGGATGATGACAGCAACACGGACAGCGACATTGACATCGCCACAGAAAAGGTATGTGACGAAGATCTTCTGATGCTGTTCAACTCCGACACTGAAGAAGAGGACTTTAATGGCTTTAGTGTGCAGGAGGAAGATGAGAGCGAATGACTTCTTCTGGTAGGCAAGTGTGTTTTATTTATTAACCAGGCATGTTTTGTGTGCAGTTTTTATTTTCTAATCACCCAGGGCTTATTAATGCTGTGTCAGCGCTGTTCTTTTCTTCTAAACATGCAAATTACCGGTAATAACGTGTCAGTGCTGTTTTTATTGAATAACCATCCAGAAATATGAATCCTATCAGTGCTGTTTTCTTTTCTAAACTTGCAGGCACGTTCACCCGTGTTTAAAATTCATTTTGTTGATATAAAACAACAACGAAAAACCTCTGTGTAGCATCTTTCTGTCTAATTATCTTATGTTATGGCCGTACATGCGCTGTGCGCCGGAGACCTGCATGTGGCTGCTGCGCCGCGGCTTGTATTCAAGTGCGGCGTGTGTGTGTAGAAAACATTTTTTTTGCTGGTGCGGCTTATAATGAGGTGTGCTCTATAGTCCAGAAATTACGGTAATCATCTTAACTGAGTTGAAACATCCCATTAGAGCAGGGGTGTCAAACTCATTTTAGCTCAGGGGCCACATTGAGGGAAATCTAGTCCCAAGTGTGCCGGACCGGTAAATTAAAAACAACTTCAGATTATTTTCTTTGTTTTAATACAATCAATATAAAACAAGGCTGGAGCCTGAGGACAGTGTATCCAAAATAGTACAAGTACAACACCTGAAGTGTACTTGAAAATTTGAAAAAAATAAAAAATCAATAAATAAAAACATTCCTTAGTGATTCAAAGAGCTTACAGATCACATGGCAAGATCAGTTTCATGCAGCACTTAAAGTATATTTGACTAATTTTACTTTACATCTTTTAGCTTTCACCAGCACATCAATATCAGAAGTCACATCCTGAGTGGCGCCAACTTCAGGATGTGACTCAAGTTCTTGTGTGAGCCTTGAGCGCAGCTTTGTTTTATTTATACTCATTACAGAGAAAACTTGCTCACAAAGATAAGTTTATTTTCACTCTACATTGTAAAGTATGAAAATAAAGTTTACACAACCATCTCGCGGGCCAGATTTAACCCGCTTGCGGGCCGGATCCGGCCCGCGGGCCGCATGTTTGACTACCCCTGCATTAGAGGCATAGAAAGTGGTGACCATTGTGCAAGGGATTGCTTCACTTGGTTTAGCAAGGTAAACAAGTTCTTGTTGAATAGGTCATTGTATTTATTTGTCACTGTGACAGCAAGGTATGTAAACTTTTGTCTGTCGACTCTAAAGGGTAGGTTAACAAGATCTGACATTTTTCTTTATTGTTCATAGGGAATCGCTTGCTTTTAGAAAGGTTCAGCTTGTATCCAGAAATCTGACCAAATTGATGTAGCAAATCAAGTGCAGAAGGCAGGGAAGTAACTGGTTTGGAAACATAGAGTAAAAGATCATCAGTGTAGAGCGTCACCTTATGTTCTACATTATTTCTCCATATACCAGATACAAATGTATTTAGTTGCAGAATACTGAATACCTGCTTTAAAATGTATTTTGTAACTTATTCTGTTACTTTGCTTAATCTCGCTTTGCTTAAATTTCTAAATACTTGGAATACTTTTCCTTAAAAATAGTCTTTTAAATGTCACAATATGCGTTGGTAGCTACTCCAGCAGGAAAACCAAGGGCATGTTGATGCTAAACATTATGTACTGACTGGGAAAAAAGAAATCAAACTATTTACTTATTTTTGTTACTTTATTTATCAACGTCTCAATAGATCATGAGTGAAACTAATCTGCAGGAGCTGCTAACCAACTCACAGAGTGTTTATTTAGAAAAACGATTTATTTTATGTTTTTTATGTTTCACGTAGTTCTTTCTTGGTGTAATGGCAGACTGCCCTGTTGACTGGTATCCATAGCGGTCCAATCACAGAGCTCTATCGGTTTGGTGAGCCAATCACAGCGCTCTGTTGGTGAATTGGGTGTTGCTGATAAAAATATGGTGACGGCTCGTTTGAAATGGCTTCATCAACTTTGGACTACTCTAACTTCGGTTTTTCTTTGAGTCAAGAACAGATAAAGGTACTTAAGTTTATGTATTTACATCTTATTTGACGGAGTATGGTGGATATCTAAAGCAGTGAGTACGTCATGTTGTTTGTTATCCAATAGCATGCAGAGAGAGTTTAAAAGACAACCGTAGGAACTGGGAGATTGGGGTTCAAATCCCAGTCTTGTCAAACCAAATACTTTAAGTATGGGACGCAATGTCTTCCTGCTTCACACTCAGATTTAAGGGGTTGGATATGGGGGTTAAAACACCAAATAGTTCCAGAGCGCTGCCACAGCTGCAGCTCACCGCTCCCCACAGGGATAGGTCAGATGCGGAGATGAATTTCACCAGTGTGTGATGACTAATGGGCTCGGCACATGGGAGGCGGCATCGCCTCTCCTCCGTTCATTTTCAATGAGACATGCATGACAAAGCAATAATCGCGGGTCTCCCTCCTACTAAGCGAAACGCGAAAAACGTGCATGTGAAATTTTGTGCTCGTGCACAGGCGACCCAGCGACACAATTCCAGAAAGTTGAAATAGTTTCAACTTTTCATCGCTGTCGCTCGGACAAGGATCAATCAACAGAGGTTTCATTCACTGACCAATGAGCGGACAGGATGCTCCGTACATCTCCGAGCAAACATGGACTACGTTTCTCCTTCTGTGACTGTATTCAACTTAATGTGAGGTCCAAACCGTGTGATAAATTGAAGCATGTCCTGATAGACAGAGTAGCCCTCTCCTGGTTTGTAATAACAAATGATATTCTCATGGCCTCAGATAAGAATCTTGTGTCTGTTCTAGTCTTGTTAGATCTCAGTGCTGCCTTTGACACAGTTGATCACAATGTTCTTTTAGAAAGACTTGAACATGTTGTAGGGATCAAAGGAGCACTCAAAAACGTTGTTCCAAAACTGTTTTATCACGTAAGAAACATCTCCAAACTGTGAAGGTTGATGTCAAAACATGAACTTGAAATGAATCTCCATGCCTTTATCTCCTCCCGTCTAGATTTCTGTAACACGCTCTTCACATGTTTTAACAAAAAAGCCCTTGACCACTTTCAGTTGGTCCAGAACTCTGCAGCGAGGCTCCTAACTGGAGCAAACACAAGAGCACACATCACTCCTATGCTAATGTCTCTGCACTGGTTACCCGTTTAGAATCCTGACTAGAACTTTCAGGGCTCTACATGGTCAAGCTCCTCCCTATATTACTGAACTGTTAAAGCCTTATGCTCCAACCCGAGCCCTCAGGTCCATCCACCAGAACCCTCTAGAAGTTCCACAGACCAGATATAAAAGTCGAGGTGATGCTCCTTCCAGACTGTTGCACCCCGACTCTGGAATGATCTTCCTTTATCCTTACGCAGCGTTGACAGTCTGGACACTTTAAAAAACAGCTGAAGACCCTTTTATTTAAAGCTGTGTTTAACTAAACCTTTTATTTTCTTATTTTTAACTCAAATTGTTAATCTTTCCTCTGTTTATGAAATTTTATGATTTTATGACTTTATTTTTCTGATGTTAATCTAATTCTGTTTTGAGAACATTACGTACTATTTCATTTTGATCTATGTGAAGCACTTTGTGATTCTATGTCTGTGATAAGTGCTATATAAATAAAATGTACTTACTACTGACTGTATGTTAGCTTGGCCAGATTTTCATATCATCGTCCCACCACTCTATTGCAGTAGATGGAGGGATTGTGGTGGTGTCCAGTTTGAGCCGACAGCTGGTGTTCCCCAAGCCTCCACAATGCGGCTCAAAAATAGGTCCCAACCCGGAAGTACCAAAAATTGCAGTTCCACCCTCATCCACTAGGGGCTGGTGTCAGAAGCGAGCAAATCCTCATTGACTCCAATGTTAAAAATACCAATTTCGCAGCAGAAATAAACATGTTTACAGCCTGGTACCAAAACATGTTTTTGGTTTAAATTATCTAGTTTACACTCATGACAACTCTGAGGGGGGTGAATTTTTTCTCACTCTTCTGTTTAAGTGTATTAAAAGCCTAAAATTCTGTATAATTAATGAGCATCAGACCCACGTGACCGCAGAGTTAGCTCCGTGGAAAGGCCTCAGCAGAGCCTCGGTCTTGCATGAAAACTGCTCCGGGATTTTGAGTCTCTGTGTGTGCGTATTCTTTTTTAGATATTATTTGTGCAATTGTTGGACAAAATGACTTGCTGTGGCATTAATTGCGCTAATAGAGCGTCCAAGGAGTCTCCACTTCATTTTTTTCGGTAAGTAAAATTATATTTATGTATTTTAGGTCACTGCCGAGCTGAGCTTAAATTTTAACATGTACTGTTTAACCATGAAATTTAAATGTAATAGGGTAAAACCCAGTGCATTTAACATAATGCTGCACTTTAGAAAATGGGTTGAAATATAACATGTTGGTGGAGCTGGGTTCCGACTATC
>SSNQ01034147.1:83261-104453 GCA_006942095.1 Nothobranchius kuhntae | reverse complement strand
TGGAAGAGTTTAAGTATCTCGGGGTCTTTTTCACGAGTGAGGGTAGGAGGGATCGGGAGATTGACAGGCAGATTGGTTCAGCGCCTGCAGTGATGCGGACGCTGAGCCAATCTGTCGTGGTGAAGAGGGAGCTGAGCCAGAAAGCCAGGCTCTCGATTTACCTGTCGATCTACGTCCCAATCCTCACCTGTGGTCATGAACTTTGGGTAATGACCGAGAGAACGAGATCGCGGATACAAGCGGACGAAATGAGTTTCCTCCGTAGGGTGGCCGGGCTCAGCCTTAGAGATAGGGCAAGGAGCTCTGACATTCGGGAGGGACTCGGAGTAGAACCGCTGCTCCTCCGGATTGAAAGGAGCCAGTTGAGGTGGTTTGGGCATCTGGTCAGGATGCCTCCTGAACGCCTCCCCGGGAAGGTGTTTCGGGCATGTCCTGCCGGCAGGAGGCCCCCGGGTCGACCCAGGACACGTTGGAGAGGTTACATTTCCAATCTGCTCCGGGAACGCCTTGGGGTCCTGCCGGAGGAGCTGGTGGAGAAGGCCGGGGAGAGGATGGTCTGGAGCTCCCTAGTTGGGATGCTGCCCCCGCGACCCGGACCCGGATAAGCGGAGGAAGACGACGACGATGACGATGACGGCGGCTATAAACATGTTTATTTCTGTTGTGAAATGGCCATTTTTAGCATGATATTTAGAGATATGATCTCTCTTTTTAATTCTCATCAGAACTCTAGCTGCAGCATTTTTGACAAGCTGAAGACTTTTAACTACATTCTGTGGACTTCCTGAGAGTAATGAATTACAGTAATCCAGTCTTGATGTAATAAATGCATGAATTCGTTTTTCAGCATCACTCCTGGAAAGGATGCTTCTAATCTTAGAAATATTCCAAAGGTGGAAAAAGGAAATCCTACAAACTTGTGAAACCTGGGATTTGAATGACATGTCCTGGTCAAAGATAACACCAAGGTACCTTACTTTGTTCTTGGAGACTAATTTAACGCCGTTCAGGTCAGGTGATTGACTAAGCAGTTTCCTTTTCTGAATTTCAGGTACAAAGATGAGAACTTAAATCTTGTCTTCATTTAAAAGCAGAAAGTTTAGAGTCATCCAACTTTTTATGTCTTCAAGACAAGCCTGTAATCTACCTACCCAATTAGGTTCATCAGGGTTCCAACAAGACCAGTACAAACAAAACATTCTTCTCTGAGGCCATGAGAATAGCATTTGTAACTCTCACTAATGCAGTTTAAGTTCTGTGATACTCTCTAAAACCAGAGTGAAATTCCTCAAACAGATAGTATTTAGATGCTCATATACTTGATATGCCACAATTTTCTCAAGGACTTTAGATAAAAATGGAAGGTTAGATCTTGTTTCAACCTATATTAAAATCTTTACACTGAACAAAAATAAAAACACAACACTTTTGTTTTTGCTCCCATTTTTCATGAGCTTAACTCAAACAGCTGAAACTTTTTCTACATCCACAAAACACCCATGACTGAAACATTGATTTCACGGGCAACAGCTCTGGTAGACATTCCTGCAGTTAGAATGCCAATTGCATGATCCCTCAAAGGTTGCAACATCTGTAGCATTGTGCTGTTTGATCAAACTGCACATGTCAGGGTGTCCTTTTATTGTGGGCAGTCTGAGGCACACCTGTACATTTTTCATGCTGTCTAATCAGCCTCTTGATATTCCACACCTGTGAGGAGGGGTGGATTGTCTTGGTCAAGGAAAAGTGCCCACTAACACACATGTAGACAGATTTCAGAACTATATTTGAGAGTCATGGGTCTTTTGTGTATATAGACAAAGCTTCAGATGTTTGAGTTCAGCTCATGAAAAATGGGAGCAAAAACAAAAGTGTTGCGTTTATATTTTTGTTCAGTGTGTGCGAACTCTTAGCATACTGGGACTTCTTTTAAGCGGAAAGGAGAGAAAGCGCTGATTGTTGATGAACTCCAAGCAGCTTTGTCCTTCTCAGTCACGCAGACATTCTCAAAGTGGGGCCACACCATCCATCCATCCATTTTCTGAACCAGCTTTGTCCACGCAGGGTCGCGGGGAGGCTGGTGCCTATCTCCAGCGGTCAGTGGGCAATCAGGCGGCGTACACCCTGGACAGAGAGCCAGTCCATCGCAGGGCAACACAGACTCACAGGACAAACAATCACACACACGCATTCACACAAGCACACACACACCCCTAAGGACAATTTAGACAGATCAATCAACCTAACAGTCATGTTTTTGGACTGTGTGAGGAAGCCGGAGCACCCGGAGAGAACCCACGCATACACAGGGAGAACATGCAAACTCCATGCAGAAAGATCCCAGGCCGGGAAGCGAATCCTTCTTGCTACAAGGCAACAGCTCTAACCACTGCGCCACTGCGCAGCCAAGTGGGGCCACCAAAAATATATAATTAGCACATGATCATTCATATCCGCTCAAATTCTCTGGTACTCTGTCTTTTATTCATGCCTTACGCTCTCCGCTGCAGCGGAGCTCATCACTCGTTCCCCAGTGATTTCACCTCACTGACACAGCCACCCAGTGTGCACTCTATTTTTGCAGTCGGTAGATCCCTTTGATCTGCTTAGTCCAAGTGGAGCTCCGGTGAAAAAGGAGTAAGCCAGACAGCAGTTTTTCTGGAGGATAGACAGCAGATGCAGAAAGAAAAGACACACACCGAACAGGAAAATGGTCTAATTAAAAAAAAAAGAAAACAAACAAACAAAAAAAAAACACATGGTACAAGTTACATGTATTACATGACCAATTCTAGCCCCATACAACTACAGGTTATTTCAATCTCCAGTCACCCTCAAGGACCTTGATAAGACACATCCAGTCTGCAGGCTTTGTCAACGGCGTCTTGTTTGAATTTGCTTGATGCAGAATACTAGTTATATCTGCCAGCAGCTCAGAGACTGTGTGTGTGTGTGTGTGTGTGTGTGTGTGTGTGTGTGTGTGTGTGTGTGTGTGTGTGTGTGTGTGTGGTTAGAATAAAGGCGGCTTCACTGCTAACTGACCACAGTACATCACAAACGAGCTGCAGTAAGACAGACGGAAAATCAGCCTGTCAGTCACAGACTTACAGGCAGTAATGACAGCTTCTATTTCAGTTTGGGCAACTCACTGCCTTCCAGCAACCCTAACACACACACACACACACACACACACACACACACACACACACACACACACACACACACACACACACACACACACACACACACACACACACACACTTTTCTCTTTCCTTTGTCTGTTGCTTGTCTACTGACAGGCACGCACAGAGAGAACACATCACACCACTTGTCAGGCTTCTGGTCTTTCAGTGGTTCTCAACCTTTTTGGACTTGTGGACCTCCTGCACCATTTTCTCATACCACAGGTACCCCCTTAGTCAGACGTGTTGATAATTCCCCAAAGGTAGAAGCTTTTCTGGGGTATCCTTTCATGTATCTGGTTCAGGCATGGACATAGTTTTGGGTGGGACAGGAGACATGTGTCCCTCCCACTTTTTTCAAGTTATTTTTTGTCCCCTGCACTTTTTACCATCCACACACATTGCACTAGATTACCCAGATACTGGTTGAGCACTAGGACAAAGCAGAAAACAACAGCTTGTGTTGAAGCCCGTTTCCCATTAGAACCGTCCAGAAGCTCATCTATTGGCTCTGCTGATGCTTGCTAACGTGTGATTGGTCGTTCCTGCCACCTGTGTACTTGACAGTTCTGCATTCTGTCACACCCTGTCCTGTCTCCCCATTTGGTTCAGCCTGTGTCTCTGTTGATTGCTCTCACCTGCCTCTCGTTTCCCAATCACCCAAGATCCCAGCCCTCTTGTATTTAAACCCCTCCAGTTCTGTGTCTCTTGTTGCCTCATTGTTTCCATGTCCTGCGTGCGTATATCATTAAAACCCTTTAAGTTTTCCAGTTTGTCTGCCTGCTTCCTCCCCAGCATTTGGATCCTCACCTCCGCTCCACTCACCGGCACGTTGTGACAGAATGAGGCAACCCCCTAAAGGATCCAGCGGGGAGATTCTCCCCTAGGAGTGCCTGCTCCAATTCCTCTCCTTGGACCACCGGCCGGCTTCTCCTCCTCCGGCGTCGCCTCGCCACCGTCACCGAACTTCAGCCTCGGCGATCCTCTCCACCCTCCTGGAGCCAGATGAGAGGTCGGGCCGGGAGACGCTGCCAGACCGCTCCTGCTACGTGGGCACCAGACTGGCTGTGTGCTCCCCCGGAGTTGGCCCACAGTGTGGGGAAGGATGCCGGGCTCCACCGCAACCGTGTGTCCCAGGACGGAGCCGTGAGCTCGCCGCTGCCCCGGCTCGGTGCACCAGCTTGGACCCGCCCCCTGTCAGACCAGCAGTCCCGCCTCCGGTCCAATCAGCTTCTCCATCATCTGCAGGCGGAGGAACCACACCTACAGCCCAGCTGACAGAGCTCGCCGGTCTCCAGGCGGAGCTTGATCGGATCCGTCAGCTTGTCAGCCTCCGGGAGTTCCAGCTGGACACCCTATCCTCCCCGTATCTCCAGGAGAGGGTTTCTGTCCAGCCAGCGGCCCCGCCTCCGGTCCAGTCAGCAGCTCTCTCATCTCCAGGCCAAAGGACCGAGCTTGCAGCCCATCCTACAGAGGTTGCTGGTCTCCGAGCTGAGCTGGTTTCACTCCGTCAGATCCTCAGTCTCCAGGAGTTCCAGCTGGACAATCTATCCTCCCTGCTTTTCCAGTTACCGGCTCCACCAGGTCCCGCGCCACCAGTCCAGTCAGCGCCAGGTCCCGCGCCACCAGTCCAGTCAGCGCCAGGTCCCGTGCCACCAGTCCAGTCAGCGCCAGGTCCCGTGCCACCAGTCCAGTCAGCACCAGGCCCGCGCCACCAGTCCAGTCAGCGCCAGTTCCGCATCCGGTCCAGCCTGTCCAAGCGGCCCCATCTGCAGCAACTCGTCCTCCACTCCAGAAGCCGGTGGTCCAGAAGCCGGCGGTCCAGAAGCCGGCGGTCCAGAAGTGGGCGGACCAGAAGTCGACGGACCAGAAGTCGACGGGCCAGAAGTCGACGGTCCAGATGTCGACGCCCTCGGACCAGATGTCGACGCCCCCGGACCAGAAGTCGACGGTCCAGAAGCCGACAGTCCAGAAGCAGACGGTCCAGAAGTCGACGCCTCTGGACCAGGAATCGATGCCCCCGGACCAGAAGTCGATGGAGGTCGACGCCCCCAGTCCTGAAGTCGACACCCCTTCCAGTCCTGTGGTCGATGCCCTCTCCAGTCCTGTGGTCGATGCTCTCTCCAGTCCAGAGGTCGACGCTCTCACCAGTCCAGAGTTTGACGTTCTCTCCAGTCCAGAGGTCGATGCTGCCTCTTCCAGTCCTGTGGTCGATGCTGCCTCTTCCAGTCCTGTGGTCGATGCTCTCTCCAGTCCAGAGGTCGACGCTCGCTCCAGTCCAGAGGTCGACGCTCTCTCCAGTCCAGAGGTCGACGCTCTCTCCAGTCCAGAGGTCGACGCTCCCTCCAGTCCAGAGGTCGACGCTCACTCGTGTCCAGATGTTGACGCTCCCTCGTGTCCCTCCAGTCCCGTGGTTGACGCCGTCTCCAGTCCCGTGGTTGACGCCGTCTCCAGTCCAGTGGTCGACGCTGTCTCCAGTCCAGTGGTCGACGCTGTCTCCGGTCCGATGGTCGACGCCATCTCCAGTCCAGTGGTCGGTCGACGCTGTCTCCAGTCCAGTGGTCGATGCCGTCTCCTCCAGTCCATTGGTCGACGCCGTCTCCAGTCCATTGGTCGGCGCCGTCTCCTCCAGTCCATTGGTCGGCGCCATCTCCTCCAGTCCATTGGTCGGCGCCGTCTCCTCCAGTCCAGTGGTCGACGCCGTCTCCTCCAGTCCATTGGTCGACGCCGTCTCCTCCAGTCCAGTGGTCGACGCCACCGTCTCCAGCCCAGTAGTTGACGCTGCCGTCTCCAGCCCAGTGGTCGACGACGCCACCTCCAGTCCAGAGGACGACGCCGCCACCTCCAGTCCAGAAGTCAAGGACGTCTCCTCCGGTGTCTCTGCCTCCAGTCACTGCCAGTCCTGCCCTCATCAGGCGCGGGCCCCCAAGAGCCCATCCTCGCCTCCTCCTCTGCCGCAGACGCAGGCCCCCAAGAGCCTGTTGTCGTCTCCTCCTCTGCCGCAGACACAGACCCCCAAGAGCCCGTCATCGCCTCCTCCTCTGCCGCAGACGCAGGCCCCCAAGAGCCCGTCGTCGCCTCCTCCTCTGCCGCAGACGCAGGCCCCCGGACTCTGCTGGTCCCTGTCTCCTCTCCATCGGCCCCTCGGCCCCTCTTGGCCCTCCCTCCGGATCCCCCTCCTCTCGCCCTGCTCTGTGTTCCTGTGGGCGTCTGGAAGCTGCCCTTTTGGGGGGGTACTGTCACACCCTGTCCTGTCTCCCCATTTGGTTCAGCCTGTGTCTTTGTTGATTGCTCCCACCTGCCTCTCGTTTCCCAATCACCCAAGATCCCAGCCCTCTTGTATTTAAACCTCTCCAGTTCTGTGTCTCTTGTTGCCTCACTGTTTCCATGTCCTGCGTGCGTATATCATTAAAACCCTTTAAGTTTTCCAGTTTGTCTGCCTGCTTCCTCCCCAGCATTTGGATCTTCACCTCCGCTCCACTCACCGGCACATTGTGACACATTCTTGACATTGTATAAAAGAGCCTCTAGACTGTAGTTTTACACACATTTTTGTATACTTACCGTAAAGATCCCCCCGCCCATTTCTAAAGTCAAAATTATGTCCATGGGTCCAAGATTACTATTGTGTTTATACAGAAATGTTTTAACTACGGTCCCTCGTTCTCCTCTACCTCTTCATTCGCTCACCACCTGTAAACCCACGTTTCCCATCATTATTTCCCACAAATAAAAGGCTTGATGTGTATTTTTGTACTCCTTCAGTCACATGTGGTAAACATTGATACTTTTGGAGTTTTTCTGCAAGGTATTCTTCAAGCTGCTCAGTGTCTGCTGCTAGATATCTTCAGTTCTTTTTTTGAGGGCGCAATGGCGGTGCTGTCAACGAATCTAAAGGAAGCGGTGTCCTGACCAGCCACAAGCTCTCTCATTCAAATAGTTAGAAAAGTGGGCTCGACTCAGTCCGTCCACGCGAGCCTGTTGGAGAGCACTCGCAACAACGGATAAGGGCTTTGCGTGTCTTTGTACCGACGTAGAAGCATAGACTAGGCTTAAGACTTTACTGTCACCAGAATTATTTACATAGGATGCTTCTTTGTGCAACATCAGCACCTGAAACCCAAACTAGGTCCGTTTAAACAATGTTACTCCATCTTTACAAATACTCCTTGACCCATGCGCTCTGCACTGCAGCAGCAGCCTTTAGTTCGGAGCTGACATAGCTTGGCCTCATGGTTGGCCTAAATTAATAAACCATATATTACTGTGCATTAATTTATTTAAGTATAAATTAAGCATAACACATCCCGGTCCAGTTTTGTTTTTTTACCAGGCCACAGCAAATGCTGTCATCATCTAGGAAATGAAAAACTCTCCCCCACAGACCCCTGTGATGCGTTCATGGACCAGTAGGGGTCCGCGTACCCCTGACTGAGAATCACTGTTTTATAGGATCAGGTTTAAGATTGTATTGCTCCACATTCTTCTGTGTGTCATCATAGCCAAAACCAGCAATGCCACCATGGGAATTTCACCTAAGGAATTAGTTAAAATCACCATAATGTACTTCAGTTCATTTTGCCAAGAAGTTTTGTTGATCTACGTTCCTACCCTCATCTATGGTCACGAGCTTTAGGTAGTGACTGAAAGAACGAGATCACGTATACAAGCGGCCAAAATGAGTTTTCTCCACAGGGCGTCTGGGCTCTCCCATAGAGATAGGGTGAGAAGCTCAGTCATAAGGGAGGGGCTTGGAGTAGATCTGCTGCTCCTCCACATGGATAGGACCCAGTTGACGTGGCTCGGGCATCTAATTAGGATGCTTCCTTGACGCCTCCCTGGTGAGATTTTCCGGGCATGTCCAACTGGGAGGAGACTCGAGGGAAAACAGAGGACACGCTGGAGGGAATATGTCACTTGGCTGGCCAGGAAACATCTTGGGATTCCCCAGGTGGAGATGGCCCAAGTAGCAGGGAAGAGGGAAGTCTGAGCCTCCCTGCTTAGGCTGCTGAACCTGCGACCCAACTCCGGATAAGTGGCTGAAAACGGATGGACGGAAGTTTTGTTAAAACAATCTACATAGAAATCAGGGAAAAATTAGTTTAGGACTGATCTAAAAACCAGGTTAAAAGCCTATAACCCATGGGCAACAATTGAACCTCACCACAGTCACCCATCATGGAACATCAACATCCTCCCAGAGCCAGATCAACATTGCCTTAATATTAGAAACCCAGTAAAATACACGAAATTAGCAAATGCCATGGCACTCCAAGTCCCAGGGTAATTGCAACACCTTTTTACTGGTTCTCAGGCGCATTTTGTGCTATTGAAAGCCCAAAAGCAAACTATCCAAATAAAAAAATATTTAGAAATAAAATATGGGAGACACTGGAACAGATAAACAAACTTTGGCAGTACAGTCATTTAAACTGTGTTTGTCCTCCCTTCCAAGGAAAAGGGCCAGGATTCCCTTCAGGAAATTTTCTGTTTAAGAGAGACTAAAGAAGGATTATAATTTGTCCCAAAAAGGTCTTTAAATTTACGTGTAATTCAATTACTTAAATATTTAAATTTGTCAGGTCTTATTTTAAATGGAGTTACAGGCACCATTTAACTTGAATGTTAACCTTGTGACCTGAGATCCGACCAAATGTACCAAGAAGAGTCAACAGCTTGGAGACACTAGAAAGAGGACCTGAAATACTGTATAAAAGCACATTGTCGGCATAAAGAGTAGTAGATCTAGTAGTAGTAGATGTAGTAGTAGCAGTAGTGGTAGATGCCAGATGTGAGATGCCACTGATACCTGGGTTCTGCCTTATGGCAAAGGACCAAAGGCTCAATAGGGTGCCTAAGTCACTTCTGCATCACGGGTCCACGGAAGAATGAAAAAATGAATGCAAGTCAACGGTGCTAAAAACGTTATTTTCTAATCCGCTTTGCCTCACGCCCTGGATCACACAGATGTGTCACGTTGAGGGTGAGAGGTTTGGACCCAAAATGCAAGAACCCAGAGCTACACAGGCAGGAGCGGTTGCAAAAACAAGAATCCTTTATTTAGGAGGAGTTGTAAACATCTAAAGGGGCTGGAATCCAAGCCTCGCATACAAAACACTGAAAGCCAAAACTTTTTTATTTCAATTCAATTCAAGTTTATTCATAAAGCGCCAAATCACGACAAGAGTCATCTCAAGGCACTTCACATGGTAAACAAAAGCTCAAACTTATGAGCAGGAACCTGGAGAGCACAGGAGGGAAACCAGAACAACACTGACAAGACAATGGACCAACAAAACACTGAGACAAGACAGGGCTATGTACACAGGGGCTGGGTGATTTAGGGAATTCGGCACAGGTGAGACTAAGAAACTGAGAGAAGGAGCAGAAACAGGCAGGGGAGAAAACCAGATCTAAATCCTGTAAAACAAAGCTACTAAACTAAAATAAAACTAAACACTGTAGAACTGACACAGGAGATCTAAAGATAAGTAAACTGATTACCTAAATGGGGAAGGAAACAACACACTGAAGGAGATACGACTAGATAATCTGAACATATAGAATACTAAAAACAAGTGAAGTGACTAGGGGGCACATGAGGGAAACCTGGAGGGGGCTGGGGACCAAAGGGACACAAAACATGACAATATGTTGTACTGCAGTTTAAATGAAAAGTAATGATGGGTGTTTCGACCACGCCAGTCATGTACTTTGAGATTTATCAGTTTGTAAAAGTTCTTAAGTAGCATGACTGCAAACTAGAAATCAGCATGTCGCATATGTGGCGTCACCACATAAGCTCCTCCCCCCCAGCGTAGCTGCTACTTACCACATGACCAGATTTATGGTGGTTCTTTCCTCCTGTGGGAAGTTTGCTGAACTTACAGCCATTTCCCCTCAGTTTTCTCCGTGTCTGGTTTGATTACGTCACTTTCGTGAAGCACATTTGTAGTCCTGGACTTATTTTCATACAAACCTAAAATAGCTCCGCCATCTTCCATTTTTTATTTGCACAGTAAGAGAACATTTGTGGGGCAGCAGTAGCTCAGGAGGTAGAGCGGGCTGCCTCACGATCGGAGAGTCATGGGTTAGATTACAGCACCCACCAGGGGTATTCTGCTGTTGCATCCTTGGGCAAGGCACTTCACCCAACTTGCCTGTGTTGGTGGTGGTCAGAGGGGCTGACAGCATCGCCTCTGTCAGACCGCCCCAGGGCAGCTGTGGCTACGTAGCAGCTTACCATCACTAGCAGTGTGTGAATGTGAGAGTGCATGGAAGCACCTTTGAGTGTCCTAAAATGTGCCATATAAGTTCGATGTATTATTATTATTATTATTATTATTATTATTATTATGTGGCCTGTCAAATACGCTTTCAAGGACTCCCAGATAAAGAAAAGATCATGCACAGGGTTTGGTTGAGCTCAATAAAAAATTGAGGAGTTTAAGTATCTCGGGGTCTTGTTCACGAGTGAGGGAAAGCTGCAGCGTGAGATCGACAGGTGGATTGGTGCTGCATCTGCAGTGATGCGGGCGTTGTACCGGTCTGTCGTGGTGAAGAGAGAGCTGAGCCGGAAGGCAAAGCTTACGATTTACCGGTCGATCTACGTTCCTACCCTCACCTATGGTCACGAGCTCTGGGTAGTGACCGAAAGAACGAGATCACAGATACAAGCGACCAAAATTAGTTTTCTCTGAAGAGTGGCTGGGCTCTCCCTTAGAGATAGGGTGAGAAGCTCAGTCATTCAGGAGGGGCTCGGAGTAGACCCGCTGCTCCTCCACATGGAGAGGAGCCAGTTGAGGTGGCTTGGGCATCTGGTCAGGATGCCTCCTGGACGCCTCCCTGGTGAGGTTTTCCAGGCACGTCCAACCAGGAGGAGACCTAAAGGAAGACCCAGGACACGACGGAGGGACTATGTCTCTTGGCTGGCCAGAGAACACCTTGGGATTTCTTCGGAGAAGCTAGCCCAAGTGGCTGTGGAGATGGAAGCCTGAGCTTCCCTGCTTAGGCTGCTCTCCCTGAGACCCAACTCCAAATGAGCGGAAGACAATGGATGGATGGATGGATAGTCAGGAACTTGACAAAACTTTCTTTCGAGAACAGTAAGGAATTAAACTGCTATGGGTGACCTTGGACTTGGGATAATTAATTCATACTGGGGTGATCTGAGCCATAGTCACACTCCGTAACCATATGTCAATTTCTAGATTCTGTAGAAAAAATTAATTTTAGTATAAGCCTCATTAACAGAAGAAAAACATTTGTGTGCTCTCATAGTAGGACTTTGGAAACACCACCCGTCAACATCTCCACTTAAGTCCAAAAAGTTGTAATTGACTGAGCTGATTTAGTGAGAGTCACTCGTCCAATCACATCACGGTCTAATGAGGAGAGCACACAGCTAGCGTCTCCCTCCATTATGAGAAAGTGTTGTGAAAAGTTAGCCCTTTAGGCCCTAGACCTTTTTCCTTTGGGCCCTGGCGCCTCCCAATCGGGGGCCTTTGGAGTTTCATGTCCCAAGTGTCAGTGATTGTGTTCCCCGAGCACAGCTACAGCTACAATCAAACCAGTTTAGATTGTAAACAAAGCAATTTTTGGTTTTTGATACAGCTCAGTGGCCTAGTGGTAGAGTGTCTGCCCTGAGACTGGGAGATCAGGGTTTAATTCCTGGTCTGGTCATACCAAAGACTTAGAAAAAAGTGGGACCCAATGCCTCCCTGCTTGGCACTCAGCATTACGGGGTTGGATTGGGGGGTTAAACCACCAAATGGTTCCCGAGCACGGCTGTGTCTGCAGCTCACCGCTCCCCCAGGGGGTGGGTCAAATGCGGAGAACAAATTTTGCACACACATCAGTGTGTGTGACAACTAATGGGACTTTAACTTAAACTTTACCATAAAATAATACTGTCACGCTGTGAGGGGGGGTTGGGGGGGTAGGACCCAAGATGCAGAACCAGGGAGACACGAGGCAGGAGTTGGAATAAACGCAAAATCCTTTTTTAGGAGTGATTGTCCAAAAGTAAATCCAAAAGGCAGGAAGCCAAAACCGAAAATCCAAAAATCCTAGTATGAAAAAACCAAGAGACCTGGAGACAAAGAGCTCACTTAAAGAGCTGACCTAGAGACCTAGAGAGAACTCTGACAATGGACCAACAACACCTTGAGACGCAGACAGGGTTTTATACACAAGGGCTGGGTGATTGGGAGATGAGCTGCAGGTGCGTGGGGAGAGAGAAACCTGGTGAAATCAATCTACCAATCAGGGAGAGGAAACTAAGCTGAGGAGGGGAAGTAAAACATGACCTATGAATAATAACCAAACCTAAAGACTAGAAGAACAAGACAAACAACTAATGAGCTAAGGAGGAAAGGAGAACTAATAAACCGGTGGGGAAGGGCCTAGAAGAAAACCTGAACCTATGAAACTACAGGGAAAACTTAGCTAGATAATATAAATACAAAGAAAACTAAAGAATAAGTGAACCTGAGAAAACCTGGTGGGAGCTGGAGACCTAAAGGGGCACAGAAACCTAAGGGGAGAACCTGGAGTGGGGCTGGGGAACACAAGGAAGCACATGAGGGAGACGCAGGACGCAGACCATGACAAATACTCGAACTTAATTTTAGAAGAGCTGCCCTGTGTGAAAGTGCTGACAGGATGGAGGTTGTGAGTTAAATTCCATGTAGGAAATTTAGTGTATTGTTTTATTTATTCCAGGGGGGCTCAACTACATTTGTTCAAGGATTTTTTCCAGCAGACACCAGAGAAGGTCAGATGCTCTTCTAAAATAAAGTTCAGTCATCATTGCATCTTAATTTATTACAATTTAAAACGACCTTGTTTCCCATCTGGGCTGTTTGGTTGTGGTTTTAGTCGTGTTTGGAGAATGTGGACACTTGTAGATGTTTGGGACATGAAACTGTAGAGGCCCCCAACTGGGGGGGCGTTAGGGTTAAACAGGTTAAGTAATGCTCATAAACTCTTTATAGGGCCAACATTTGTGGTGGTGCATGTTGCCGTTTTAGCTGCAACGTGCACCCCCACAAATGTTGCATCAATACAACCGACTTTAGTCATGGGAAGTGTGTGTTCACCCCAACATCACCCAAAGATCATAATTTTGGGTTGCTTAACCCAACATCACCCCAATATCATTATGCTTGTGTTCATTTAGAAAAGAACAGGCCTTGAACTACGTTTGTTAATCACTGATTGACCCAAATGAATCAAACATAATGGAATAAAACAGCAAAAAGTTCAGATGAATCTTCTGTTGGCAGCAGAGAACAGAGATCTTTATTTTCCGAGACTGTGTTTTTGTGCGTGCGCGTTTGTGTATGTGTGTGTAGTTGAATCAGCTGCTGGAGGTTGAATCAGGGAATGATGAGGTGGCGTTCCCTTCTTCCGCCTTTTTGCTTCTCTTGCTCCTGACAGATGAACTGCATTCCATCCGCTTCGGTTTAAAAAAAGAGAAAAGCAGCCACATGGATATTGTGTGTGTGTGTGTGTGTGTGTGTGTGTGTGTGTGTGTGTGTGTGTGTGTGTGTGTGTGTGTGTGTGTGTGTGTGTGTGTGTGTGTGTGAGTGAGAGAAAGAGAAAAAAGCAGTAGGAGGAGTGAATTAGAGGCTTTCTTGGCCAGCCTAGACTGCTACGTGTCTGCTCCTGAAGGATCAGATGGCAGAAACCTGCTGCTCTGTTTCTCCTGCAGCTCATCTGCTCCATAATGTCTGCTTTCTGTTTAATTACAGCTCACCTGTAGCCGACCAGGCGCTGAGCGCACAGCTCTGGGTGGGGGGACCGAAGAATTGCTCGTATAAACCTTTATTTGGACTGGGGGGTGTTTGCAGTGGCAAAAAGGGCTTCTATTATTTAGAGCCAATAACAATCATAATGTCTGCAAACCTACAATTGTGGAAGCATCTTAATGCACAGGCAGAGGCAGACACCGATTTAAAAATGTTAACATCTGGTTTTACTGCAAGTTTTTTAATAATCAGCTGCTTCCCCTATCTATGCACCAACCCACCTGCGCCTTTCAGTGCCCCTTTGAATGAGTGACTTATGTAAGCAACGATTCTCAAAAATGTAATGACTTTTATGCCAGCCTTTGCACAAGTTGAAAGGTTAACTTATCAAAAGGTGTAGGCCACATAATTAGCTTACAAATGGACATGGCTTTATGTCCAAACAATGTAAAAAGTCCAGATTATTCTAACATTAGTGATACATTACAGTACACGTAATGCAATGGGTATGAACCCCCTAATCCTGCCTAATCAATCATCCAGTTAGTGTAGATGGATTTAGCTCCACATGCTTTTTAATCTGAAGTTGATTCATTCGTCTCTATCACTGGGCATTTGTAGGAATGCTGCAGTCCTGACCGAATGCTTTAAAAAAAGAAAAGGTCTGTTTTTGAGCAGTGATCAGATGAATTATGGTTAATTTTAAAGTCACACTTTGCCATTAAAATGAAGTTGATTTCAAAAGCCAGTTTCCACTGTATTTGTAAAGAGGGATTAAGGGCAGCTAAGTCCAGCAGCGCTAGGACCATCTCCTAAAACAGACCCAGTGTCTGAGGCTGTTGAGGAAGAGCAACAGGAAGGAATGGTGTCAAGAAGAGCAGGTAACATGCCACTTATCCTGCCCTGTCCCGGGAATGGACTGCCTCGGACTGGAGGAAAGTCATTTTCTCTTCAGGATCCTCTTTCTGTTTGTTCAGAGCATCTGAATAAAACTTTGTCTGGAGGAGAAAAAGGTGTGTTTTCTTCCAGTGGTAGAGCATCCTGAGACCAGAACATGAGTAAAGAATGGTACCTAAACATCCTCCCAGAGGAACACCTTCAACCATCCAACAACAGTTTGGGGGAATGTAAAACAGCTTTTCCCAAAGCCGTAGCCTATTTATTTTTTTATCTCTGCTTCAGATACAAAATTACAGAATACAAAAATCACACGTATTTTCTCATGGGCACAAACATAGGGGATCCATCACGACGCTCGTGTTGAAAATGAAGCCATTAAACCCTGATCAGTGGTGGAGCCATGTTGCGTTTGAGCCAGAGTCGTCACACTCAGGATGTCGGGTCAAAAGTCCTGCCGAGTCACCTGCTCACAGTAACCAGAAGAAGAAGAAGAAGAAGAAGAAAATATCATTTCTATAGCGCCTCTCAAGATACACACCATGAGGCGCTTGCTAAAGACAGAAGTAATGCATGTTTGAACATAAAGCAGCAAGGCAACAATGTGAATGGAGTCCAAACCTGGAAAAAGGATTTCAGGTGCATTTTTATTATTTAGTCAGGAAAGTGTCGCCTTCGTCTGCCCGTGTGTTTAGCTTTAGTCCAGCTCTACGTTTCTGGATCAGTTCATCATAATTATTGCTTCATTATGGTCATCATGCTTGAGACAGAGTCAGGAGGCGAAGTCACAATCTGCTTTTCATATTTCTCACCAGAATGTTTCAGTTCACAGGGGTTTGTGCAAAAATTGGACTTACACATATGAACGCTTTAACTTGAGTGGATTGTGAACTGCTGACATTTCCAGCTGCGTGTAAAAGTTTGGTTTCACCATCAGAAAGAATGTTCGTCCATACTTTTGGATCTGTTTGATGCGAGCAGCCAAAGACTGGAGAGCACAACCACTATCACTCTCATTGTGAAATATGTTGACATCAACAACACTCAAAGGAAAGTGCCTCTGACACCACACTTGTTCAGCATTAAGGTGACATTCTGTGTTTCAGTGGAACGTTTTAAATGAAGAGGTCTGCAGCAGCTTCTCCGAATCCTACAACTCCCAGGATCCAGCTCAAAGTTTGTAGCCCTTGACCCGAGTTCTGATGCAGAAATCAGAAGAACACAAAAAAGAGCTGACTAATAGAGCTTTGACCGACCTGCACATGGACACTGTGAAACCTGTCCAACCTCCCAAAGGAAACATGGATTGTTCTGTTGTTTTGTTACAAACGATACCTTCTGCATGTAGAACAGACCATCCTGCTGATCTAGAGCTTCGGGGCCCGCAGCCATGTTTGGACATGAACAAACACAATCGAACCCCTCCAAATCAAAGCTGCCTCTGAACACAAACGGACTCAACCTTACCAGAACTTCCATCTGTTAACAAAAACTTGGTGAATCTTTGCATCAGGAAGGGAACTACAACCAAAGCACACAGTCTGGATTAAACAGCAGACTGCTGCAAGAGGAGATCCTCTTCCAACCTACCAATGCTCTTATGGATCAAGTTTCCTCCTGCTCAGACAGCCCCCCACCCCATTCTCCTCTGATCCAGACCTACTGTGCAATTATGAAAGGAGGGACCAGCTGTTTTTTCCTGGGTTTTTTTCTCCTTCTCTTTTCTTTGAAGGAGGCACCCTTTCTTGTCTTCCCTAAACGTGAGCAGAAGCAGCAGAGTAATGAGGGTGCGTCCCCCCAGTCCATCCAGTCCCCAGTACCTCCCAGTTCTGCAGGCTCACATATAAAAGCCCCACTGGAAAATGAGTGCAGGCAGTAGGGAGTTTTCTACTGGGGTCAGGAGGACTTTGGACAGACGCACAGATCCTGCCCCAAACACCCGCGTATGAGTGGAGTGTAGCAGAAAGAGAAAATATCCCCAACTTTTTTCTTCCTTTCTTGCCTCAAAGAGTCTACATGTCTGGTGACAACTAGACATGTTCAGCTTTGTGGATTTGCGGCTAGCCCTGCTGCTCAGCGCAGCGGCACTCCTGGTCAGGTCTCAGGGCGAGGACGACAGTAAGTTTCATCACTTTGTCGGAGCTTCTCAACTCTTCTTCTTCTTGTTTTTAAAGTTTTTGTCTTTATGGCTGGACAGCTGCTAAGATTTGAGAAAGAGAAGAGGAGAAAGCTTAAAGATTTGACCTTTGATGTTCCATTGTCTGTAGACAGACACCACAGGGCGTCCGTAAGGCATTAGGCATCCCAACAAGACCTCCATCTTTCTTCTCCGAGCGTTCGTTTGGCTTCTTCCCTCGTATGCAAGTTGTGGCACGCTTTTTCATGCTCTCCTCCTCCAGGCGAGGGTTTTCTGCAGGAGACAAACCAGTGAACAGACTTCAGCCACTCGGCACGCATTAGTTACTCAGAGAGAGATTTTCTCAGATTTAGATGAAAGTTTTATTTTATGTACAGGTGCAGGTCATCTCAGGCCTCACTGATAGAGGCCAACACCAGTGGAGTCATTTAATGAGAAAATAGTCCCAGAGAGGGAAGATAGGAGGAGAGGAGCAGACTACTGCTAGTGCTAGTACTAGTGGCACAAGTATTTTTTAAAAGTTCAGAAAAACTGAAAAAGCATCATGGAGGACAGAATGAGTAGAAAAATGAATGCTGAGCAGCTTTATGCAGCGAGAGGACACAGAAAACCAGTCCAGCGCTGGGAACAAGAACTCGTTTTCCAGATGTTTTCCTTCTGGAGAGGACTCAGCTGCCTGTCTGAAACAAACGCATGGACTGGCTGTCTCACAGCGCCACCCAGAGGCTCCTCGGTACCTGCAGCCACATCTGGCTGCCACGACATGCTTCACCCTCGTCCTGGTTTTTTTCAAACCCCCACCCCACCCCTCCCTCAGATTTTTTTCCATTTAATTGCAAACACATGCACAGTGTTTCCACCAGCTGCTGCCAAGTCCACAGTCTGCAACTCTGCTGCTTTTCCTCTCTGAGCTCAGCACTTTGGCACGTTGGAAGATTTATAACTGCTCTAAAAGTAAATCTGTTTGGGACTGAAAGTGTAGCTGAGAGCGTGCGCAGGAGAGGCGCTGACGTGGGTAGGAGGGGAAACGGGTCTCAGGGGTTGCTGCTTGGACCCAGAATAAGTCACTTAGAAAGCTTCATTCGTGTTTTTAGAGTTGATGATGATCAAACCAGCACACTGATGCCCTCTGAGTGAACTTTGACCCTATCCAGATCACGGCTCTCTGAGGCTAACTTCTGTCATGCTCTGATTTATATGATGTCATAGCAAATACATGATATTCATCTTTAGTTCATCAAAACTTTAAAACAACTCAAACAAAAGGCCTAAAATAGTTCACACTCTGATTTTCTTAGTTTGTCTAATCTAATCTAATCTAATCTAATCTAATCTAATCTAATCTAATCTAATCTAATCTAATCTAATCTAATCTAATCTAATCTAATCTAATCTAATCTAATCTAATCCAACTAAATTGTTATAACAAGCATTAGTTGACTATAAACGCACCATATACCAAGTGTTTTACCTTTCCAGTCGGTAGTGTGTGAGCTGTGTGTACTCTGGTATCTCAGCTGTACTTCCTGTGCCCCCCCAGTCAAGGACACCAGGTGCACCCTGGATGGCCAGGTGTTTGAGGACAAGGACGTGTGGAAACCCGAGCCATGTCAGATCTGTGTGTGCGACAAAGGCACGGTGATGTGTGACGATGTCCACTGTGAGGACGCAACGGATTGCCCCAACCCCTTCATCCCTGAGGGAGAGTGCTGCGCCATCTGCCCTGATGAGGGTATTAGTTCATCTCTGTTTCATCTTTAACTTTAGGGTCTAGCACCCCCAAGATCCCTTTTTAAGTTCTATACAAGTTTTAGTGATCTTTGTAATGTTTTTGCTTATATTCAGTTGATGTTTCTAACATCTAAACTGTATATTTGTGTTTCTCCTTTTCAGGCTACCAAGCTGCTCAGGTTGAGGTAAACAAACATTTATATGAAGTATTTTTAAACAAGATTGCATTTTATTTAACTGAAATTGGTTTACGTGGTCTGGGATGTGTCCTGACATTTTTATTCTTATTGTGTGTAAACTGGTGATCTCCACCTCCCGTCCCTGAGGGCCGGTGTCCACCGTGTTTTACTGTTTCCCTGCTTCAACACACCTGAGTTTAATCAGCAGGTGATTAACAGCCTCTGCAGAGCCTGATGAGCTGCTGCACAGGCGAGTCAAGAGTGTTGGATGAGGGAAACAACTAAAACATGCTGGATACCGGCCCTCAGGGAAAAGAGCTGGGAATCACTGGTGTAAATGAACACAATCAAAGGGAGTAGTTCCCACGGTTTGCAGAGTTGGGTAGAGTCATTACATTAGCAGCACGACACGATCACGGCTTGTGTCATCAGGCGTCTCTAAAAGCTCGATCGGTTTTGTCCACAGGGACCCAAAGGAGACCGGGGACCCAAAGGAGAGAGGGTACGTTCAGTCTTTCTTTCTGTTTTTTTTTTTTTTCATTTCTGGATTAATTTTGAATCCTGTTTAAAGTTTGACTCTCTGACTGGATTTGTGTGTTAGAAATGAGACAGTCACACTGACAGCGTCACCAAATGGGTTTTAATTCAGTTGAAACGTTTAAGAAAGCCCATTCAGAGCTTTTGTGAGAACAAACATCTGTTCTGGTCTCTTTTTGGTGACCTTTTCTGCCCTAAAGACATTTCTGAGGATTAATTTGCTCTTTTGCTGTGATTTAGCTCCTTTTCCTCTGAAACTACCAGTTGACCTTTATTATGGTTTAAACGGATTCCGGTTGGGTCCATTAATGCATTTTCAGCATTTTGAATGTGAATTTTAATATTTAGAAAAAATGAAGCGAGGACTTCCTCAGAGCAGCAGCGGATCAGAGGAGACAGACTGGAGATGTCAATACTAGAACATCAGACTGTTTTAGATCAACTAAAGAAATTGAGAGGAGGGGTATTCATAAGTAGTTTCAGCTTGTTAAGTAAGGCAGCTACATTTTATAAGCTCGACCCTCCCATATTCCAGTCTGAAGTAACAAAGCTCCTCGGAAGTGAAGCGAAGCGAAGTCCCGTTGACGGCATTCGAACCACTTTGGAATATTTTTAACTTTGAACTAATTTTGTAGCTAAAATCTGCTCATTGTAAACATCTGACAGCATCGAAGCTTCAGCTCTAACTGGTCTCGTTAAATAGACAGACATTAAGATGCAGAACACAAGATTCATATGAAGTCGTTGTTGTCTGTTAGAAAAAACAAGTCGCCCTAACCATCCTACGCTATTAAACATGAGAAATGCCTGAAATAACACTGGAGCAGCAAAACTCACAGGCCGTTGTTTATGATCATTAGTCTCAGAGAAGAAAAAGTCCCTCAACCTTGATGTCCACACTTTGAGGTGGATGGGTGGTTCTTATGTGGTCCTGTTGAGGTCACATGACCTCAGTTTGACCATTCCTGGTTGGTCCCATGGCTACTGACACAAAGAATGCTAATTTAATCAATTATTATTTATATATAAATTTATAATTAATATATACTTTTAATTATACACACACTGTATGTTACTGTATGTTAGCCCTGATTCTAAATCTGTTTCTCCTCTTTGACCTCCAGGGTCCTCCTGGTCCCGCTGGTAGAGATGGTTTAGATGGCCAGCCTGGTCTGCCAGGACCTCCCGGCCCCCCCGGACCCCCCGGCCTCGGTGGAGTAAGTTGTCAGTTTTTGAAATTTTGGGTGTTAGGCCAGTTTACGTAAAAACTGAAGCACAAAGGGCTTGTGTGGGCTGGAGGCTACTTTCGTAGATGGATGTGAGCTTCCATTAGATGTTTAACAGAAAACATGGATGCTCTGTGTGAATTAAATAATTAAATAATCTCTCCCAACATTAGCTATACATTTGTTATGTTTATTTATTGGTTTGTAAACGCTGCTGACTTTCCAATTGAGTCTAAGATCAAAGGGTCGGGAGTTTCTTATGTGAAGTTACCTTAAATGGAATTAGCATGCAGGGAATTGTTCTAAATTCATGGCAGCTGAGCAGAAAAATTCATTCATTCAAATACTGATGCTTTTCTAGTGTTCTCTTTTTACGTTTAAAGGAACAATAAGTAAGATTTTCAAATCTCTAGACAGTCTAAGGCCTCAATCAGGGAAGGAGGGTTTCAGATTTCCCTCTGAGCCGGATGGGGGGTTGTCAGGTATCCCCCTTTCAAAATGGTCAAAAGGGAAATAGTCACCGTTTCTGATCTGTAGAGGTCACAGAGTCAG
>SSNQ01034147.1:63186-78584 GCA_006942095.1 Nothobranchius kuhntae | reverse complement strand
ACTCCAGTACAGATTGGTCATTTTCAGTGTGGTTGCCCGGGTCAGCCCTACACGTGTGACAGTGTAACCTATTTGGACTAGAGATGATTTGTGGAAGGGGTTTAGCGAGAGCTTCGCCTCACAAGTTTCACATATAAAAAACATTTTCTGTCAAAGAAAAGCTCTTTGTTTGTTTTTCTAAAACAAGTATTTATTTTTTTATTATGAATTGTTTTCCACAACTAACCACTAAGTCCTGTTTATTATATTAATTATTATTATTATAATTTATTTAGGGTGATGTTGGAGCACAGGGCGCCCGTGGACCCGAGGGACCTGCTGGAGCTCGCGGTGAGCCTGGAAACGCTGGACCTGCTGGCCCTGCTGGACCTTCAGTAATTATAAATCCTTTCATAAGATCGTCAGATTGTCTAAAATAACAATCTGTGAAGAAACTAAACAAATTCTTCCCCCTCTCAGGGAAACCCTGGTGCTGATGGAGCCGCTGGCCCTAAGGGATTACCTGTAAGTCTACTTTTCAGAACCTTTATGCAATAAAGGGTCTCGTTCAGCTAAACTGTGTAGGAAGGCACAAACATAGCAGCTTCAATGGTTATTAGGCTGTTTGAGTTTGATCTTTTACCATAGGTTTAGTTGTTGATGGTATGTGCTGCCCCCTGCAGGGTGCTCCTGGAGTTGCAGGAGCTCCTGGCTTTCCCGGACCACGTGGACCTCCAGGACCTCAGGGTGCTGCCGGTGCCCCAGGACCCAAGGGTAACACTGTAAGTAAAGTTTTCCCAAAATAAGCTGAAGTCAATTAAAAGCTTATTAAATGTGCTGATTGTTTTTCTATTTCTATGCATCCTTCAGGGTGAGGTTGGTGCCCCAGGAAACAAGGGAGAGCCTGGTGCCAAGGGAGAGGCTGTATGTTCCCCACAAAACAACACACAGCAACGCTTTTAAACGCTCCTCAGCCCCAGCGTCTAACGCTCTCTTCCTACAGGGTATTACGGGCGTGCAGGGACCCCCAGGACCCCCTGGTGAGGAAGGCAAGAGAGGATCCAGAGGAGAGCCTGGTGCTGCAGGAGCTCGTGGAGCCCCTGGAGAGCGTGTATGCTTATCTACTACTTTTGACTATATTAGGCTAATTTACATACATCATACTAGAATGTAGTACTTGGAGTCATGGCAAGGAGCCTCCTAATCACATCAACAGAAAACATCAGTTACAGCTCCATGTTTGGATTAACATCCCTTTTATGGCTGCCTGTCAATCATGCAACGTCCTAGAGACATTGTCACAAATATACAGAAAATTTAAAATTTATAATTGTGACTTTTTATGCATCAAAACCCTAAACTGCCTCTTCAGTCTTTTGCATGTCAGCTTGGCATTTCATGTCCTCAAAACATTCTCAGCAGACATTTCGTCTAAATACGTAACAAAGTTTGACGGTTTGTTTGTTTGTGTTTTCATCTGCAGGGTGCTCCTGGCGGCCGTGGGTTCCCTGGTTCTGATGGCCCTGCTGGAGCTAAGGTAAACCGCCCTTCTGAACATGTCCACTCTCCTCAACACAATGTGGATGGTTTCAGGTGGCATCGTTTTATTCACCAGCTACTGTTTCTCCTCCTCCTTGTTTTTTAGGGTGCCCCTGGTGAGCGTGGTGCCCCCGGTCTTGTTGGACCTAAAGGTGCCAGTGGTGAGCCCGGCCGCACTGGTGAGCCTGGTCTCCCAGGAGCTAAGGCAAGATCATCTGCTGTCCTTTTTCCAGCATTCACCAACAGAATTTATTTACCAGTGACCTCTGACCTTTGCTCTGTAGGGTATGACTGGGAGCCCTGGCAGCCCTGGACCTGATGGCAAGATGGGACCAGCTGTAAGTTTTTCTCTGTCACAGTTTATCTCAACGATCTGCATGCATGTAACTGTGGCAGTCTGACTAGTTAGTTATCATTTCATTAATAAACCTCTCTACTAGGGATCCCCTGGACAAGATGGCCGCCCTGGACCACCTGGGCCTGTTGGAGCTAGAGGTCAGCCTGGAGTCATGGGATTCCCTGGACCTAAGGGAGCTGCTGTAAGAGTCGTTCCCAAAGCTACACACTCTCACCAAACGTGTTTTGTAATATTGAGTTCCAGAGATGGAGGCCAGTAACTTGGTGCTGTTTGTGTTCAGGGTGAGGCTGGAAAGCCAGGCGAGAGAGGAGTCATGGGACCCACTGGCTCTGCTGTAAGTTTTCTAGTCTTTTGGTTTTTATTAGACTTTTTTGTCAAGTTGTCTACTTTCCTTCTAAATCTGCCATCTTCCATCTCCAGGGAGCCCCTGGTAAGGATGGTGATGTTGGTGCCCAAGGTCCTCCTGGACCAGCTGTAAGTATCAACTCTACATGTTCCTAGATCACATTACATCAGCATCCTCCACACAGATAAGTCCCCCCTTTGACTCCTTTTTGTGCACCCTTAGGGCCCTGCTGGGGAGAGAGGAGAGGCCGGACCTGCTGGAGCTCCAGGATTCCAGGGACTTCCAGGACCACAGGGTGCTGTTGGTGAGACAGGAAAGCCTGGAGAGCAGGTGTGGACTGAGATGTGATGTCACCACGATGCTTCTCCTGAGTGAAGGTGCCTCTTACTCACATTTGTCTTCATGTCTAGGGTCTGCCCGGTGAGGCGGGAGCCGCAGGACCAGCCGGATCAAGAGTAAGTAGTTCCACAGCCACTTAATGGACTGCGTTTTTGAGCTCTACAACCCCCCAAGTCACATTACAACACAATCAGTCATTCATCTATACACACACACATTCACACACTGGTGGTGATGAGCTACATGGTAGCCACAGCTACCCTTGCCATAAATAAGCTGACCCCCACTAACAGGCAAGGAGGGTGAAGTGCCTTGCCCAAGCAGGGGCTTGAACCTGCAACCCTCTGGTTACAGAGTGGGCACTTAACTCCTCTGCCACTCTTGCCCCTTTATGAACCCCATTCATACCAAACACTCTGCTGCTTCCTCCCATCAGGGTGACAGAGGATTCCCTGGAGAGCGTGGTGCACCTGGCCCAGTAGGACCTGTTGGAGCCCGAGGATCACCTGGAGCTGCTGGAAATGATGGTGCTAAGGTCAGCATGGCTCATTTAATGATTCTATGGATTCCCATAAATCCCAAACATTCTTAACCTCCTTCTTTCTGTTCTTCAGGGAGACGCTGGAGCCCCTGGTGCTCCTGGAGCTCAGGGTCCTCCTGGACTGCAGGGAATGCCTGGTGAGCGTGGTGCTGCTGGACTTCCAGGACTGAGAGGAGACAGAGTGAGTAGTTACAACTGTATTCTTTAGCACGTAAAAAAGTCCAAATGTGCATGATCCATTATCACGGGTTACTTGTAACAACACCAGAACCACTTAGACATGAGAAATGCCTGATTGCGTGTGATGCAATGACTGATTACAGTGATGAGCATTTTATGAATATTACCACCAGCTATTTAGTATCTCCAACAATGCAGTACCAACATGTCATAAACATGTCATAAACAGGTCATAAACATGTCATAAACAGGTCATAAACATGTCATAAAAAGGTCATAAACAAGCCACAAACAGGTCATAAACAGGTCAAAAACATGTCATAAACAGGTCAAAAACAGGTCATAAACATGTCATAAACATGTCATAAACATGCCATAAACATGTCAGAAACAGGTCATAAACAGGTCTCTTCCATGATCTGGTGTGGTGATTAGTAGTGGAACTAAAATACCTTTTCCATCTAATAATCCAGGGTGACCAAGGAGCTAAGGGTGGTGATGGAGCTCCTGGCAAGGATGGACCCCGTGGCTTGACTGGACCAATTGGACCTCCTGGACCCGCTGGAGCACCTGGAGATAAGGGAGAGCCTGGTGCAGCTGGACCTGTTGGAGCTGCTGGAGCCCGTGGTGCCCCTGTGAGTAAAGTTTTCTGTTTGACAAAACGAACATTTTCCAGTTATCTTCCAAGAAACCTGAGATAACATGTCTTCCTTACCAGGGTGAGCGTGGTGAGTCTGGACCCCCTGGACCAGCTGGGTTCGCTGGACCTCCTGTAAGTATCCTCTCCTTGAGTACAGCAACTGCTTCAGAGTTGTTTATTTTTTGGATGACACTGTTAGAATGTGCCCAGACATTTTGTCATCTCTTACTTTATCCACCATCTTTTCACTAAAGGGTGCTGATGGTCAACCTGGTGCTAAGGGAGAGCCTGGAGATAATGGTGCTAAGGGAGATGCTGGTGCCCCAGGACCTGCTGGAGCTACTGGTGGTGCTGGACCTCAGGTGTGAAAGCTGCTGTACTGACACCCAATTTACGGAACAGCTGAATGTTTACTTAACGTGAAGAACGGAGCAGTTTATCTACACAGGATGTTTTCAGATGCTGGTTTGCAGATGCTGACTGAGGCTGTTTTGTGTTCTTATAGGGTCCTGTTGGAAACACTGGTCCTAAGGGTGCTCGTGGCCCTGCTGGACCCCCTGTAAGTCATCACTTTAGTTGCACAATGTCCCTTGCCAGGCTTTTACTTCTTTAGGCTCGTGTAACTATTTGGGCTCCTTCTCTCTAGGGTGCAACTGGCTTCCCTGGTGCTGTTGGCAGAGTTGGACCTCCTGGCCCTGCTGTAAGTGTTTCTCAGTTCTTAACAGTCTTCCACTGTACAGCAAGGCGGAGTCCAGAATACCAATCTTTCCACCCTGTAGGGCAATTCTGGACCTCCTGGACCCCCTGGACCATCTGGAAAGGAAGGACCCAAAGGAAACCGTGGTGAGACTGGACCTGCTGGTCGTCCTGGGGAGGTTGGTGCTGCTGGACCTCCAGGACCTTCCGGTGAGAAGGGTGGCCCTGGTGCCGATGGTGCTCCTGTAAGTAATTTTTTTTTTCAGTGAAATCTTCACCAACTATGCAAAATATAGAGACGTTACAAAATACACAATACAGGACACTTTACTGTGATACCGATAGTATTCTTCTGTTAACTGAGTGCTCCAGATCAGGCACGCCCAACGTGCAGCCCGGAGACTGCTCGCTGCACCTAATTACATTTCCAAAATGGAGAAATGATCTCTTTTCAGTAGGTTTCTGATGTAGGCAGAGAACTGCTAAGATTTTACCAAATATACCTATCACAGGTCTAGTTTAAGCAGTTTAAGTGAAAACAGTTTTGTGGCCTGCAGGGACGATTTTGGCCCTCATTTTGAAAAGGTGAAAGTTTTCACGCGTTCACCGCCAGCACGATATCCATTTTTGGATCCCTGCGCTCTAACTTCCATTTCTATGTCTGCCTTTGCTGCCCTCCTCAGGGACCTGCTGGTATTCCTGGCCCTCAAGGTATTGCTGGATCTCGTGGTATTGTTGGCCTGCCTGGGCAGAGAGGAGAGAGAGGCTTCCCTGGTCTACCCGGACCCGCCGTATGTTCCTCTTGTTACACTAAAATCGTTATTTTCAAAAATAAAACATCATGGCTTTATGTAGCTTTAGAAAAACGATCTCACAGGCAGGTAGGAGCTCCTGGAAAGAGCTGTTGTAGCTGCTTCCTCAGTGGATGCCGTTGTTCAAATGTGGCACTGATGCCCTCTGCTCTTGTTCCACTATTCACCTTTAACCAGTTAAAACTTTGATTAATGTTATGGTGGTTGAACCCCACAGGGCGAGACTGGAAAGGTTGGACCTTCTGGCCCAAGTGGAGAGCGTGGACCTCCTGGACCCATGGGACCCCCTGGTCTTGCTGGAGCCCCTGGAGAGCCTGGACGTGAGGTACCAGGAACAACACACCAAAACATGAAACTACCTTCTCTCATTTTTATTCTGATCTCACTTTGTTAAGTGTTTTCTGTTAGTTAACCTACTTTGTGCTGTTTGTTGTAGGGAACCCCTGGTACTGAGGGAGCAGCTGGTCGTGATGGAGCTCCAGGACCTAAGGTGAGCTCATGAGTACATGACCATCAGACAACAGGTTTGAATCGTCTGAATGAGCAGGCACCCGACTCATTTAAAACCTTTTCCATAGTGCTTTGTGCTAACGCTGTAGCTGAGCATCAGGCAGTGTGTTTCACTGAACCACCATCAGGTGGAATCAGATCTTTAGTCAGCAGAATCGAATAAGGCAACAGTGCCAGTTTTCAGTCTCTGTTCTTAAAGACATTTGTTTCAGCTGAGCACAAATTTCACAAATTTGAAGCTTGTCAGAAAGAGCTAGGACTGGGCGATTTGTTGCTATACAATACTCGGCTACAAAAGTCGCCACAAAAAACTAAAATAAATGGTCACACACCCTAATCTGATATTGGTCATTGGATAGCTTTGATTAGGACTCACATTCCCTGTGGCGTTGTTTGATAAGCTTCTGCAGCGTCACCAGATTTATCTCCGTCCAGTGTTGCATTAATGTTCCACCAAGATCTTGCATTGATGATGGTAGAGTCTTACCGCTGCACAAAGCCTTCTCCAGCACATCCTGAAAATTCTCCACGGGGTTAAGGTCTGGACTCTGTGGTGGCCGATCCAAGTGTGAAAATGATGTCTCATGCTCCCTGAACCACTCTCACTATTTGACCCCGATGAATCCTGGCATTGTCATCCTGGAATATGGCCGTGCCATCAGGGAAGATGGAATAATCTGGTCATTCAGCATATTCAGGTACCTGTTGCTGAACCTAGACCTGACCACCTGCAGCAAGCCCAGATCATAGCACTGCCCCCACAGGCGTGTACTGTAGGTACTAGGCATGATGGGTGCATCACTTCATCTGCCTCTCTTCTTACCCTGATGCACCATCACTCTGGAACAGGGTCCATCTGGACTCATCAGACCAGTTTTAATAATGCGTTGGACAGTTCTTAACCCAGTTTTAGTCGTTTCTGCATCTCCGTAAATGTCTTCTCTGCTTGATGCCAATGACCTGACCCTTCTCACACGAACATCTGTTCCGCAACCACCAGATAGACAGTTGGGTTAAGTAACTTGTTGCAGCTGAAAGATAATCGCCCATGCAGTAGTTATCCAAAAGGAGGCTCCTACATATTTGCTTAGCCATATCCAGGTGGCGACATTTTGGGGGCCGAGCAGCGTATATTTATTGAGAGCGTGTGAAGACAGTGAAATGCACCGCGGTTTGTTTTTAACAGATAACAGGTACAAGGGCCAGCAGTGGCCAAAATACCTCAAAACGTACCATGAATCTTTGCCTGTTCATTTGGATGAGCCTGGTTCCAGTCATGTTCACCTTCAAAACTTTATTAACTCTGCTCTGCATGACCCACGTGATCCTCTAGCAGTGTATGTAATTACATCATGACATTAGTTTAAAATGATTGCATTTTCTCCTGGGCAACAAATAATTACTGTTAATATTGTGAGTGTCATGATATGGGCCACAAATTTTTTATTATTTTATATGAATTATAAATTAAAGTGCCCGTGTGACATTTGAGACATGTAGCTCTTAACTGATTCTGGGTAGATAGATCGATAGACAGACGATATGTATAATTTATGGGAATTCAGCTAAAACATCTTGCTGTATTCATCGCCCAGCCCTAGATGGGAGTCAACGATTTGCCGTTTGGTTTCTAGGGAGATCGCGGAGAGTCTGGCCCCGCGGGAGCACCTGGCGCCCCGGGACCCTCTGGTGCTCCTGGACCCGTTGGACCTGCTGGAAAATCTGGGGACCGTGGAGAGACTGTGAGTGTGAAAGTTACTTTGTTTTTTTTTAAACCAGCTTTTTCAGACATTCTTATGAAAATAGCAGTGTCCACAACATGTGTCTAAGAAAAACCAGTGAAAAACCTTTTTACCCCCAGGGTACGGTGCACACAGGCACTTTCATCCACTCATTTATTAGTCAAAATGCCTTCAAGTAAACACCAGCCATCCACAGTTCCACCCAGTGCTGCCCCCCGTTATGTAGAACCCACACACACACACACACACACACACACACACACACACACACACACACACACACACACACACACACACACACACACAAACACACACCGGATAGCTTCCTAAGGGGAGTACAGACCACTACAAGCTCAGAGTAAAACCAATTATTTTGTGTTTCAGGGACCTGCTGGCCCTGCTGGTCCTGCTGGCCCTGCTGGACCTCGTGGCCCTGGAGTAAGTAGGACCATCTGGACACACAGCTGAAATAGATGGAGGACAAAGGAAAACTAAATTATGTCCCTACTTTTAACAGGGACCTGCTGGAGCTCGCGGAGACAAGGGTGAGACAGGAGAGGCTGGAGAGAGAGGCATGAAGGGACACAGGGGCTTCACTGGTGCCCAGGGACCTCCTGGACCTCCCGTATGTTCCTGTTCGACATGTAAATACTGCTGCTGAACAGTGCTCTGTTCAACGTCTGAACTCAGTTTGTTGTGTGAACTCACAGGGACCCACTGGAGAGTCTGGACCTGCTGGTTCTGCTGGATCTGCTGGACCTAGAGTGAGTTACCACCCTGCCTATCTAAACTCATGCATTGTAAAAATGTAGCTAATATAATTTATGAACTTATGAATGCATTTTAACGATTTCTCTGTTGTTTGTAGGGTCCTTCTGGATCTGCTGGTGCTCCTGGTAAAGATGGTATGTCTGGCCTTCCTGGACCCACTGGACCTCCTGGACCTCGTGGGCGTTCTGGAGAGATGGGACCTTCTGTAAGTCAAACTCTCTAATTTATTATTAATTAATTAAAGAAAAGGTTGCATTTTGCCATGACACAATCTGTCAATAACCAATCATCCAACCCCTTTTTTTAATCCCTAGGGTCCTCCCGGACCTCCTGGACCTCCCGGACCCCCTGGAGCCCCTGGTGGTGGATTTGACCTTGGCTTCATTGCTCAGCCTCAGGAGAAGGCCCCTGATCCCTTCCGCATGTTCCGTGCTGATGATGCTAATGTTCTCCGTGACCGTGACCTTGAGGTGGACAGCACCCTGAAGAGCCTGAGCCAGCAAATCGAGCAGATCCGAAGCCCCGATGGTACCAGAAAGAACCCTGCTAGAACCTGCAGAGATCTCAAAATGTGCCACCCTGACTGGAAGAGTGGTGAGTCTCACTAGCAACAAAACACGTCTGTGCGTCTGAAGGCTGTTTGGGGAAAGGGACACGAAGACAAATAGATGTCTGAGGTTCTGATATTTTTCTTACTGCTCTTCAGGTGAATACTGGATTGACCCTGACCAGGGCTGCACTCAGGATGCCATCAAGGTCTACTGTAACATGGAGACCGGAGAGACCTGTGTACCACCAACTCAGCGTGAGGTTGCCCAGAAGAACTGGTACGTCAGCAAGAACATCAAGGAGAAGAAACACGTCTGGTTTGGAGAGGCGATGAATGATGGCTTCCAGGTAAAGCTTGTTCAAATGTCCTCAGAACGTCTTTCTGTTGCCTTCTTTGCATACCAGCTGCTAATTCTCATCCCTTTTTCTCATCTGCAGTTTGGGTATGGCAGCGAGGGCTCTCTTCCAGAGGATGTCAACATTCAGCTGACATTCCTGCGTCTCATGTCCACTGAGGCCTCCCAGAACGTCACCTACCACTGCAAGAACAGCATCGCCTACATGGATGCTGCTGCTGGCAACCTCAAAAAGGCTCTTCTCCTCCAGGGCTCTAACGAGATTGAGATCAGAGCCGAGGGCAACAGCCGTTTCACCTACAGCGTCCTGGAAGACGGATGCACGGTAAGAGTCAACAGATTCTTCCACCTCTGCCCCACAAGCAGCTGAGTTTGCATCAGAAGCTAGTTCTGCAACGCCCAAAGAGACTAGACCTTGGAAACACACGTGTCATACCTCACAGTTCAGCATTCCTCTGCACAGTGTTTGTTTTTCACCAAATTGCATTAATGTAGGAAAGTATTTGAGGCCCGATAAGTGTTTAGCTTATCTTGTTGATCATAGGCTCAGGTGCACTTCAATAAATGCCTAGTTGCACTAATTTCCCTTTTATCCTTTTCTTTCCCAGTCACACACCGGAACATGGGGCAAGACAGTCATTGATTACAAAACATCAAAAACATCTCGCCTGCCCATCATTGATATCGCTCCTATGGATGTTGGTGCTCCAGACCAAGAGTTTGGCCTTGAAGTTGGACCTGTCTGTTTCTTGTAAAAAAAAAAAAGAAATCTGGACTTGAAAGTGTTGTTGTGAGTGTGCGCGTGTGTGTTTTATTTTTTTTTAGCAGTCATCTCGCCCCAACAAGAAACCCCACCAAAATATTTTTCTAACGTTATTTGTCTGAAAAGTCCAACCCCTCCCTTCTGACTTTGGCCATTGTCCTGATGGTCCCCTTTGCCTAGAACATGCACTTCAGAAAGAACAAGATGGCGGTGATGTGGCCGCGTCTGCATCGCCACGTTGAGGACCACTACTTCTTTTGTTTTTGACTTTTTTCTTTGGTTTTTGCCATCACCAGCACCACGGATCCTGTAAAGAAGACATTTTGTTTCACTGGCAACAAGAAAATAATATATGCCTCTGTAAAGTGTAAAAAAAATTCCAAACTCCCGCTTCCATTCAACCAACCCAAGCCAGGCATCTCTGGAGTTCATAGAAACTGAGGAATGAAAGGACAATCCCAACAGACAGAATCCAATTGCTTTGTACCACGTTTCAGGTGTTGATGAATAAACGGTGAAACTGACAGCCATGCTTGTTGTTGTTGTTCTGCCCTCCACCTAACCTTTACAGAGTTCACACACCACCACCTCATCTGTAGGAGTTGTAGCTGTGGTCCGTTGCTTGATGTTGAGGACCTCTCTTGTTCATTCCTCTGTTTCTATTTTTTTTTCCTCTTACCAAACAAAACATTAAAACTACGGCTACCTCAAAAAAGTTGGGATTTCCAGCTTTGAGAAAAAGGTCCAGTGTTTTTTAAGTGAAGTCTGTTTCAGTTTTGAGGTAGACAGTGTTTTAATGATGCCTTAAACAGAAGCAATACCAACTAAAACCTAGGGTGCTATTCTTTCTTCGTGGTCTTCTGGTTGCCCCCTGCAGCCATACTGTTGTGTAGTGTTAGTGTTGCTGAGTCCTCTTGGTGCTAAAACAAAACCACGGCTTTAATTCTTGCTGCCCAGAATAAGACCGACTTCTCCTGATTGTGTTGGCAGTAAAACTCTGTTTCTGAGTTCAAGCAATGAGTGAATCCACAAACTGTTGTCACCATTCCATCTTTGAATTGTGTTGTAGCTTGTTTCTTCTTCACTTGTGAAGCAGGTAAAAATTTCCAACAACAAAAAACCAAATCTTATTTTTCCCAAGGCTTCAAAGGGAGCTGTCTGCAATGAGTTTGTCCAGTTTGGGCGAAAACACCACCAGAATCTGTACCTATTTTGTAAATGTTTAATAAATTGAGATGTTTTTAATTATTTTGAGTGCTGAAATAAAGCATGTTAAGTGGTCTAACTTTGAGTTCTGCCTAATTCCATGACCGACTCACTGCCATACACACTTTCATACAAAACTAACCTCCTGAGCTGATAAAGTTAGGAAAGAAAGTAAAGTGTCCTTGTTTTGTCTTGGACAGCGAGGGCAGAGGTGCCACAGCAGGAAGGTTACTCATGCTTTTGTGGAGTGTTCTGTCCACCAAAATCCACAAGAAAGATCTAAATCAGGTTTTAACGTATTTAAACTGCAATGCCCCCATTTGGGTCGCTGTGATATAAAGTTTAGTACTTTCCTCTTGGGTTCGTGTCAGAGTAGAGCATGTTTGGTCAAGCTGAGAGTGTGGGGAATGAGATGACCTACCTGTTGGTTGAGATCCATGTTGTTAAGTCAGTCCCAAAAAGCTGGTGATTCTTGTCAGCCCAGTAAATCCACCGGTACAAGAATATTTTATCATCCATATTCCACAAACACAATAATCATTCAGAGAAGGCTATGATGATGCGGCGTCCATCTCTAAAAGATCCACTGTGCAGCCGGTTTCAAGCTCCTGGACTGAAAGGCTTGTGGATGGAACTCGCTCCACAGTCAGCCTGCTTGCTTCACAAAGACTCCGATTGTCCACCTCATGGGAGGCAGCTACCTATGTGTGGATAGCTTAGCACTCCCAGCAGGAACTTGGATTATTTCTGAATGTGGCTGGGACTCTTTTTGAGGCCCTGACAGAGGAATGTTAACCTTTCCGGTGTCAGGCAACAGAGAAGAGTCTGTTTGCAGAGAGGTGCGTGTGGTGAAGGGCTCCTGGAGGTAAATATCAGATGCCATAGCTGTAGCCGCCCTTCCTCTTCCCTAATTTAAGATCTGAAGCTTTAAGCAAACCATTCAGATCAAATGTAGCCTGCGTATCTAATAAACAACATAAACCACTGGGGTGAATTTAGATACTTTCCTATTAGTTCTTTTCTTGTTTTTGTACACAGAGTTTTTCTCATCAGCTGCTGGGCTACCAGCACAGGCATCACTTTCACCTGCCACAAAGGTGAGAGAAGAAAGGGGATGAGCAAGCAGATACACACGCACACCCTTTCAGGTGGAGATGTGACCCTTCTGTTACGTTAGGCACGTTTCCATTGTCCTAACTTCAGGAGAAATTCTGGGAGGGGGAAACTGACCGGGAGATTCGATGGCGCAATACTCTCAGCTGTCGTGTCTCCATGCAAATTCAGCCCTTTCAGGACATATCTATGGGATTAGATTTGTGCCAATAGGATCAAGAAAAACACTGGAGAGCAAACAAATTTTAAGACATGAGAGAAAAAACAGTTGTTTCAAAAGAAAAACTTACGATCTGAATCAGATTCTTAAAATGATCAAGAAAAACACTTTGACGGTCAAACAAAAATTAAGAAATTGACAGAACAAAAATATTGACTAAAGGAAAAAAACATGTTTCAAAAGTAAAACTTACGATCTGAATCAACTTCTTAAAATGAGTAACAAAGTATGTTTCCTTTATCTGTTTGCCTCTATGTGTTTTTGTTATCTATTTCCTTATTTTTGTTCTCGCTGCTCACAGCTTTGCTCTCACTACCAGATTTGCACTTACACTTTCTGGCTTTCTACTTTGCAATCCCTGAGTTTTTGGTTGCAATTCTGACACAACCCTTTCAGGTGGGTGGGACTTCTGAGAAGTCCTCTCCCATAGGACAGTGGTTTCTCTTGAGTGACAGTTCAGTGACCTGGAAGTGATGTAGCCTCCAAGACTTTTTTTTTCCCACCTGGTCAACAACATGAATTTTGAGCCCCAAACACGTTATTTCTGCTATCTGTGGTGTCTACTGAGGATCTAAAGTGAGTATTGATAATATATTTTATCTTTTCTCAGTTAATCTGTAAGTTAAGCCACTTTTTAAGTTGGTTTTAACCAGACGTTAGCTCACTAGCTAGCTGCTAAGCAAGCCATTGTGCTAGCCTCAGGACAATGGTCTATTGTTCCAGAGAGACGTATTAAAACTCATCTTAACATATTCATCACTGGTTTCATGGAATTAATTATTGCTGTTTATGTTAATAAGTTTGCTAATTTTTCAGGAACCTATGGAACATCAGAGACTTTGCAGCTACTGGAGCTAACCTGTGTACTGCTAACTTGCTAGAGAGGAAGCAGCAGAAAGCTGAGCTAACAGGATGCTTTGCAGGTAAATACTCTTAGTGGAACTGCAGGATTTTTATGGTATAACTCAGAATCTACATGAGCTATTGTGGGAAGACATTTAAACTACATTTACATACAGATACATGTATTTTTTATTCCATGTTACTTGGACGGGCTAAACAAGTTCATAGTTCTGCCTGCTCCTTTTTCAGTGAAACGAATGGATTATATGATGTAACTCTGACTGAATAATTATCTAAGTGAGTATGTTTGATAATAAATTTCTTACCAGTATACAGATCTGACATTTGTTTGTCAGAACAGGACAAATCAGATTCAATGTGCTTTCTGTCACCCTAAATCAGATCCATATCTGATGTTTTTATTACTTAAGTTTGTTTGAACAGTACATTTGATACCACTTTTACATCTCTGAAGTGAAACAGATGTCACATAAGCACTTGAGGAAGTGGGACACTAAATGTAAACAATGGATAAAACAAAATGATATATTTTGTGAGGTACTGGTTAGAGATAGTTGGGAAGCACTGGTCTAGGTAATGCACCACAAGCGTTTTTATTTTACAAGCTTGTTTGGCATTGAAATAATTACAACCCTCTTCTTTTTCTGTCACACTTAATACATAGATAAACACACACCAATTTCTATGTCACAGCTGATGCCTTCATTAAATCTAATAAAATCTATAGTAACTATAGTCTGGTGACTAGTGTCTAGTTTAGCTACATGTAGCTTAGCTGGAGTAATATAGTCTAACTCTGCCTCAACTGGTGACTTTTCTACTTCATTGTCAGCCAGACAAAATGTTGCTGCAGAGAAACGCCCAAGGTACTGACCCCACAATAGAAAATCATAATGTCCACATTTATTTCACACAATCTCAAACGTCACACTAAAATTAAACTTTTAGCTCTGATTTAATTATTTCCTTATTGATATCAGTTTTCCCTTTGTTGTAGGTAATCCTCGGGTGTTGACCACCTGCATAACAGAGCACCCTGGTTCTGAGCCAGTTGCACATTTGTGCAGCTCTTTGGGGAGACAATGCTCAGCAGGTTAAACAACTGTAAAATTGATTTTGTTCATACTTTTTGTTTAGATCTCATACATCACCATTTTTTCTTTCTTACAGACACATGCTTCCATGTGGTCAGGTGGTGTTGGTGCGATCTGGGAGGGCACACTCATGTCGTCATCTCCTTGTGCCGTCTCCAGGATCATGATGGGAGTTCTCTGTGCCTATAAAGCAGGGGTATTTACTTCTGGGCCTGGAGGGCCGGTGTCGGTACAAGATCTGCTCGGGTGCAAAATTGGCTCGGGGTCCGTCGACTGCCGATGACGTCAAAGTAGTTGATTGGCTGAACATGAACCTTACGGAATTACGTAATCACGTTACGTTGTTCTCACGTTACGTTGGTCTAGGCAAATCTTTCTGTTGGAAAGATGGACAACTTTTACAAAGAAATCCATCATTACCTCTTTGAAAATACACTTTTAGCATAGAGCTGCATGTATATTAGGGCTGAACGATTAACTGCATGTGCAATTAAATTGCAATGTGACAAAAGGAGATTTTCTAATCGCAAAGGCTGCAATTTGGCAGCGAGTGGTTAGCGCAATGCTAATATACATGGAAAAACCCATAGGAATGCTAATGCTAATATCACTGATTACATTCTTACAAATTATGAACTAGAAACGTGCCAAATGATTACATTTGGAGTCTAATAGAAAGTAAAATCACCATCAATCAAATAAGTACAGACAGGTATTTTAGTAAAGCTAGACAACTTTTAACTCCAGAGTTTTGGCTAGCAGCTATGAGCGTACCTGAAC
>SSNQ01034147.1:42128-61732 GCA_006942095.1 Nothobranchius kuhntae | reverse complement strand
GGGGGGGGGGGGCAGTAATAAACCGTGTTTTTTTTAACCCTTTTGCATGTTTATAATCTGTCTGGTGGACGTTACATACATATACTTCCGGGTCAAATCCGTCGTTTTGCGTCACCAACTTGTTCTACATAACTAACTGAAAAGCTAAGATTCTTCATTGTTTTATTCCGATTATGTGTGCCAATTAAAGATGCAATCAAAACTTAAGACAAAGTAACCAATTTTACTGAACCAATACTTGCAACTCACCATTAGCTGCGCCTGCGCACCACAGTCACCATCTCAAAACAATCCTTACGTCCAGTTAATGTTCTCCAATAACGTACTTAGTCCAAAAGCCTTCTTTCAAATCCTGCCCTGCAGCTTGATACCTTAGTAAATTCTTCTTTTTGCACGTATTTCTCATAATGTTTACATCACGAATACTAGTTAGCATGAGGTTAGCATGCTACTTCTTGGCTGCGTGCTTCTTCTTCTGGGTAAACAATGATGGTGCGTTACTGCTACCAGCTGGTAAGAAGTGTAACCTAGGTCTTCTAAACAAGATTTAGAAAATATAGAGTGTTTTCTTTCTAAAAAGAGAACAGACAACCCTGTATTTAAGATGGTTCAAAACAGTTTCAACTTTAATATGCGTTTTAAAACATTTGAATAAAAAGGACAGCAGACACCCCTGAATTCAAAATTTGATGAGGAATGAGAACTAAACTGTCTGCAGTATGCTGCATCTGTTTTCACTGAATACTCCAACCATGTTCTATTTTGGTACCATAATGAAGAAAAACTGTTTTTTCCCAGAGAAAAGTCGAACTGGATAATTTTCCAGGCGCACCTGATTAGGCTTATCCACCCCCCGAGGTCATCTGAACAGCGATTTATGTTGGTGCTGCTGCCTGCTGAGACTGTGCTGGAGGCACGGAGAGAGGAGGAACAGAAGCGCTTGTAGCTGCAACTTCTTTTTGATGATGCGTCATCCCTGCTTGTGCTAGCATTGTTTTTCTGTTTGCTAAACCAAGCTCTTATATCCATTTTAGCAAGCTACTGTACCAAAGCGTCTTCTTCTACTGCATCTAAAACTGTCGATTAGTAACCTAGAGCGCCCTCGGTTGATCGTCTCGAGCCAATACATTTGCATGCAGTGCTGTAATCTGTCCTGGGCGGGCCAGATCGGCAAATGGGCAGGCCGGGCCCGCCCAGGCCCGGCCTTGACGCCGGGCCTGATTCACTTTGACATTCAATGTATTTTTAAAGATACACTTGAAATTAATAGCTGTTTGACAGAGTGGTGCAAAATAATTGCTAATGTCATGATTTTTGCAATAGCCTGACCTTCATGCAGAGAAACTCAGGAGACAAATGAGCTAAAAACAGTTTATTAAAATGTTTGACGGATGACTGAAGAGGTAACAGATGGAGATCAGGAACCAGAAGCTTCTGCGAGGAAGAGCAGAGGTTAGTAAGAGGCAACAGGTCAGGTTTTTCTTAGACTGTGCAGGTAGCTTACAGAGACTGAGAAACGCCACAGAGATGGAGCCACATGTTTTAGTGTTTAAAGATCAGAAGGCCCTGAGGTAAAATTGAGTGTTAGTAATGACTAAAGAATGACTTACAAAAGGAAAAGTTTAGGTACTTACGGTCTGAAGTTGTAGCGCAGATGGGAGACAGCAGAATGGTGGAGAAACAACCAGAAGTCTGGGAGAATGACAGCATGAGTTGCAAGCGGGTGAGCAGAAGGTAGTGGGTAAGCCGACTGCCAGTATGGTTGTGTGATCAGGAGCTTCAAGGAAAGAATTCCCATAGATCTGCATAGAACATGAGAACGAAAAGTTTGAAAAACGGCAGAGTCATGGGCTAGATATGGGTTAAAACANTGACCACCTGCATAACAGAGCACCCTGGTTCTGAGCCAGTTGCACATTTGTGCAGCTCTTTGGGGAGACAATGCTCAGCAGGTTAAACAACTGTAAAATTGATTTTGTTCATACTTTTTGTTTAGATCTCATACATCACCATTTTTTCTTTCTTACAGACACATGCTTCCATGTGGTCAGGTGGTGTTGGTGCGATCTGGGAGGGCACACTCATGTCGTCATCTCCTTGTGCCGTCTCCAGGATCATGATGGGAGTTCTCTGTGCCTATAAAGCAGGGGTATTTACTTCTGGGCCTGGAGGGCCGGTGTCGGTACAAGATCTGCTCGGGTGCAAAATTGGCTCGGGGTCCGTCGACTGCCGATGACGTCAAAGTAGTTGATTGGCTGAACATGAACCTTACGGAATTACGTAATCACGTTACGTTGTTCTCACGTTACGTTGGTCTAGGCAAATCTTTCTGTTGGAAAGATGGACAACTTTTACAAAGAAATCCATCATTACCTCTTTGAAAATACACTTTTAGCATAGAGCTGCATGTATATTAGGGCTGAACGATTAACTGCATGTGCAATTAAATTGCAATGTGACAAAAGGAGATTTTCTAATCGCAAAGGCTGCAATTTGGCAGCGAGTGGTTAGCGCAATGCTAATATACATGGAAAAACCCATAGGAATGCTAATGCTAATATCACTGATTACATTCTTACAAATTATGAACTAGAAACGTGCCAAATGATTACATTTGGAGTCTAATAGAAAGTAAAATCACCATCAATCAAATAAGTACAGACAGGTATTTTAGTAAAGCTAGACAACTTTTAACTCCAGAGTTTTGGCTAGCAGCTATGAGCGTACCTGAACTACGCATGGACAAGACGTCAAAAACTCTAAACACAAAATACTTCAATAAACGGGACACACTTCTTTCCTGCAAATACAATTTCACAGGTGTTGCTAATACCTATGATTCTTCAAGGGATGTGCTCAAAGAGGAGTTCAACATTATGAATAAAATATAGTGTTTTATTTTACAAATACCATTATAAACACAAACTTACGTCTTAAGAAACATTATTTTAATAACGAAACTGCTAAATTCTTTCCAACAGTATAGATGCGTAGTGTATTTTGTCCGAGTGGGTTTGCCGTACTTTGACGTCATCGGCAGTCGAAGGACCCCGAGCCAATCTTGCACCCGAGCAGATCTTGTACCGACACCGGTATCCAGCACGTTTTAGTTTTAAGTCTGTTTCAACACACCTGATTTCAGTCAGCAGATAATTAACAGGCTTCTGCAGAGCTGCTGCACAGGTAATTCAACCACTGATTCAAGTGTGTTGGAATAGGGAAACAACTAAAATGTGCTGGATACCAGCCATCAAGGACTAGAATTGAATACCCCCGCTATAAAGCCTTCCTACCTCCTCTGGACTTTAAACATTAGTATTTTATTATGGTTTACCTGATTTAGTAAATAAATCTCAATTTATAAATTTCCTGTTTTGGTGCCTGTCCATAAAATCCTGCATTAGACACCGAAAGCTGAATGGATGCCTTTCATTCACTTTGACATTCAATGTATTTTTAAAGATACACTTGAAATTAATATCAGCTGTTTAACAGAGTGGTGCAAAGTAATTGCTGATGTCATGATTTTTGCAATAACCTGACCTTCATGCAGAGAAACTCAGGAGACAAATGAGCTAAAAACAGTTTATTAAAATGTTTGACAGATGACTGAAGAGGTAACTGCTGGAGATCAGGAACCAGAAGCTTCTGCGAGGAAGAGCAGAGGTTAGTAAGAGGCAACAGGTCAGGTTTTTCTTAGACTGTGCAGGTAGCTTACAGAGACTGAGAAACGCCACAGAGATGGAGCCACAGGTTTTAGTGTTTAAAGATCAGAAGGCCCTGAGGTAAAATTGAGTGTTAGTAATGACTAAAGAATGACTTACAAAAGGAAAAGTTTAGGTACTTACGGTCTGAAGTTGTAGCGCAGATGGGAGACAGCAGAATGGTGGAGAAACAACCAGAAGTCTGGGAGAATGACAGCATGAGTTGCAAGCGGGTGAGCAGAAGGTAGTGGGTAAGCCGACTGCCAGTATGGTTGTGTGATCAGGAGCTTCAAGGAAAGAATTCCCATAGATCTGCATAGAACATGAGAACGTAAGTTTGAAAAACGGCAGAGTCATGGGCTAGATATGGGTTAAAACACTGATGAGTGACCAGCTACCAGCTTTTATTCAAGGATGGGGTAACAGGTGTGTGAGGATGTGCCTGCCCCATGAGAAGAGTTTTCAGGTAAGCCTCTCCATGGTGCTCTGCAATGGTGACTAGCAAGGCTAATGAAGAGATTAAAGGGAACACAAACCCAGGACTCCGACCCAAACTCCTAACAGCAACACAACGACTCCTAAAACAGGCGGTTGATCCACGGGAGTACAGTCACACGCAGCTGCCCGAAGTTCAGCATCAGGCAACCTGTAGGCGATGTAATCATACGTGGCTTTTGAGCATGCAAGTTTATTCTAGCTGTACAGCGTACGATAATAATAAAGATTCATATTTTGTTGTGTTGCTCACCTTACAGGTTCTTTTAAAATCTTAACCTGTGCCTGCTTACAGCAGGTCTTTCGGGTCTTTTGAGCTAGACACAAAGAGGTTCAGACACAGGTACTTAGTCAGACTCCTGATATGGTAGAGCATCCACCACCACGGACTCGAACAATAGGTCCATATGCTTGTCAACTGGAAACAATGGAAAATGATTACCATTAGTACAGATATTTATCCATAACCATCACTGTGGGTTTATTATACAGCCTATGAAGTACATGAGGTGGGATTGGTCTGCAGTAGGGATGTGTATTTTTGACTGAATTTATTGTAGGAATATTCAATAAACAGTCCAAACTGATACTTAACATGTATAACATGAGTTATCTGAACCATAATAGCGAGATTAAAATTTCAATGGTGGAAAAAAAACCCAATGCACACTGCTGCCAACTAGTGGTCGACATTTAAAGTGCACCAAAAACAAAGAAAATACACAAATGTTTGCATGTAAATTCTTCCAAAAATTAGATACACAGCTTTTGAAAATGGATGTAATATCTCAGGAAAAAATATCACGATGTATTGCCATATCGATATTTTAGAGACACAGTTTGAGAATATCGATACAATATCACTGGAAAAATATATCGCAATATATTGCCATATTGATATTTTCTTACATCCCTTGTCTGCAGTGTACTTTGTGTACACTATGGTGTGTCTTAGCTCACCAGCTGCAGTTGATGCATGTGGCCGTGTAGCACTTCCATTGTAATGCAATGCAGTAGTTTTCAATCTAAAAAGAAAGAAAAGAATAAAAAAATAGCTTTTAGACAAAAATATAGATTTTATGTAAAAATTAATTAAAAGCATGTATTTAACTCATTATAGATTATCTGTCCTGGATAACATTCTTTTGATGGAGAATACAGAACACGTGACAGAAAGCACATTGAATCTGATTTGTCCTGTTCTGACAAACAAATGTCAGATCTGTATACTGGAAAGAAATTTATTATCAAACATACTCACTTAGATAATTATTCAGTCAGAGTTACTTCATATAATCTATTCGTTTCACTGAAAAAGGAGCAGGCAGAACTATGAACTTGTTTAGCCCGTCCAAGTAACATGGAATAAAAAATACATATATCTGTATGTAAATGTAGTTTAAATGTCTTCCCACAATAGCTCATGTAGATTCTGTCTGAGTTATACCATAAAAATCCTGCAGTTCCACTAAAAGAGTATTTACCTGCAAAACAGCCTGTTAGCTCAGCTTTCTGCTGCTTCCTCTGTAGCAAGTTAGCAGTACACAGGTTAGCTCCAGTAGCTGCAAAGTCTCTGATGTTCCATAGGTTCCTGAAAAATTAGCAAACTTATTAACATAAACAGCAATAATTAATTCCATGAAACCAGTGATGAATATGTTAAGATGAGTTTTAATACGTCTCTCTGGAACAATAGACCATTGTCCTGAGGCTAGCACAATGGCTTGCTTAGCAGCTAGCTAGTGAGCTAACGTCTGGTTAAAACCAACTTAAAAAGTGGCTTAACTTACAGATTAACTAAGAAAAGATAAAATATATTATCAATACTCACTTTAGATCCTCAGTAGACACCACAGACAGCAGAAATAACGTGTTTGGGGCTCAAAATTCATGTTGTTGACCAGGTGGAAAAAAAAGTCTTGGAGGCTACATCACTTCCGGGTCACTGAACTGTCACTCAAGAGAAACCACTGTCCTATGGGAGAGGACTTCTCAGAAGTCCCACCCACCCGAAAGGGTTGTGTCAGAATTGCAACCAAAAACTCAGGGATTGCAAAGTAGAAAGCCAGAAAGTGTAAGTGCAAATCTGTTAGTGAGAGCAAAGCTGTGAGCAGCGAGAACAAAACTAAGGTAACTGATAAAAAAAAACACATAGGCAAACAGATAAAGGAAACATACTTTGTTACTCATTTTAAGAAGTTGATTCAGATCGTAAGTTTTTCTTTTGAAAAATGTTTTTTTTCTTTTAGTCAATATTTTTGTTCTGTCAATTTCTTAATTTTTGTTTGACCGTCAAAGTGTTTTTCTTGATCATTTTAAGAATCTGATTCAGATTGTAAGTTTTTCTTTTGAAACAAATGTTTTTTCTCTCAATGTCTTAAAATTTGTTTGTTCTCCAAAGTGTTTTTTCTTGATCCTATTGGCACAAATCTAATCCCATACACATCACTCTGCTGTGTTTGTGGTGTGGAAGTAGCATGTTATGGAGAGGATTGAATAAATAGCTGAAGATCACTTATGAACTGCTTGAAAACATCTGGCTCCTCCCCTTTCTCAATCTCATCTAAGGTGTCTTCTGCTAGACGAATCAGAGCACGTCGAGGTTGTCCTTTGAATCCCTCACCGGCTGGTTCACTACACTTTAAATGTCGACAAACCTCAATGAGTTGAGTTCTCTCAAATGTCCACAGGGCTCTGGTGATTTCATTCTTTAATTCCTCCATCTTTATCTTGTCTTTGGATCCTTTTGTTAATGTTTGATTCTCCTGGCTGGCTCGCCAAATTATGTAACACACGGAATGATGACAATGTTTATTCCGGTGCCATAGGGTTTATTTTCATCTGTAACACAGAAAGCTTTAAGTGCATAGCAAATAAAGTATAATAAAGTCTTGTTGGCTGACTTGGATCGCTGTGTAGCGTTATGAATATTATAATTGTCTGCCCTTAACAGCTGCCCCTTTACACATTAACAACGTGTAGGAATCGCCAAGGTCGGGTGCGGGTGTCTGAATGTTTACATTCCAGGAGAAGAGACAGAAGAATCAAAGTACTTTTTATAAAGCTAATCGAAACATATGTTGATCAATAATAATCAGGTGAATGATCTGTGAAATAAAGATGTCATGAGTTATGTGTTTAATGAATAAATAGGACTGCACCAGACAGACTGATCTACATTAACATGGAAACGCATGACACATTGTTCTCAGCCATTAAGAACTTTCGTCTGTCGTAGGGCAGAATCTGGGTTGTTTAATGAAGTTGTCCAATCCGGTTTACTAATATTTATAAACAACTAAGGGATATAAAACAAGGCAACGCCATTTTATACTCAGTTCCATTTTAACCTCAGCTCTGTTCAATCTGAGTTCCTAAGGAGTTCCATCGTCTAAGAAAAGTGCAGGCTGGCCAGCTGCACTTTCCTACTTTAAGCTGAGAACTGTCAAGCTGGAGATTTCCGTCGTTTGAACAACAAGACGACGTTCCTTCAAAATAAGAGTGAATTCGCTGACGCCTGCCGCTACTACTGGGAGTCGATCCGCAGACAGGCTTTGTCGTGCTGTGACCGCTGCTCCACCAGCTCCAGTACATCTGAAGGTCCGAGGACCTGGCATTTCCTGATCTAACACGGGAGGCTCCATACGGTACGTAGTCACGGCAAAATGGCTGCTCATGTCATCAGCTTCTGAAGCCTCGTGATTTGTAGTCATAACAACCAGATCCGCCTACGTCAGCCTAGAGATTCTGGACACACACACACACCAACACGATAACATTCTAATCCATATGCATCCATCACTGAGTTAGTCCTGGTAGATTGTAAGAATTTATAATTATAGAAATTAAAGATTCTTAAACGATCCCAACTCTCTCTTTTCTTGTCTCTCAGTCAATACAGAGTGTTTAAGGAAACTCCCTGATGATAAAAACAACCACTTCTGATTATAATATCTAGATCTAATTACAGTGTATAAATATACGATCTATATTTCACTACAGCTGCTATAAGGCGGCCAAATGTCACCTTCTGGAGTATTTTCATTCTGATAAGTTACAGATGGTGTACGCTCTTTATACATCATTTCTTTCCATCAACCGCGACATGCACATGCAACACACCACAGGCTACACATCCCATTGTCAAATCAAATCACTTTTATTGTCACGTCACATGTGCAGGTACACTGTGTTAATTTTGACAGGAAATTTTAATTTTATTTTAGTCTAAGTCTTTTGGCGAAAAATAAATTTTAGTTTTAGTCCCATTTTAGTCGATGAAAATAAGCAATTTTAGTCAACAAAATGCATATGTTTTTTCTAATGAAGTAATTTCCTACTTTTGTATAGAGCAGTTGTTCCCAAACTTATTTAGCCGTGCACCCCATTCTATGTCCCGACCATGACGACGCACCCCCCAGCCCCCACATCAGGGCATGGCTATATATATATATATATATATATATATATATATATATATATATATATATATATATATATATATATATATATATATATATATATATATATATATATATATATAAGGCATCAAGCTAAACAGACAGGGTTAAAAAAATATGATCGACCTTTTTCCCCATCACTTTCATTTTTTAAAAAGTAATTAATAAACATTCGATACCATTACAATTTCCTTTGATTTAATTTTAAATAAACATTTAGAGTGCCCAGGTAGCACATAAACAATGCAATTTAACGGTTTTCTTAAAGTAGGAACGTTTAACCTGCGGCCAGAGCGCTCTCCTTCCTTCTGCTCTGCGTAAACCTGAGCTGATCACCTACTTGTGCGTAATCAAATGCCTATGGGAAGAATATGGAAAAGATATAGCCATGAGGTTCACTTTTGCCTCAGACCGACTTATTGCTGTTTTATGGTGTGGCTGAATCTGCGATCCGCTGTCATGCGGACTGGAATAACAAATGCTGCAGTAACATGAGATGTAGTCAGGTTCGGAGTCACTGGGTGGAGCGGACTCGACTTTAATACGTCATCCCAAAATAGAAGCTAATATCTTAATTTGACCTGGAATTAAAAATGTTGTTGTTAAACCTCTTAAAAGTTTTTATCACAGTGGAGGCAGAGCTCATTTCTGCCTTCAGTCTGACGGCGCGCCGGAGTTTGCGCAGCGTGCGCGCTTATTGAATCTGTGTGTGTGTGTGTGTGCGCGCGCGTGCGCGTGCGGCACAGATCCATGAGCCGCTCCAGTCACAGCGTCTCGTTATTGGCGCTATTTAAACCAGTGTTGTAAAATTACTTCTGCCCGGCCCAGATGTGCTCACTTGTGCACCCGTGAGCCGTGGTTCTTCTGGAACGGGTCTGACCTCTGACAGACGCACTCTGAACTTCAGATCTTCAGCGCGCTGTTAATAGCCTGAATGGGAATCATTTCTTGATTTATTTTGTTACATCCACAATGTTCTGTGTGTGAGGTTTACAATGTCAGAACACCTGCATGAGACAGGGTGTTAATTACAATCTGCCAGAATGACTCGCCACCTTCAGATTCCTCCAACACCGTTAAAAATGATCAAATATGGAACATATCGGCGTGCGCAGGCCAGAGTGCTGAAGCTCGGCGCATTGTTATTATGAAGCTAGGGCACATGTGGAGGACACGCGCGCAAAAATATACTTGTTTTCAGTTACATTTATTGTGCCCACTTACTTTTTCTTAGGCCCACCCACAAATGAGTTTCTGGCTACGCTAATGGTGACATATGACAGACTTCTCTGAGCTCCGCAGCCATTACACTTTTCACCTCGCGCACCCCCTAGCGGCAGCTCTCGCACCCCCGGGGGTGCGCGCACCACACTTTGGGAATCCCTGGTATAGAGCACGGAAAAACTAGTGTAATTTAATACACAGGGTCCAAACTCTTAACCACCACTGATCAGATATAGCACACACAGCTAAGAACATAGAATATTTGAATAAAAAAAACACTTCACATGTTTAACACTTACGTGTTTAATAAAAAACAAAAAGCACACTGGAAATTACAAAGGTGCTCTTTTTAGCAATTGAACAACAAGATTTTACAAGAACAGCAAATTTAAACATGTTAACCCTGAGTCTGTAGATATTCACTTGTTACAACACAGGCTCAACCAAACAGCGTGAATATTTATTTGCTGCGATTCATTTTGAGAAAAGCACTTTGTGCTAGTGTGACCTTTGCTCGGTTGCGTTTCCCTCTAGTGAGGTCACCTGTGATACTGAACACACTCTTTCTTCAAAAGATTGAGAAGCTGGCATTGCCAATATGTCTAATGCTAATGGTTTCAGGCTGTGATAAAATGTGTCACATTTTCCAAGCCAAAACTCCATTCCCGTTTCACAAGTGATGGACTGTGAGAGCTCTTCCTTATACTGGCTTATCTGCTGTCTAACACTACACTTGGAAGACTTTGGTTTAGGTGTTGCTCCGAATTTGGAGAGAAACCTAAAGACTGGTTGTCTGGAGGAGGCAGATGATGAAGAGGAGGCGGCGGCGGGTGGTGCCGGTTCAGGTCCATTCAGTTCCTCCAGATCAGAGTGGTTCTCCTGTGTCTGAGAGCACCGAACAACATACCCTTCTGCCTGCTTGAGCAGCTCCTGAATGTTATCATCAGCCACATTGAGGAGGGTCTGACACACAGTAGGATTGAGAAAGCAAGCAGCTGCTGCAAGTGGGGAAAACTTGTCATCTGAGGGATCTTTAACACGTGCAAAAGGCGCACCGGGTTATTAAACGTACTGGTAAAACATCTGTGCGGGCTCGGGACTCGGATCATATCAGTGCAAACCTGACATTGTGAAAATTATAAACAGCCAACAGCTGCTTCACTTTACTGGTCTAGTCCTGGTTTAGAGCGCACGTGCAGCGAGCGGCTGCGACCCAAAAAGTACCAGAACCGCTCACGGCGCATGCGCAGTCATGCATCAACACTGCTCGCCCGCTATTTCCCTAATAACACACGTTATAGTCGTGAAAATACGGTACTTCCGAATTTTTATCCCAACATGACAGAGTTGATACAGTTTTGTTTGCCTGTATATTACTTTTCGGGTCGTCACGTGTACATTTAAGTGGATTTACCTCGGAGAAATGGCAAAGTGGCCATTCTGTAGATGCCTCTTCAGATTCGTTGTGTTCTTTCCTCGGAACGACAGTCCACACTCACGGCATGTAGTTTTGGTAGCAATGTTATCATAAGAAAAATGACTCCACACATCTTCTCTTCTTTTTCGCCCAGCAGTTAACATTTTCCTCTACTACTTCTTCTTATGCCGTCGATATATTCAGTAAGCTGTGTTTAGCATACCGCCGCGCATACCTGCCCCTTTATACTATTCGGGGTCTGTCTTCGCTCACGTCCCGCACGTTCACGGCACGCCACACCCCTTGTCTTCTACTACGTTCGCGTCTCACAACAACACAATAGTCGCACTGCACCATAGAGCGCCATGTAGAGGAGCGTCATCGTGGATTTTCGTCTCGTCTTTCATTCGTTGACTAAAAGTTTCAATAAATTTAATTATCGTCTTTGTCTTTTTCCAAGCTTTTATTTTGAATTTTTTTTTCATTTTCGTTTGTAAATATATTTTCGTGACGAAAAAAAGACGAAAATATTTTGTCAACAAAATTAACACTGCCGGAACACTGGTACAGTACATGCGAGTGAAGTTCTTGTGTGTGAGCAACAGAGTTGTGCAAAAATACAATAACCTAAAGACAAGCAAAATATAAAAATGGCTAATCTAAGTAATAATATATTATAGTATGTAAGGTATATACATTGCTAAATGTGTGTGCTAAGTATTTTATTTTTTATTTTTCTACGTGTGTGCGTGTGAGTGTGTGTATAATGCGTATATACATATTTTACAAATGAATAAAGTAAACAATAAAATAAGAGATATAAAATGTACAGAGATTGGGTTAGGGTTAGTCTTTTTCCATCAGGCCATCAGTCTGATGGCCTGATGGAAAAAGCTGTCTCTCAGTCTGCTGGTTCTGGACCGGATGCTGCAGAACCTCCTTCCTGATGGAAGTCGTCTGAACAGTTTATGGCTGGGGTGACTTGAGTCCTTGATGATCCTCCCCGCTTTCCTCAGGCACCGCTTCCTGTAGATGTCTTGGAGGGAGGGAAGCTCACCTCCAATAATCCTTTCTGCACACCGCACTACTCTCTGGAGAGCTTTGCGGTTGTAAGCGGTGCTGTTGCCATACCAGGTGGAGATGCATCCAGTGAGGATGCTCTCAATGGCACAGCGATAGAAGGTCGTGAGGATGTGGCGGCCCATGCCGAATCTTTTCAGTCTCCTGAGAAAGAAGAGGCGCTGCTGTGCCTTCTTCACTGTATTGTTCGTGTGCACTGACCACGTAAGATCCTCAGTCAGATGAACTCCAAGGAAACGGAAACTGCTCACCCTCTCCACAGCGTCGCCGTTGTTGGTGATGGGGGTGTGTATTCCTCTGCACCTCCGGAAGTCCACTATCATCTCCTTTGTCTTTGTGACGTTGAGGGTGAGACGGTTGTCCTGACACCAGTGGGTCAGGGCGCTGATCTCCTCCCTGTAGGCCATCTCATCATCGTTGGTGATGAGACCTACCACTGTAGTGTCATCCGCATACTTCACAATGATGTTGGAGTTTCTAGTGGCTGTGCAGTCGTAGGTGTAGAGTGAGTACCGGAGAGGGCTCAGCGCACACCCCTGTGGAGCACCAGTGTTCAGTGTGACGGGGGATGAGGTGGTGCTGCCCAGTCCGACCACCTGGCGTCTGTCAGACAGAAAGTTCAGGATCCAGCTGCAGAGGGAGCTGCTCAGTCCTAGATCCTGCAGTTTCCTGTCCAGCTTCGAGGGAACAATGGTGTTGAATGCTGAGCTGTAATCTACAAACAGCATTCCCACATACGTGTCCCTCTTCTCCAAGTGTGACAGGGCAGCATGGAGTGTCAGGGCTATGGCATCATCAGTGGACCTGTTGTGGCGGTATGCAAACTGTAGAGGGTCCAGTGAATCGGGCAGTGCAGAGCAGATGAAGTCCCTGACCAACTTCTCGAAGCATTTGCTCACGATGGGGGTCAGGGCTGCAGGTCGCCAGTCGTTCAGTGAGGAGATGGTGGAGGATTTCGGTACAGGGACAATGGTGGCCATTTTGAAGCAGGCTGGGACTACAGACAGAGAGAGGGAAAGATTGACGATGTGTGTAAACACTCCAGCCAGCTGAGCCGCGCATGACCTGAGGACGCAGCCGGGAATCCCGTCCGGACCAGTTGCTTTGCGTGCGTTCACCCTCGTCAAGCACCTCCGCACATCCTCTTCAGACACAGTGTGCGCACTGACGTCATCCACGGTGCGCTCACTGTCCGGTCTCATGGTGTTCGCTGTGTCGAACCTGGCATAGAATGTGTTTAGATCCTCACACAGAGAGGCCGTGGTCTGCGGTGTGCTGGTTTCCCCTCTAAAATCTGTGATTGTGTTTAGTCCCTGCCACATACTCCGGGGGTTGTCAAACTGTTGCTCCACCCTGTCTCTGTACTCACGTTTGGCTGCTTTGATCGTCTTCCGAAGTTGGTAATGTGCGTGTTTGTAGTCTGATGTGTTCGCGGAGGCAAAGGCGGTGCTCCGCGCCGCCAGCGCCGTTTGAACACCTCCATTAATCCAGGGTTTTTGATTTGGGAAGGATTTAACTGTTCTGGATGGGACACCATCTTCCACGCATTTTCTGATAAATCCGTAGACTGAGTCTGTGTACTCATCAATGTCTCTAGCAGCCGTGTGAAACATTTCCCAGTCCGTGCGATCAAAACAATCCTGCAGCGTAGACTCCGATTGGTCCGACCAACGATGCACCGCCCTCAGGGTTGGAGCTTCCCGTTTCAGCTTCTGTCTGCAGACAGGTATAAGCAGGATGGAGCGGTGATCTGATTGGCCGAATGGGGCGCGGGGGAGGACTTTGTTCGCATCCTGGAAAGAGGTGTAGCGGTGGTCGAGTAGCCTGTCTCCACGTGTATTGAAATGGATGTGTTGGTGTAGTTTTGGTGAGACTTTCTTCAGGTAACCCTTATTAAAGTCCCCGGTCGTAATAAACGCCGCCTCTGGGTGTACGGTTTCCTCATTGCTGATCGCGCTGTACAGTTCTCTGAGTGCTCGGTCAGTGTCGGCTTGTGGGGGGATGTAAACAGCCGTAATAATCACCGCTGTGAATTCTCTCGGTAGCCAGAATGGCCGGCACTTAATCATCAGGTGCTCCAGGTCCGGAGAGCAGAAGGATTTGACCGGGTGCACGTTCGCATAATCACACCAGCTGTTGTTGATCATGAAACACACACCGCCACCTCTGCTTTTCCCAGTAAGCTCCTGTGACCTATCCGCGCGGTGCACGGAGAACCCCGGTAGTTGTACTGCAGTGTCCGGTACTTTGTCCGATAGCCAGGTTTCTATGAGGCAGATCACGCAGCAGTCCCACATCTCTCGCTAGAATGAGATCCGAGCCCGAAGCTCGCACAGCTTGTTCTCCAGGGACTGCACATTAGCCAGTAGTAAACTGGGTAATGGTGGTCTGTTAGTGCGCCGTCTCAGTCGAACTAGAACACCAGATCTTCTCCCTCTGCGTCGGCGCTTGCGGCCTCCACGGGCCCATAACAAAGGCGTCTCAGGTGAGATAAATGGGGGATCTGCAAACGGCGGGTCCCTGATGAAAAACCTGAACTCCGGAAAGTAATGAGAAAATCCGTCTTTTATGTCCAATAAGGATGTCGGTCGTACACAAGGAGACATGTGCTACTCGTGAAAAAATAAAGAAAAAGAAAAAGTAGTAAACACAAAAAACAGCTGTTGCTTGGTGGAGCTCGCAACGAGGCAGCCATACTCGGCGCCATCTTGTCTTTATATTCCGCATCCTTTTTGTGATTTTATAATGTTTAACACTTTCTTTCACCCAAATCCGCTTCTTCTCTGCAACAGTACAGCTAGTTTCACATTATGTTTGCACTCATCAAGCTGCCAACATGTCCACGCATATTCCAGAAAGCTATGTTTAATCACGTCTGATCACAAGTCCTATTGGAGCCCTTGGTGGAAATAGACACTCGTTGTTATAGCGAGCCTCAGCTCCACAGTATATTCATCCAACTTTTGCTCAGCTAAATCTGTTTTCTCCTTAGCTTTGGTCAGACTGGAGATCAAATGATGGTTGGCACCAATCTGATCTTCAAGCTGCTGTTTAAGATCATCGAATTCCTCCAGATTCACTTGTTTCACTGTTTGAGGAGATTCAACTCTCTGTGATTTCTCATTTTTAAGAAACCGCGAACTGAAAGGGGTGAGAAACTGTTTCAGACGCCTCCACAGAGAAGGTTTCTGAACAGCAGCTTTTGTAGATATAGTTGGTTCTTTAGCTTTTAGTGTACCAGGGAATACTGGTTCTGATCTGAAAAGCTCCTTGGTCACTAGAGGCTGTGGAAGAAAGTCTAAACAATAAAATTTGCCATGTAGGAGGAGGTTAAGCTGGGAAGCTAAATTAGCAATCCGCCATTGACGATTCTTTAGCATTCCTTCCTGGATTTTAATTTCAGTAGCCAGTTTATGATTGACTTTAGTAATTTCTGCAAGTTGCTTGCTTAAATTACTTACGATATTAGGAGTTGGTGTTCTGAAGTCTGTGGGATCCATATCAAGAACGCAAATTTCCTTCTTGAAATCAGCTGCAGGATACATACAGAACAATTGTGGATTTTGACAACTGTTCATTGATATACGCGTAAAAGTATATCTGGAAAAGATACTAAATAGCAGGAGAAATAGCTTTCTGATCCTTAGAGGTCAGGATACTCAGCCCTGTAATGCTTCTCAGTGGATAGCTGGACTAGTAATGATCTCCCCCGGGATGCAAGGCTTTAATTGATATCATAAACCTTTATGACGTCATCAGTGTCATCTCCTTTTGCAGTTGTTCCCTCATTAATCAAATATAAATAAATAAATAAATAAATACATAAATAAATGAATAAATAAATAAATTTTATGTCCTTTAAAATACGTGTTTTAGTCATTTAGATATTTCGTTTGAATTGTTTACTCTGCAGCCATGGTAACGTTGTGCCAATACGTGCGGGTTTAAAACCGGAAGTTAGATCGCTAAACCGGAAGTGAAATCGTTACAACAGATGGTATTGTCATGTGGAAGCTTTTTCAGTAATTATTTTCGTAAACATCGCTTTTCTTTCTTCCTTTGTGCTCAAGCAACGTCTGTAAGTACCTTTCAGCATGTATCATTGAGAATACTTATTTTGGTTTACTAATTTTTTAGAAATGGAGGATATTGATTAAGTTGGGATTTGCTAAGCTAGCTCCATGTTTGCTAATGTTGTGACTTCTTTTTTTATACGTCTTTTTCCTGTATTGTTTGTTACGGTTTTACAACATTCCCAGTAAATTTTATGGAATGAACTTACCGGTGTCTCCTGGGGTTATCGGGATTGTTTTAGCTTAATGGAATTAAGTCTGTGATTAATATATAAATAAAAAGTTAATAAATAAAAATGAATGAATAAATAAAACTACATTACTTGCAGAAATACTGATTGCAAGCAAAATGTATTTGAAGGACTTGAATGATTCTAAATGCATAGATATACGTTTTTGAAGTTTAATGCCCTAAAAATATAAAATATATCAATTTTAATTAATTCATTCATTATTTATTTAACCAGGAAGGTCCCATTGAACAACAACACAGAACAACCCCACAGATACGTTGCTATCCATCCTTGAAATTTTTATTTATTTTATTTTATTTGTTTTCAACGACCAGATGAACCTGGCCCGACATAATCATCCAAATATGCTGGGCGTCTCCCGCGACGCCGGCAGGGAGACCTTGACGATAGACCAGCAGCATCGTCATCCTCACTGCAAGTGCCAGGAGAGGAAGAATGGGTACCGGCATTAAGCTTTTTGAAGAATGAAGAGTTCCTCGTGATCATATGTCCATTTACTCTGGCAGTGGCCATCAAGCCATTGATGTGTGTAACAACATGCGGGTCACCGTTGTATGATGCAGTCAGTTTACTGCGTTTAGGTTGTCAGTAGAGGACGCTGTCGCCAGGGTTGAGGGTGCTTGGCATGACGTCGTGTGTCCGCAGTGAGTTTCATCTTTGCTTTTGCAGCCCTGTCCTGATCTCTTATCACAGGGTCACCGGCGTTCTCCACAGCAGTGGAAAAGTTTGGAATCTTGGTTTACATTTTGTGCTGAAACATGACCTGCTCTGGTGCTGTGTGGGGTGGAGCGGTTGATGGAATTATTATTCATGTTTTCATTTATCATGCTTTATGCTTTTATTATAATTAAAGATTGTTTTTCATTTACCATGTTTTATGCTTAATGATTTTACCATTTTAATGCTTAAACAGTTGCTGTATTGTAAAGTCCCCTCATGAGACTTTAAGGGTGTTAAAATCTGACCTAATGTGACCTAAGGATGACCTGTGGAGATCTGCTGTTCTGTCAGTTGCTGACTCGTGCAACTGTTTGCTACTCATCGTGTGATTAGACACTGAAAGTACTTTGTGTAATAATGAATGCTCTTTGTGTGAAACTTGTAACAATTATAAACTGAGAGCTGTGTTTCCCCCTCCCTTCAGAATCAGCTCTCAGGTATGTAACTAGGAAGCTCCCAGCTTGTAATAAATAGAGACGCTCGGATTCCAAACGCCAGAATGGTTTGGAGGAACTGTCAGCTCAGTGGAGACTGAGTTGTTGTGGCCTTATTCCATTCTCCTCGAGCTTAAACAGAATTCTGACTTTTGTGTCTCTTTCCTTTGGAGTTCCTTCAATTCGCAGATTCCATTGGCATTGATGGATTCTCATATCACTACAAAACAACTTCCTTTCAGATTTTCGGTAACTAGGTCATTTTTTAACGACATCATCATTTACACTCAGAAGGAAAATAGAAGAGGAATGTTTTTAAAACTTTATTATCAAAAACCAAACTAAAAGACTAGATCAACTGGAACGCAGTCACGTGGCATGCTCCTAGCTCCAGCGAATTTGTATCCACTTTGCATGCTCCCAGTAATGACTAGCACAAATCCTACAAAAAATTGTTCATTTTGGGATAAGATTTATCCTGTGACTGGGCCAGACAGAAGAAAGCCTTATTTCTCATCTAATGTAGCCAAATTTCAATTCACATGTGTAAATATTACTGGTAAAGGCCCAAAATGGGGCAGATTGAAGAAGTCATGGTGTTGTGAGATTGTGAAAGTGTCTGTACCATTTAAACCTGTATCACATGCTGACATCTGGTGGTGGTGTGGAGGCAACAGACTGTTTGACAAATTACCTATGAATGTAACTGGAACCTGTGCTTTGGTATCACTGCTGTTACCTGTGTCTGTGTACCCCACATCAGCTCAAGAATTAGTTGAGAGACTATCTAGTGTAATCCCTGGACAATGGAAGCATCGAACCAAAAGTGATGTAACCTGGCAAGGACTGACTGACCCAACCTACATCGATGCTATTGGTGTTTCACGAGGGGTCCCTGATGAGTATAAATTAGTTGACCAAGTAGCTGCAGGATTTGAATCTGCTTTGTGTTGGTCATGTACAATTAATAAAAATGTTGATCGAATTAATTATATCCATTTCAATGTGCAGAGACTTGGCAACTGGACGCAGAGTGGATTCGAGGCTGTACATGGACAGCTGGCAGCAACCTCTCTCATGGCCTTCCAGAACCGAATTGCTCTCGACATGATCCTGGCCGAGAAGGGCGGGGTCTGCTTCATCTGGACGAGGAGTGTTGTGCGTTTATCCCGAACAACACTGCAGCAGATGGCAGTCTCACTGTGGCTCTGGAAGGACTTCGCACTCTGAATGGTAAAATGAAAGAACATTCAGGCGTGGACACATCCATGTGGGATTCAATGTTCGACATGTTTGGAAAGTATCGCACGCTGATGTCTTCAGTGTTGGTGTCCCTAGCTGTGTTCGCAGCCATTCTGACTCTGTGTGGGTGCTGCTGCATTCCATGCATCCGAGCCCTGATAACGAGACTAATCAACGTAGCCATTGCCCCATCATCTGGACTGATGGCTCAGGAGCTTCCTCTGCTCGTCGTGCCAGACCCCGAAGACCCTGGAGAAGAGGACGAAGCCCAGAAGTATCATGTTGAGATGCTGTTTGGTTCTGATCTGTGAGTGAATAAAGGCATGCCACGTGACTCTGCGATCCAGTTGATTTAGTCTTTTAGTTTGGTTTTTGACAATAAAGTTTTAAAAACATTCCTCTTGTATTTTCCTTCTGAGTGTAAATGATGATGTCGTTAAAAAATAACCTAGTTACCGAAAATCTGAAAGGAAGTTGTTTTCAGTGTTGGAAGTAATGCGG
>SSNQ01034147.1:28558-39622 GCA_006942095.1 Nothobranchius kuhntae | reverse complement strand
AAGGCATTACAGGGAAAGAAAATGGTAATATTTACTCGGTACAATTGTCAGTAACGCGGTAATTAGAATGCATTTTTAAACCCAGAATCAAGATGTGTTCCTTAAAAATTCAAATTGCGGGAAACCCGAAGAAAGATCCAGTATCTGCATATATTACGTCATTTATGGACTCAGCTTTGCGGGCAGAGAGGACGCAGTGGTAACGGCTCAGCTACTCCAGCTGCGTCCTGCACGCGGCCGCTGCAACATTCACAAAATCACTCCACTAAAACAAAATAATTCACTTGCGATCGTTCATATCAGCGCATATTCTCTGGTATTTTGTGCTTTTCTGACGTGCTTTGCCTCAGCTGAGTTCATAATCTGTGCCCCGGTGATTTCAACTCATTACTGCTGGAGCACCGCGCATGTGAAGATCCCTTTGGCTGATTGTTAGAAAGTAGGAAGTCTAGGAAACAGTTTTTCTGGAAGACGGAGAAAACATGCAGCATGCAGGAAGGTTAGAGAGAGAAAGGGCAGGACATTATTCAAATAAAATCAAGAAAAAAAGAAGAAAAAAGTAGGTAGATTTATCCCCAATACATATTTTTACCAGTGAAAAGCAATAATATATACACATTTAATATTTATACATGTGATAGAATCAGATCACCCCAGAAGTCAGTCCCACATCCAGGGCTGTATCAAGGCATTTGGGGACCAAGGCAAATATAGGCTTGGAGCCCCCACCACCTCACTCCCTGCTCAGTTAATCTAAGATGGCAGTGTGCTGAGAGTACAGATTGTTGTTGCTTTTATTTAATAAACAATCATTTTAAAGCACTGTTATTATATCTGACTGTTTTTAACAGCAATCCTAGCTCAGACACCACATCACCTTCCACATATATGTCATGAGCTCACTGAGCGTCACATTACCAGATTCATATTGAAGTTGTTTTGGTGAAAGTAACTTAAAGTAATGCAAAAGTAGTGTAATGCCTTACATTTTAGAATCAGTAATATTGTAATGTAATGAATTACTTTAAAATGAGGGTAACAAGTAATAAATAATGCATTACAGTTTTGAAGTAACTTGCCCAACACTGGTGGTTTTATAGTGATATGAGAAAAAATGGTATTAATCATGATAAACAGGGAGGAAAATGATAGAATTATTATTCATGTTTTCATTTATCATGCTTTATGCTTTTATTATAATTAAAGATTGTTTTTCATTTACCATGTTTTATGCTTAATGATTTTACCATTTTAATGCTTAAACAGTTGCTGTATTGTAAAGTCCCCTCATGAGACTTTAAGGGTGTTAAAATCTGACCTAATGTGACCTAAGGATGACCTGTGGAGATCTGCTGTTCTGTCAATTGCTGACTTGTGCAACTGTTTGCTACTCATCCTGTGATTAGACACTGAAAGTTCTTTGTGTAATAATCCATCCAATCCAATGTTATTTATATAGCACATTTAAAAACAGCATGTCAGCTGACCAAAGCACTGCACAGAGTTAAAACCTAAAAAGCCATTTAAAATACACATACATACACATTAAACACAGATAAAAACATTCATAAAATAGAAACACCTAAAAACAATTCAAATGTATAAAACAGCCAATAAAAGAGAAGTCAATAAAAACAGAAGTCAGTAAAACAGAAGAGCCACAGCATAAAAGACCGATCATTGACCAAAAGCCAAATTAAAGAAATGTGTCTTCAGGCTGGATTTAAACTGTGCCAGTGAAGAAGCCTGGCGTACCACCAGAGGGAGTGCGTTCCAAAGTCTGAGAGCAGCAAAGGCGACCGCACGCTCCCCACGAGCTTTATACTTCATTTTAGGGACTATGAGCAATAAATGATCAGCAGACCTTAGTGACCGGGGTGGGGGTGGGGGGTGGGGGGGGGGGGGGGGGGGGGGGGGGTGGGGGTGGGGGGGGTGTAGGGGGTGAGCAGCTCTGACAGGTATAAGGGGGCTAGACCATTCAGGGCTTTGTAAGTAAAAGTTAGAACCTTGTGTTGAATTCGAAATTGCACAGGAATCCAGTGTCGATCCGCCAGAATGGGAGTGATGTAGCAGCATCTATTAGCATTAGAAAGAAATCTGGCTGCAGCATTCTGGACTTTTTGCAGACGATTTAGGACAGATACATTTACACCAATTAGAACCGAGTTTGAAAAATCGAGTCTGGAAGTGATAAATGCATGAATCACTGATTCTAAGTGTGGCCTCATAAGAATGGGCTTTAGTCGGGCAAGGCGACGAAGCTGGAAGAAGCAGGATCGAACAGTGGCATTAACATGTGCACTCATTGATAAGTCAACATCCAGTTTAACCCCAAGGCTGGTCACACATGAATTAAGGTTTAGGGGGAAGAGATCAAAGGCAGCAGAAGTATGCAGATGATGTTTTGGTTTGAATAAAATGGCCTCAGTCTGATTGTCATTAAACTTCAGGAAATTCGAAGCTAGCCAGGTTTTAATTTCTGAGAGACAATCTGAGAGCTGGGTAATGGAACTTAGTTGATTTAAAGCCATATAAATTTGACAGTCGTCGGCGTATATGTGATAACGTAGGCCGTGTTTAGCAATGATATTTCCCAGTGGCAACATATAAATAGAAAAGAGGAGTGGACCTAGAATAGAGCCCTGGGGAACTCCCCAGGGGAGTGGGACAAAAGGAGAGGAGCATTCGCCTATGTGGATGCTGAAGCTCCTGTCAGACAGATAGGAGTGAAACCAATTTAGCGCAGTCCCTGTGACTCCAACAAAAGATTTCAGCCTAGTTAACAGAATGTTATGGTCAACTGTATCGAATGCCGCTGATAGGTCAATTCAATTCAATTCAATTCAAAAATACTTTATTAATCCCAGAGGGAAATTGATTGCTGTAGTAGCTCAGGATTATAATAATAATCAAGTCATCAAAGAGTTGTTGTATATTACAATGGCTGTTGGCAGGAAGGATCTCCAGTAGCGGTCAGTGTTGCAGCGAAACTGAAGAAGCCTCTGACTGAAGACACTCTTCCGTTGTCGGACAGTCTTGTGAAGAGAATGCTCAGGGTTGTCCATAATTTTCTTGATTCTCTGGAGAATCCTTCTTTGCATGATCTCCTCCAGTGGTTCCACAGTCGTCCCCAGAACAGAACAGAACCAGCCTTTTTTATTAGGCTGTTGAGCCTTTTCAGGTCCCTGCAGTAGTCTAGCAGTAGTAACAGAACAAAGGAACCAGCATCAGTTTCTGTCAGAATGTCATTTAACACACGAATATGTGCAGACTCGGTGCTATGATTTGGCCTAAAAGCAGACTGAAAATGGTCAGTGAATGTTCCAGTAAATGATGTGAGAGTTGAGCATGTACCACTTTTTCAATAACCTTTGATAAAAAAGGAAGTTTGGAGATTGGACGGAAACTTGCATAATCATTTTGATCCAGGCCAGGTTTTTTCAATAGCGGTTGGACGACCGCCTTCTTCAAGGATTCTGGAAACACTCCCGATGACAAACTGGAATTTAAAATGCTCAAAATAAAAGGACCCACTACTGGCAGGGCCCCAAGTAGCAACATTGGGGGGAGAGCATCCAGAGGGGAGCCTGAGGGTTTCATGGACTTGATTAATTTATCTAGATCTTGAATAGAGACAGGATCAAAATCATAATGAATGCTCTTTGTGTGAAACTTGTAACAACTAAAAACTGAGAGCTGTGTTTTCCCCCTCCCTTCAGAATCAGCTCTCAGGCATGTAACTAGGAAGCTCCCAGCTTGTAATAAATAGAGATGCTTGGATTCCAAACTCCAGAATGGTTTGGAGGAACTGTCAGCTCAGTAGAGACTGAGTTGGTGTGGCCTTATTCCATTCTCCTCGAGCTTAAACAGAATTCTGAATTTTGTGTCTCTTTCCTTATGTTGTGTTGTTATATGGTGTCTTAGGTGCTTAAACCTGACAGCGGTACTCCTGGAGGAATGTAGTGATGGTTTGCTTCCACGGGACGCTTTGGCCTGCCGACAACCGAGTTGCTTTCCCGAGCGTGCGCATGAAACTCTCAGCTGTTGCATTTGCTTGCGGCCATAGAGGTATTATCTTCCTGTGACGGCAGCCCATATGTGTCAGGAAGCTGGAGAACTGCTCACTGTTAAAAGGAGATCCATTATCACTTTTGAGGACTCTGGGGATTCCAAACATCGAGAATATGTTGTCCATGACAGGGATAATGGTGTTGGCTGAGGTGGATCTGACCATTTTAACCAATGGATATCTTGTGTACTCGTCGATGATGACAAACAGGTATTCGCCAGTCGGTAGCAGGCCGTAGAAATCGGCACTGACAGTATGCCAGGGTGACTCAGTTAAATCAGACATGCGCAAGGGCTCTATGTGCCTTAATGGAGTATTTGTTTGGCAGCACAAACAGTTTTTAACCACTAGTTCTGTTTTATGATCCATGTTGGGGAACCAAACCTTTGATCTCAGCAGTATCTTTGTTTTTACAATGCCTTGGTGCCCCTCGTGGGCTAACTGTACCACCCTGTCCTATAAAGCTGAGGGGATGATGAGTCTAGTGCCACGAAGCAGCAAGTCCCCTGTGACTGATACTGTCAGTTCATTGCGGATTTGTTTGTATTTTCTTAGCACATGACCATCTTGCGTGTCATTGTCGATTGAGTCCCATGTGCTGTTCGATATGCAAGTTCTAACTCTTTGAAGGATTTGGTCCATGCTGGTTGCTTCTTTGATCTCAGCTAGAGTCATGGCCTTTGGCGGGGCATGTTGTACTAGGAAGTTGACATATTCTTCCACCACTTTTGTTGCCCTCGTGTGCTTTCTAGGCTGAACTGAGATTGGGTGTCGAGATATGTAGTCTGCCGGGTTTTCCATTCCCTTTTTGTAGACCATTTGGAGGTCGTATGGCTGTAGTCGTGTGCCCCACCGTTCAATCCTTGAGAATCCTAGCGATGAAAGTGTTCACAACTCCACACTATGGCTAGAGCTTCTCGCTTGGTCTGCGAGTAGCGCCTTTCCACGTCACTGAGCGCACGGCTGGCATATGCAACGGTGTGTCTTTCACCTTGTTGTCCAAGTTGATATAGAATGGCAGCCAAGCCAACGGGGCTAGCATCCACCACTAATTCTGTAATTTTATCTGGATCAAAGTATGCCATGACGGTGCCTCTTGTCAGACCATCTTTGATGGCCTGCAGGGCTTGTGCTTGCTCAGGCCCCNGTTTAGGCTGTCGGTAGATGACGCTGTCGCCAAGGTTGAGGGTGCTTGGCTTGGCATGACGCCTGTCTTGATCTCTTATCACAGGGTCACCGGCATTCTCCACAGCAGTGGAAAAGTTTGGAATCTTGGTTTGCATTTTGCGCTGAAACATGACCTGCTCTGGTGCTGTGTGGGGTGGAGCGGTACTCCTGGAGGAATGTAGTGATGGTTTGCTTCCACGGGACGCTTTGACCTGCTGACACCCGAGTTGCTTTCCCGAGCGTGCACATGAAACTCTCAGCTGTTGCATTTGCTTGCAGCCATAGAGGTGTTATCTTCCTGTGACGGCAGTCCATATGTGTCAGGAAGCTGGAGAACTGCTCACTGTTAAAAGGAGATCCATTATCACTTTTGAGGACTCAGGGATTCCAACCATCGAGAATATGTTGTCCATGACAGGGATAATGGTGTTGGCTGAGGTGGATCTGACCATTTTAACCAATGGATATCTTGTGTACTCGTCGATGATGACAAACAGATACTCGCCAGTCGGTAGCAGGCCGTAGAAATCGGCACTGACAGTATGCCAGGGTGACTCAGTTAAATCAGACATGCGCAAGGGCTCTATGTGCCTTAATGGAGTATTTGTTTGGCAGCACAAACAGTTTTTAACCACTAGTTCTGTTTTATGATCCATGTTGGGGAACCAAACCTTTGATCTCAGCAGTATCTTTGTTTTTACAATGCCTTGGTGCCCCTCGTGGGCTAACTGTACCACCCTGTCCTATAAAGCTGAGGGGATGATGAGTCTAGTGCCACGAAGCAGCAAGTCCCCTGTGACTGATACTGTCAGTTCATTGCAGATTTGTTTGTATTTTCTTAGCACATGACCATCTTGCGTGTCATTGTCGATTGAGTCCCATGTGCTGTTCGATATGCAAGTTCTAACTCTTTGAAGGATTTGGTCCATGCTGGTTGCTTCTTTGATCTCAGCTAGAGTCATGGCCTTTGGCGGGGCATGTTGTACTAGGAAGTTGACATATTCTTCCACCACTTTTGTTGCCCTCGTCTGCCGGGTTTTCCATTCCCTTTTTGTAGACCATTTGGAGGTCGTATGGCTGTAGTCGTGTGCCCCACCGTTCAATCCTTGAGAATCCTAGCAATGAAAGTGTTCACAACTCCACACTATGGCTAGAGCTTCTTGCTTGGTCTGCGAGTAGCGCCTTTCCACGTCACTGAGCGCACGGCTGGCATATGCAACGGTGTGTCTTTCACCTTGTTGTCCAAGTTGATATAGAATGGCAGCCAAGCCAACGGGGCTAGCATCCACCACTAATTCTGTAATTTTATCTGGATCAAAGTATGCCATGACGGTGCCTCTTGTCAGACCATCTTTGATGGCCTGCAGGGCTTGTGCTTGCTCAGGTCCCCAGTACCATGGTACGTCCTTTTTGGTTAGTTCTCTGAGTGGCTTTGCAATGGATGCAAAGTCTGATAAAACGTGAGCGGTATGTTGCCATGCCGAGTGTTACACTTCTGAAATGATGGGCCAACTCATCTCCCGTGCAACATATTTATTTTTACAGAAAAACTGTAAAGACAGAAAAATATCTGATTAATCAGTTCTTTCAGCACGCAGGCCGTACCCTGCCTCTCCACCACTGACACTACTTCTTCTAGTGTCGCTGACATTACCTTATACAAGTAACTTATACAGTTCTATATTCATATGCACCAATTTTAATAACTGGTTAAATCACCAAAATACATTTTACTACACCCATGAATAACACAGTGAACTCTCATTAGGTTTATCTGGTTGTTTCTACTACTGTTTTAATCTATTTATGAACCTGTCTTCGTAACTGTATTTATCAAACTAGATTTCTTTCAGATAAACATCTTTCCTTAGCGTATTTTTACAGCATTCACGTTTCAGGAACTAAGCATGCATCAATTGACATGTTCTCTTATTGTGCAAAACATACCTCTTGTGGCTTTAACCCAAAAATACACCTGCCATGAACTTGCCAGTTTTCGGTACAGTCTAACACTTGAATCGGCACAGGCTAACAACTGGACCAACTTAGAAATTAGCTCTTTAGCCTAACATTCACCACACACAAGACACTCGTCATTAATTGCCACTGCTGTCTGTCACTATTATAACATCTGTTTATCTTAGCAACCCCCCAGCTTACCTGTAAAGACAGAAAAATATCTGATTAATCAGTTCTTTCAGCACGCAGGCCGTAAGCTGCCTCTCCACCACTGACACTACTTATGCTAGTGTAGCGTCAGCTACCGATGTGTACAGGACTGAGCGCCCTCTGCTGGCGGAACGTATATAACAATAGAACTGACATTGTAGTGGCCTTACTAAAAGAAAGTGTCTTTGAGGCTAAAATAAAATGGGGGCTACTATTTTCATGTCTCTGTCTTTCACATAGTGCCACACAAGCAGGCTCCTAACTTCAGTGGAGTTGTTTGGGGCACTCGCTTCTTTGACAGCAGCAACCTTTTTGGGGTCAGCGGATATGCCACCAGCTTGAGAAATGAATCCAAAGAACTCCAGCCTGGATTTGTTGAACTCACATTTTTCTCGGCTTAGCGTAAGGCCTTTCTCCTTGAGTCTCTGAAATACCAGTGTCACACTTTTGTCATAGTCTGCCTGCGTTTTGCCATGAACAATAATATCATCGCTGAGGTTTTTGATGCCATCGACCCCTTGCAGTACTTGGCAAATGGTGTTTTGGAAAACTTCAGCTGCTGACGATATTCCAAAATTCAGACGTTTGTATCTCCTCAGGCCTTTGTGAGTGCTGAAGGTGATGTATCTGCTGTCTAGGTGAAGCTCTAGCTGATGATATCCAGCTCTCAGGTCTAGTTTCGAGAATACTGTTGCTCCATTCAGCTCATGTATAACGTCGTCCATGGTGGGAGTGAGGTGACGTTCTCTAGGGATGGGTACCGAATTCGGTACTTTTTAAGGTACCGACCGAATTCCACAGTACCGACCGAGCACCGATTCACTTCATTTGAAACGGTGCCTCGTTTCGTTACCCGTCCTTCATAACGAGAACTTGCCTTGACAGCTGCGCATGCGCAAGAGCGTTATGTCATCGGTCGCTGCGAGCGAGTTGTAAACAGAGCAGCATGGTAGAAAGAACGGACGCTAAAGCTTGGGTCCACTTCACTAAATGTGATGGGTAACTGGGTGATGATGAAACCAGCGACAACGATCTACGTGAGACATCCTCATCTTAATCTGCTCCGGTAGGTAAATAAAATGTTTAAGATAACGTTAGCTTGATATGTTAGCTTCCTATTCCACCATTGTTATCAGCTAATGGTGCGTTCGCTTTCTCCTCGGAAATTCTAACTTCCCAGTAGGAAAAATCAATTGAAAAAGGACAGTAAAAGGAATGAAGATACACAGTAAATTTAGTTCACAGTAAAGATGTTTGCTTCAGTTTAATTATCAGCTTATAAAACTACAAGGACGATGTTAAAATACAAACAGTTGTATGTTATTTATCGTGATATTTATCAAATATGGTTATATATTGAGAAAAATATATATCTAATTATAAAAGAGAATTAAAATATTAAACACTCAAAAGTATCGAAAATTGGTACCGTTAAGTACCGGTATTGATTCGTAGGTACCGGGAATTAGTACCGGATCGATTCAAATGTCAAAGGTACCCATCCCTAGTTCTCGCTGTATGGCCACATTAGCTTGTCTCATATCGACACAGATTTTGACCTCATCTGGGTTCTTTTGTTTCGGTGGAGACACAATCGAGGAGACCCATGGTGTGGGGCCAGTCACGGTCTCTATGATGTCGTTTCCTCCACCTTTTGCAGCTTATGTTCTACCTTTTTTGGGAATGTGAAATGGGGCATGTCTGTGTGGTTGACAAGTAGGCTGTAAGCTAGTGTCTATGTGCAGCTGGACTTTAAAGTCTCTTAACTTGCCTATGCCCTGGAATAGTTCCAGGTGACAGTCCACCAGTCGATCTGCCACTGTAGGCTTTAACAGAGGAGACACACGCTCAGGAATCCTTTGCTGGTGTTTTCTATTTGCAGTTATACATTTTAGTCTATTTGGGTCTTCTTTCATATCACACAGTGACACTTGAATAATTAAAATGCATTTTTGTATTAATGAAAAGAGCATGACCTTACAGTAATATAACCATGTCTAATGTTTCATTCTCTGCCTCATTATTTTTTATTAAAAAAAACTGCTTTGAGGGCACATTTACCTGAATGATTAAAATGCAATTAATTTAGATTAATTAATTACAAACCTTCTAATTTAGATTAATTAATTGCAAACCTTCTAATTAATTAGAATACTTTTTTAAATTGAGTCCCACCCCTAATTAATGCATTTGCAGTGGTCTCTAGCAGAAATGAATGCAGGATTTAGACATTTATTTCCTGATATTTGGACATTTTGCCTCTGATTGGCTAACAGCAATGCAACTCAACCACTGACTTCATTTGCTGCAACACTGATGTATTATTTCCACAAATAACATAAGATTTGAGGAGTTCTGCAGTGCGGGGGAGGTGCTAATGCTAATGGCTAGCTTCTACTAGTTAAGATGTTCTGTGCTGTTTCCTGGACGCTAAACCAACAACATCCTTCCCCGTCCCATGCCAAAATTAATGATTAAAAAATTTTTTTTTCAGTGAACGACACCTTTAAAGGAGACAAGTCATGAAAAACTAGTTTTTTTATCCCTTAATACAGTGTGTTTCACATTTGAAGCGTGAAGTGTGCAAAAAGCCTTATATTATTCACTAGAGGTGCTATATAGATATTTTATTATGAAGTTTTGGTCATATTTGTCCACCTGTTCAGTTTTGAAATTTGTCTAATACATCTTGTGACTATGTGGTCATGATAACTGCCTAAAATGGTCCTGGACATCCGGGTGATCCGCCATTTTTTCTTCACGCTAAGATTTTTGTAGTCCAATTGGAAGAGCGCAGAATGTCTAGTTATTTTAGCCACACACAGCTCAAAAACTGTTCCTTGTTTTAAGGAAGGGTGGTGTGGCAGTATTTAAAACCCAGAAGCTGCTGACTACCGCTAAAAAAACACAGAAGAAGAAAGCTTTGCGTTTCTTTCTCTCTCTCCCTCTCTGTGTGTGTGTGTGTGTGTTTGTTCGTGTCACCCGGGCTAGTGGCCAGTACTGAGGGCTTTGTCTAAAAGGAGTCATTTCCTTTTGAATGTGGTGATAATTAATTTAATTTAATTTACTTTAATTTAATTTAATGCAGAAAAAATGAGCGCTTGTGGAAGAAAACCAATCTCCACGTCCATCTGCTGCACTTAAGGATCTTCTGACATCCTTTAACTCTGCAGTCAGAGACGCTAGGGTTTCCTATTTCTCCAACCTGGTGTCCCAGAGCAAAGGGAACCCCAAGGTGCTGTTTAACACCATCAGCAGCATCGTCTCTCCTGCCTCTCCTACAGCCTCCATCCACTCTGTTACAGACTGTGAGAACCTTCTGTCTTTCTTTGTGGACAAAGTCAATAAGGTTAGATCTAGCATCTCTCCTTCAGCCTTATCGCTGCCTCTCCCGACTCCAACCAGGCCCATCATCCTAGATAGCTTTGCTCCTGTTTCTTTGCCTGAGTTAACCAAACTAGTTAACTCTATGAAGACCTCTGCATGCCCCCTCCACATCTTACCCTCATCTTTGTTTAAAAGTGCTTTTCAGCCCATCGGTCCCAGCGTGCTCTCTATAATTAATGCTTCTCTGGTTTCTGGTCAGGTCCCTGCTTACTTTAAGAACGCTGTAATCCACCCGCTTCTTAAAAAACCGAGTCTTGACCCCTCTCTCCATA
>SSNQ01034147.1:1742-26912 GCA_006942095.1 Nothobranchius kuhntae | reverse complement strand
GAGTTTTTACAGTTATTGCACATTAAACATGTTATTAAACAAATGTCCCGGTTTGTGGGACAACCAAGGATTTCTGATTCTGATTGTCTTGTTCACAGAAATGTAATGTACAGCTTACCTCTGCACCCAGCTGCTGTTGTTCTCCCTGTCCAAACGTCCTCCGTTTCTTCCGTTTCCCTCGTCGAGCTGCGTGGCAACGTTAGCTCTGCCTAGCATGGCTAGCTTCACCGTGTTGTTGTCCATGTGTGCCCGGGATGACTCGTGTTTCTTCACCTTCTCAGAAAAATGTTTCATGTCTGTAACTCCTGACTCAATCCATGCCTTATCTGTCCCAGCCGTTTTGAATAACAAACACGGAAAGCAAAATAATGCATTAGCGTGATTGCATCCAGCTAGCCAAGCCTTCCTGGTGTACCAATGGCATGGACGCCAGTAAGTGTCTATTAGTCGAGACGCTCCGAGTTCTACCGAACACCAACGAAAGCCTTTGGCGGTAGCTCTATCGCCCATCATGCTTCTGAAACAACGTCGACGCTGATTGGATACATTCCCATTCCTACCGTTTGATTTTCTTGTCAGCAATTGGCCGGCTGGTTCCGTGGTGTTTGGGCGATTGAAACACAGCCCACAGCCTTTCTGTCGCCTCCACCGCTCGGGCAGAGAGCTTCTCAGCAACAGTGTTGGGAGTAATGCGGTACAAAAGTAATTAATTACTGTAATGCATTGCTTTTTGCTGTAATGTGGTAATGTAAGGCATTACAGGGATAGAAAATGGTAATATTTACTCGGTACAATTGTCAGTAACGCGGTAATTACAATGCATTTTTAAACCCAGAATCAAGCTGCGTTTCTTAAAAATTCAAATTGCGGGAAACCCGAAAAAAGTTCCAGTATCTGCATATATTACGTCATTTATGGACTCAGCTTTGCAGGCAGAGAGGACGCAGCGGTAACGGCTCATCCTGCACGCGACCGCTGTAACATTCACAAAATCGCTCCACTAAAACAAAATAATCGTTCATATCAGCGCATGTTCTCTGGTATTCTGTACTTTTCTGACGTGCTTTGCCTCAGCTGAGTTAATCTGGGCTCCGGTGATTTCAACTCATTGCTGCTGGAGCGCCGCACATGTGAAGATCCCTTTGGCTGATTAGTTAGAAAGTAGGAAATCTAGGAAATGGTTTTTCTGGAAGACGAAGAAAACATGCAGCACGCAGGAAGGTTAGATAGAGAAAGGGCCGGAAATGATTCACATAAAATCAAGAAAACAAAACAAAGTGCTTGAAAAGAAAAAAAAAATAGGTAGATTTATCCCCAATACACATTTTTACCAGTGAAAAGCAATAATATATAAGCATCTAGTGAAAGCAATAATATATAAGCATTTAATATTTATACATGTGATAGGATCAGATCTCCCCAGAAGTCAGTCCCACATCCAGGGCCGTATCAAGGCATTTGGGGACCAAGCCAAATATAGGCTTGGAGCCCCCACCACCTTACTCGCCGCTCAGTTAATCTAAGATGGCAGCGTGCTGAGAGTACAGAATGTTGTTGCTTTTATTTCATAAACAATCCTTCTAAAGAACTGTTTTTAACAGCAACCCTAGCTCAGACACCACATCACCTTCCACCAGATGTGTCATGAGTTCACCAGGCATCAGATTACCAAACTCATACTGAAGTTGTTTTGTTGAAAGTAACTTAGAGTAATGCAAAAGTAGTGTAATGCCTTACATTTTAAAATCAGTAATATTGTAATGTAATGAATTACAATTACTTTAAAATTAGGATAACAAGTAATAAATAATGCATTACAGTTTTGAAGTAACTTGCCCAACACTGCTCAGCAATATATATATATATATATATATATATTGTTACAAAACACACAATTAACTTAGAATATGTGATTATTGTTAATTTTATTTATTAATTTTTTTAAATAAAAATTAAAAACACTGGGGAGAACTGGGAGGGCGGCATCCTATCGCCCTCTACTGGCCGGCCGCCACTGTGTAACTCTCTTTTCACGTGTCTGAGCAGAACCTCCCTGAACCGTCTACAGGTGGTTCAGAACGCCTGTGCTCGGCTTCTGACCAAGTCCTCCAAACACACCCACATCACCCCGCTTCTCCTCCAGCTTCACTGGCTGCCAGTCAACTTCAGGGTTCATTTCAAGATCCTGGTTCTGGTCTATAGGGCCTTACATGGACAAGCACCATCTTACATTGGTGATCTTCTTAGTCCCTACACCCCCAGCAGGTCCCTGAGGTCCAGTGATCAAAGCCTACTGGTTGTGCAGCACCAGGCTAAAGACCAAAGGTGACAGATCATTTGCTGCTGTGGCCCCCAGACTCTGGACCTCTCTCCCCCTGAGCCTGAGATCAGTGGACTCAGTGGTCTCCTTTAAAAAGCAGCTGAAGACTCACTTGTTCAAGCTGGCTTTTGTATGACCTTCTTCACCACTCTTTCTTTATTCTGCTCTCCCCACCTATTCCACCTTCCTCAGGATCCACTGATTTCCCTCTTTCCTTGTCACTCTCTCTCTTTCATTTTTTTAAATCACAATTGCCTATTTTTGCTCATTTTAATATTTTTTAAACATTTTCTAAATGCTTTTTTATATTTTTACATTTTTTTGTTTTTGTGAAGCACCTCGTGATTTTTATCTAATTTAATTTTAGTTTGTAGTCCATGCCTCGGTCCAGAAGGTGGCGATAGTGCCGTTGATTCAGCACATGGAGGCTACACGAAGAAGAACGTAGTTGCGCAGACCTGATGCGCACTAAACTGTAGTCTAAAAAATAAACATGGCTCTTTACACCTACAGTAAACTGTCTCATTTACTGAGATTAGCTGTTCACAAAGCGCCTGTTTTACGAGCAGGAGCTGACATGAAACCCGGAGCGGTCAGCTGGCTGCAGTTGAAACGAAGCCAGGTACGTTTTCTACTCACTGTGTTCACAAACGGCTTTCTTTTGGACGTGATCCCTGCTAACCGTCAATCTTTTGAATGCTTTGACATTTACCTCAACGCCAGCTTTGATTTATATCGAAACAGCATTTTTGTTGTTTCGTGTATTTCTCAGTTTTTTCAGCCTCTAGTGAGCTTTGGAAAGCTTTAATGATTATTTTTCCTTGTCCTAAAACAATAATAGAGCAAGACTTTTAACAACCAGTGTGATTATTAACTTGTGTCAAGCCAGCCTCCAGTTTATTGTCGGTTCCCCGTCTATTCAAAGTATTACGGGAAGAGATGTGGAAACCGGATTTCAAAATAAAAGTAAACTTCGAGTGAATTAACAGATATTTTAAGAACATAATAACATAATTTAGGCTTGTTCAGTATTAGCGGCCTGCGGCTATCTTATTTTGGATTTCAAAGTAAAAGCCCTGTGAATTTTCATTTTTGAACTACTCTTTCAATGACTTCAGAATGCTCTTAAAAGCAAAAGTCATATTTCCAAAGAGTAGTTGCATTTTGTATCAACACTATCCAACCACAGCAATTTGAAATTGCCCATATTTGACCAACTCTTTTAACGATTTCAAAATTCTCTAAAATGGAAAATGGCAGTTTCCACAGGGTAATTCCACTTTAGATCAACAGTATACAACCCCACAGTGATACTGTATCAATGTCAAGTCATTCTGATGTTGCCTTCCAAAATAAAGGCCTTTCAAATTGTCCATAATTGACCTAATTTTCAGTGGTTTCAAAATGCTCTAAAATTCATTTATGCACTGTTATGGTGTCAAAGAGGTCAGTGGACAGTAAAGCCCAGCAGGAGAGACAGAAGCAGCAGATGGCCAGAGGGCTTCCCAAGCAGAAGCCCATTGCTGGAGTCAAACAGGTCATTGTCGTGGCTTCAGGCAAAGGCGGCGTGGGAAAGTCCACGACTGCAGGTAATGAGTCCGTTTTCTCTTCCAGTAGACTGTTATAGTCCCGTCAGCATGCATGTATCCATCTGATGGGCGGATGTCCAGATCGAGTCTCAGAAACACTGAAGCATGAAGAAAGTGTGCTGGACGACAAAGACTGGGGATTATCCTACCAGTTTCATGTTTATCGTGCAGCGGCCCTACTCTGACATTCCATATCTGTCTTGAGTCTGTGATCCTCGGCTACAAAATTTTCATTTTCACGTTCAAAAATACATAATTTTTTTCATTGTAGCTATAATCATCAAAATTACAAGAAATAAATGCTTGAAATGTTTCACTGAGATTCACTTTCTGAAACTTTTCACATGATCTTACATATTTAGGTGTACCTTCATGTTTTTTCAATCAATCAATCACATTTTATTTATAAAGCGCTTTTCAAGCAAAGTGTTACTCAAAGTGCTTTACAGAATTAAAATGACCCCAAACAGTTTAAACACACACACACACACACACACACACACACACCAGTTAAAATTTATATTCGGCTGAATAGCGCTTTAAATCAAATGTCTCACATATCTTCAACATCCTTGACAGCGGATTTCTATCTTTGTTTTTATTTGGCTTCTTTAAGTATTAGCAAAGAAGCAGCAGCAAGAAGGGATCGCTTCCCGGCCTGGGATCTTTCTGCATGCGTGGGTTCTCTCCGGGTACTCCGACTTCCTCCCACAGTCCAAAAACATGACTGTTAGGTTAATTGGTCTGTCTAAATTGTCCTTAGGTGTGTGTGTGCATGGTTGTGTGTCCTGTGTGTCTCTGTGTTGCCCTGCCATGGACTGGCTCTCTGTCCAGGGNATAGTCACCTTGGTGGTGAGCTCGTTCTTAATGTTTGTTGGGTGGGGGGGGGGGTGGTGGTGTGTTCTGGGTTTTCGGTGTGGTCACGCCCCTGGGCCGTCCCCCGCGGGCGGGGTCCCCCCCCCCTGTCTGTCTTGTGCCCGGCGTATTTAAACCCCCACCCCCCCCCCCCCCCCCCCCCCGCGACCCTACGTGGACAAAGCGGGTTCAGAAAATGGATGGATGGATGGATGTATTAGCAAAGCTATTAAGGGATTTGTTTTGTTTTACCCTTAAAGAGCAAGTCACCCCTTACAAGAAGCGTACTTCACTCCCACTTCATGTTTGAAAAATGCAACAAATGCTGTTGCCTAGCAGACCGAGAGGGTGGAGCCACTAACAAATACACACACTCACGACATTGTGACATCATAATGTACCAGTTTACATCATAGCATACCTCTTAGCCAATAGCGGTGGCAGATTTAAATTCAAATGTAGTGCAGAGTTTTTACCTGACAACGGCACAACACTGACAGTTTCAGGCAGAAAATTTAAATTTTAACTAAAATGCATTAAAGTGCAAAACTATTGACTACACGTGTCTGCAGCACAATTAGACACGCATTTATATAGTTTATTAGAAAAAAATAGTTGATTTGGGGGTGACTTGCTCTTAAAGGAAAACTAGATCAGTTTTGATTGGGAAGTTTTTTTTTAGTGAAACTAAAACAAAACATTTTTTCTCAAAAATCTTTGAAAGAGGTTCTTTACTTTTAAGCATGATTAAATATAAGACTGAAGTCTGACATCACAATCAAAATCTAAAACATACTTCAGTTAAATGATGACATAAGTAGAAAGAGCTACATTTCAAACATGATCCTAATGACTGCCAGATGTGGTTAAAGTCTGTTTATGTGTCTTTGCAGTAAATTTGGCTCTTGCATTAATGGCTAATGATCAGGTAAGATGCCTATTGTTGTTGTTGTTATTAAGATGTGTTTTACTCTCATGCTTCTGAACATCAGACATTGTCTTCTGCCCTGTGAAGACCTTTCCTGTCTCTGAGACATTTGTCCTCTGACAGACTTTTATGTGTCTCAGTCTAAGTCTGCTGGTCTGTTGGACGTTGACGTCTACGGCCCGTCTGTTCCCAGACTGATGAACCTCAAAGGAAACCCGGAGCTCAGTGACGGTATGTAGAGTTTAGTTCAATAGTATTTTTCTTACCCGTTAAATAACTAAGTTAAAAAAGCACAAAACGTTCTTTCAGATAATCGGATGGTTCCTCTCACCAACTACGGCGTTCCCTGGTCAGTTGATGCTGTCTGATTCTTCAGGTCTCGTTGGAATGGCGGATATCCTTATTGATGATTTCCTCTCTTCTGTCAGCATGTCAATGGGCTTCCTGGTGGAAGACGCGTCTCCGATAGTGTGGAGGGGCCTGATGGTGATGTCTGCTGTGGAGCGCCTGCTCAGACAGGTGAGATTGGAGTATGGAAATCCAACGTCGGATGTAATTCATTGCTTCATGTGTCATGGAGCAGAGACTACACAGTTGTGTGTTTGCAGGTGGACTGGGGCTCACTGGACTACCTGGTGGTGGACATGCCTCCTGGGACAGGAGATGTCCAGCTGTCAGTTACCCAGAACATTCCAATAGCAGGTAGGTTTTAGGGTCCGTCCTTTTTCCCTGTCCCACAGAAGTGCTTCTCTTCTCCTCCGTGTAAAGTCGAGTCGTGTGCTCTTGTGTAGGTGCGGTCATCGTGTCCACGCCTCAGGACATCGCTCTGTTGGACGCACGCAGAGGAGCTGAGATGTTCAAGAAAGTCAACGTTCCGGTAGCCCATGAGTTAATGCAGAAACGAGTGGAGCGAGAAGCCATCGGGCCCGTCTAATGACTGGATGTTCTTTCAGGTTTTAGGTTTGGTGCAGAACATGAGTGTCTTCCAGTGTCCCAACTGTCAGCACCAGACCCACATCTTTGGCTCAGACGGGGCCCGGCAGCTCGCAGACACTCTGGGGATCTCGTTCTTAGGTGAGTCAAGACGGTTTGGACCTGAAGTGATGATGATGTGATTCTCTTCTGTAAAAACAGAGCGAGCTTTAACGTCTAAGGCACAGGTGACAAACTCTGGTCCTCAAGGGCCACCATCCCACATGTTTTAGTCTTTTCCCTGTTTCAACACACCTGACTTCAATCAGCAGGTGATTCACAGGCTTCTGGAGAGCTTGATGAGCTGCTGCACAGGTGAATCAACTGTGTTGGAACAGGGGAACAACAAAAAGATGCAGGATGATGGCCCTCGAGGACTGGAGTTTGACACCTCTGGTCTGAGGTTTATGTGCTGAGTCATTTGATTTTCAAAGTCCAGATCATTTTATTTAAATCATCTTCTTCTCATTATTAAGAGGAAGAAGCATTCTTTCCTCTGTAGCGTCCAGAATTGGTCAGTTTTTCATCTACAGTTTGACCTCTTCAGTATCCGGTCATAGGGAGACATGAGTCTACATCTAGTGCCTTTAATCTTCAGGATCCTGCTATTCTATCAGCTGGAGTCCAGGCCTCTGCAGCTCTGAACACAGGATAACATGTTGTCAACAAACTGTTCCCGTTTCAAGGTCTTAAGCTTCCCCTTATCGCTCCTACAGGATTCCTCCTGCGTCTGAATAAAAGTGAACCTTTTCAGCTCATATGAGTTAATTAATCATATAATGAAATGAACAATATGGTTAAATGAAATGCATTGATTAATCTGTGCTTAGATTAATAAAGTTGATTAATCTGTGCATAGATTAATAAGGTTGATTAATCTGTGCTTAGATTAATAAGGTTGATTCATCTGTGCTTAGATTAATAAGGATGAAATGAAATATATGACCCATATATTTAATCAGCGTACATGACTGGACAAGCACACACTGACCAAATCTCCATGACGCAAGTTAAAGTTAGCGTCACTGCACATAGATGTTTTCTTATCCACAAATCAGAGCATCCTGTACCTGGGAAAGGTGTAGTTCTGAGGTTTGTTTGTTACCACCTCTTTATATGTCAAATTCTGATTTGTCAGTAAATCAAAATATGGCAATTATTGAAACAGAACTCACTTCCTCATGAGTTAGTTTTGAGCCGAACTCCGGACTGGCCACCGGAGGAAACTATTTAACCACTGCATCTCTTGACAAGCTGTGAAACCGGTTGCTCACTGCAGCAACACAGAAACTTGCTCCTTCAGAACAAAGCTGACAGCCAAGACTCCACACGTAGCCGGGGATCTGCCAAAACGTAGATATTTTTCTACGTTTTGGCCTGTCATCCACACGAAAACGGAGTTTTTTAAAAACTCCGGCCAAAGTGAAGATCTGCGTTTTCTCCGTTTTGGGTGTCTGCATGTGGACAGACAAAACCGGAGTTTTAAGGTCCGCAACGTCACTTTCCGCGACAAAAAAATGCTGACATCACGTGTGCGACTTGTGTTTACACTAGCTGACAGCATGGATGCCCTCAGAGCTGCGCTCGCTTTATCAATTGTCCAAGCGCTTTCTGCTTGTTTGTTTTTGCAAGCGGAATTACTGCTCCTTGCGGAAGACCACAGACGAAGGACGAGGTTAAGAACGGGGAAAGTACTGCCGCCTACAGGTCTGGCATGTCCTTAACAACGTATTTATCCGGGTACGTGTGGACAGAGTTTTTTTTTTTAAACGAGGTGGTGTGGATGCAAGTTTTTGGAGGGGCGGATATTCATTTAAAAAAAAAAACTGGCTATGTGTGGACTAGGCCTCAGAGTCCGTCTTAGACACAACCAACCTTCACACTGTTGGGACCTGGGAACAACTCGAGACTGGTCTAGTGGTACTGCGGTTGATCCTGCGGACTACAGTACCTGGTAGGTCCACACAGATTCCCGTCATTCCGGATCTACCACGGGGGTTCCCATCTGGGTACGAAGGCATGGCAAGATTGCGTCTGATGCCGTTTTGATGAATCAACTCTTCAGCTTATAACAACCACAAATTCTTTCACACTCAGAACTCACTGTTCCTTTTAGATACGAGGGCTCTGATAACATCACATTCCATCCACTTATATTCATCCATCACATCATCTTATTTATAACTTGTCTTGCTTTTAATTTAGAAAATAATTTTTTTACTTTTTATAAACTTGACTCGGTCTTAATACGAAGTGTGTTATCATCCCTGAAAAAGCAAAGAATCCTAATTCTTCTGATTAAACATTCAAAGATCAATCAGGTTGATGTTCTATATTTATATAGAATATCACATCTTATTGGTCATAAGTAAAGGTAATATATTGAAGGGACTCTAAGGAAGTATGACGTTTTTATGCTCGCGATCGCCACTCAGGCCTAACGCGTAACTGCAGCTTCAAAAGTAAGTTCGTGCATGAGGCGCGCATGCTGTACGTGCACACTCCTTAACAAAAATAACAGCTGAGACAGTCTTGTGTGTGTGTGTGTGTGTGGCCCGGAGGACAGAAGAACACAGGAAATGAATAAAAATAATGTTCCTCTCTAAGCAGCTGCACTTTCTCGTCGGCCGGCCGAACGTGCAGTGTGTGTGTGTGTGTGTGTGTGTGTGTGTGGCCCGGAGGACAGAGCGCAGCTAATTAATTAAATAATGTGGTTCTGTACCTTTCTCTTCAGCACAGCCGACAAAGGTTTATGATGGGTCAGTCCTCCTGCATGCTCAGATCATTCCCTTCCCTTGCTTGAAAAATTGTTCCAAAATGAAAGTTGAACCCACATCTTTTTTATCTGTGAACTCAATGCCGTTCGGCGAGTCTCAAATAAAAATTTGGGCATCTGACTGTAAAAAAATATACCATTAATGTAAAAAAGAAACTCAAAATGACAAATTATGTTCACAACTGGAGTCGAACCCAGGTCTTCTGCATGACAGTCTGACGTCTTACTAGGTGAACTAAAACACCAGTAACGTTTGATGTATCTGTAACATTTATATCCTTGATGACAGCTGAAACAACGTCAAACCAAAGAACGGTTCGAAGCGAAAATGGCTGTTTTGTTGCTAATTTGCAGGAAATATCTAGAAGAAAGTTCTACAGAAAGTAGCTAATGGTCCTCAGAAATGTAGCTAGCTTTGTTACTAGGCGTTAGGAACAGCGACAAAGTGGCACTGCCTCTCTCTCTGCTGCTAAAGCTACTGATAGCAAATGCTACGGGCTATGCCTGAGCGTGAACGTGCATGAAGCAGCCTGCTCGACCCGAGCATCTCTCTTTTTCTGTGATTTTACAGAAAAACAGGCAATCACAGTAAAAATGCCAGGGCTCATTCTACAGGACCAGGGCATTGCAGGAGAATGTATGAAGAAGACATTTATTATTTCTATACATGTTTTGGCTGTCAAACTTCCATAATGCCCCTTTAAGCTTAAAAGCAACATATAATCAACCTCTTACACCTCTACATTAGCAGCATTTTCAGTGTTCCAATACAATGAATGGCATGTTCTTTATGGTCATAAATTATTGAACTGGCCGACAAAATATTTTTATATTTTAGATAAAAAGCAGCTTGAAATATTTTTTTAATAAGTTTCTCTATTTGCCTTTCAGGTGACATCCCGCTTCACCTGAACATCAGAGAGACGTCAGACAAAGGACAACCAGTGGTTGTCTCCTGTCCCGACAGCGCAGAGGTCTCTACTCTGCTCTACTCTACTCTGCTCTACTCTACTCTACTCTACTCTACTCTACTCTACTCTACTCTACCCTACTCTACCCTACTCTACCCTACTCTGCTCTCTTACATTGATATTATGTAGCTTTTGTGTTTAGGTTCTTATTGGTTTTGTTAGACTTCACCTTTACTGACTCATTCAGTCTGAATCCGTCCTGATTGGCTTGATGAGCACATGCTCATCACTTGGTTTATTAGGTACACTTGTTCGTTACCTCATTAGCCAATCACATGGCAGCATCTAGGCGACCTGCTGACGTTTAACCTGAGCATCGGGATAGAAAAGAAAGAATATTTAAGGGAGTTTGAATATTACAGAATATTTGGGACCAGATAGGTTGATCTGATTTATTGGGATTTGAACCAACAACCATCGCTTGTGTTTACAGAGAATGTGAGGCAAACAGGGCCTGTGGAAGGCATCTCTATCTGTGTTAATGCTCTTCAGTTAAGTGTTTAACAGGTCCAAAAATTCAACCTGAACCCAAAAGGACCCGAAATACATGAAGCCTGAACCTGGTCCGAATCCCTGTGCCATTCAGCAATTTGGATTTCCTGGCTCAAAAACAGGATCTTAAACGGCTTAAAGTCAACAAAGCAATCATGTCCTAAAATAGTATCATCAACAATGCCAGGCAGACCTCAGCATTAGTCTGGGGGTGGGTAGGGCGGCTGAGCTTCCTTTGTGCAGATAGCGCTGAATTTAACAAGTCATCTTGCATAGCTTTGGTCTTAGAGCAAACTGGAGATGATGGGTTAGAGATGACAAACATGTTTATAGTCTATTAATTGCCAGATGAAAAATCAGGACCATGGACAGCAGCAACTGTGTGTTAGTGTTGTCACACCCTCAGTAGTGGCTCCTCTCTCTCAGCCAGACCAACTGACTTAATCAATTGACAAACTGATAATTACTCCTCGGGGGGAACTCGTAGCTGTAGCACGAGAGGCTGGTGCTCCCCCAGCTGGGGGAGGTGTACAGTTTCTCTGCTGGTGGTTACTGTGCAGGTTCTCCATGTCCGTACCTTTATGACCACATGGACCCATCTTCTGATGGCTACTACCAGCAAGATAAGGAACCATGTCTCAAAGCTCAGATCATCTCTAACTGGTTTCTAGAACATGACCATAAGTTCACTGGATTCCAACAGCCTCTACAGTCACCAGATCTCCGTCAAGCCCAGAACCTTTGGGATGTGGTGGAATCTCATGGATGGAACTGGTGCTGTCATCTTAACATGGACCAGAACCTCTGAGGACACCTTATGACTTGAAGAATTAGTGTTACTGAGGCTAAAAGGAGCTAAAAGCCAGTACTAGTTAGGTGTACCTAATAAAGTGGTCAGTGAGGGTATTAATTTAGTTCATCTACATTTTATATGTGCTGTTTTTAATACTTTTGATATGATTTGAATGTTCTCTGGAAATGAAAACTACTTAAAATAATGAAGGTCATCTCTGTGCTGCAGGCGGCGGCCTACAGGAAGCTGGCGTCTGCTGTGACCCAGAGACTACAGGAAGTTAACACATGACTTTCAGCTCCAACAGGAAGTCCGCTGGTTGATAATAAACTTGTTTGTGTCATATATAAATAGTCATGTAGAACCAGAAGCACAAACTTGTCTCTACTGTCATAACGCACAACTACTGTATGTAAAAAGTGACTTGGTGCTGTTCTACTGAAGGAAAATAACGTTTAAAAGTATTTATTATGTATATCATTAAAATGTTTACAACTCCTGAGACATAGAAGTCTAATTACTGAAGGCAGTCGAGTAATCTTCGTAGCAAACTCATTGTTGGCAGCCATTTTTTTGTGAATGGGGTAAAAGCACTGCGGCACTTCCTCATCCGTGTGCAAAAATACAGGTGGTTCAATAAATCCTCAAGAAAAAAGAAACAAAACATAAAATTTGTTCTCAACTCAATCATAAAATAATTTTCATTGAATAAATAGTATTATTCACCATGACAGTTTCATGTGAAATTAGACTTTTAAGTTTTGTCATATTAGCCACATGTGGGATGACGTTAACAGGCTGAGTCCAAAAGCAGCCGTCTTCCTCTGGCTGCCAGTCAGTGAGCTGATTTTGAAGCTGCTCTGATCTTTAACTCGTGTTTTATGTCTGTGTGTGTGTGTGAACTAGCCTGTATTTAACTCGTGTCCATCGGTTCTTCAAAACGTTCCATAGCAGAAATAAAAAACCCTTTACGATCCAAAAAATAATACTTGACCAGCTTTGTACCTGACAATTGTTCGTGGAAACGTTTATGAAAAATCTGTTGCGATGTCAGGCCTATCTCATCATGTCGCAATTCAAAAGTCGTTTTTAGCAAAGCAATATGAGTTTTTTTTTAATCAAAACTCATGTTTCCTTAATATTTGATAAAATGTTGCAGCTCTGAAACGACCATCACCCCCTACGGCTTCTTTCACTAATGTATGACAATATCGTTGTGGAAGAGGGTGTGTGTGTGTGTGTGTGTGTGTGTGTGTGTGTGTGTGTGTGTGTGTGTGTGAGACATTGGAAACCACGGTCACAAAAAATGTGACACTAAGGAGAGGAAGCAAGGGGAGGGGCTAATGAGGCAGTCTTTCAGGGTTGATGAACCAAAGTGAGGATGGATCTGTTCACCTAAATAGCTCTTGGTTAGAATGAGCTTTTTGAAACAATACCACCGTGCATTTTTACAGAACTAAAAGTAAGTCAAGTGCTTTGTGAGCTGAGGAGCTGTTTGTCTCCATGCCGACTACAGCATCACCAGAGGTATGGCTCAACTTTTATTTATAAAGCACCTTATAGGCTTGAGTATGCAGGGTGCTGTACAACAAAACAATAAACAGTTTTGAGTCGGTAACCCTTTACTAGTCTTAGGATCAGGCATTTCTGAAAGTGCATAGCCAAATGGATGGTAAATGATCAACTAGTGTTTTGTTCACAAACTTCCTGGCACTGTATAAAAACATTTAGTTTGCAAAATCAGTATTTGGGAAATAAATATTTAAGTCTGACCCAAAAATATAAAATATAGTGTGGAGCTAAATAACATTGTGGAAAATAAATATTTAGCTGGTACTTAAATATTTAGCTAATATGCAAATTTGCTTGCCAATAAGTGGAAGGTGGTTACCAAAATAAAAGCTGGATCTAGCTAACTTCTTTATAAACTCTTGCTCCGAACCAGAACTTGTTTTATCTCCGGTTCTATTCTTCTGAACATGTCCGACGTGTTGGCTGAAGAAGAATAGAACCGGAGATAAAACAAGTTCTGATTCGGAGCAAGAGTTTATAAAGAGGTTAGCGAGATCCAGCTTTTATTTTAGTAACCACCTTCTGCTTATTGGCAAGTGAATTTGCATATTAGCTAAATGTTTAAGTACCAGCTAAATATTTATTTTCCACGATGTTATTTAGCTCCACACTATATTTTATATTTTTGGGTCAGACTTAAATATTTATTTCCCAAATACTGATTTTGCAAACTAAATGTTTAGCTCCAAAATAAATATTTAGCTGGGATCTAAACATTTATTTTGGAAAATAAATATTTAATTTACAAATTAAATATTTAGTTCCAAAATAAATATTTAATTAGTAAATTAAATATTTAGTTAGTGAATTAAATATTTATTTTACAAACTAAATATTTAGATCAGACCTAAATATTTAGTTTACAAAAGAAATATTTAACTACAAATTAAATATTTAGCTTGCTAACTAAATATTTATTTGGAAACTTTGACATTTATAAACGTATGAATAACATGATGAAAATATGACTTTGAAAAAGTGAACTCTCAATTTTTTTCTTATGATATGCTAAATAACCAAAAATATTGCTGTTAGATTATGACTGTTTGACTTTACAAATGGCACCCCATATGTGCAGATCCGTTTACAACATGCATGTGAATCTAAGTTATGTGTCTTATTTCCTTGAGTTTAACTATTCTGTACTTCACATCTGAGATGTTAAATTACTGAGCTGGTTCTGGATGGATTTTTCACAAAGCAAGGTTTGTGATAGCCGCGACAGCATATCCACACTCTCTTCTTTCACCTTTTGGGTTGAAGTTGAAGCGTCGGTTGTAGACACTTCTTCCTTCTCTTGGATAGACAACTCTTCCTTCACCATTTTCTTAGAGGTATTTCTTTGGCTTTTCACCATTCTGACACGATCTCAGTCTGAGCTTTTAAAGAGGCAATCAGGGTTGGAAGGTATTACGTATGAAAGGGAGGGGCTGTGGGAACTGCGGGGCTAACACAAAACAGTTATCAAGCGTAACTAAAATGATTCACAAAAGGAAACTTCATGCGCCATTACACCCAGTCATTTTCTTAACATATAGATCTTCACAAAAGAGACTATTGACAATATGATTTAGGCTAAGGCAGGGGGACTGGGTCAATGAACAATACACATGCCAATCTGATTTAGGCTAGGGAAGGGGGGGCCAAGGTCATGAGTTCAAAGAAGAATAGACCTGTCAAAAAGTTTGACGAAAGGTGGGTCCTTATATCTCTGTAGTAAAACGTGGACGAGCTACTTTAACGAGATGAAAGACCCGTTTGTTTGAACAGCCTTTGACTCATCTGTCCACCAGCTTGTCTTCAAGCCTAGAATCATCATCCCTGGGTCTCACACCTTTTCCAGATCAGCTGACTTGGGGCTGGCAGTCCAGCCTTTTCTGTTTTCACCTTGGATTTTGAGATGCTCATCCTCATCTCGACTGCTTCACTTCCCCCGTAAGAGTTGAAGGTCCCAGTTTGAAAGAGCTAAGAAGACTGCTCCAGCACAGATCATCCACGGCAACACTCTCCACAGCTGCACGGAGGTGTTCTGTCCATAAAGGTAGTGAGCAGAACAGGAACAGGTGACCAGCAACACAAACCACACCCACTCTGTTGGGCAGAAGGGAAACCCCCCTTTTCAATCTTTATTAAACTGGTAAAACGTTTAAGAAAATGTTCTCATTTACAAACATGCTGTGGCGAGATGTCTCAGAGGTAGCACCAAAAACAACAATTTCATCCAATCATGTAAAGAAAAGAAAAGGCATGACAAAGCCTGTAAGAGAAAATAAAAGCATAAACAGGATAGTGAGTGGGCATAGGAACATGTTAATCTGTATTTGGAGAATATTTGCAAGAATGTACAGACAAATCAACGTGAAAAGAAATGAATATGTCTGTAAAAGAATAAGCATCTAAAGTTTAAACTATTAGCTGATGAAGTTCTGATTTAAAGGTTAGATTAGATGTCTAGGTTGCTATGGTTGGTAAAGTGTTCCTGTCATGCGCTGCTGTGAAGCGGGTGGATTTGTGGCCAAAGAGGAGATATTTGTGATGAGGAGCTGAAGTTATCCACTAGATCTGGTGTGATGTGCATTATGGGTGAAGTGAGGGCGGTGTCTTGTCCAGTAACGTCTGGCAGACAAAAAGAAACCAGTGATGAAGTCTTCAGGGGGAAGGCCAGCCCACCAGTTTCTACAGATCACAGTAGTGGGCATGATAAGGAGCAGTAGAAACACATCAGATGGTCTCCCATTTTAAATGAGGGGACCACAGCCCTGATATTCCAATCCAGAACTGCCCCTGATGTCCACACGATGCTGCGTTGCATGGCTGTGTACAACCAACAGAGCCACACAACATCCAGAGCCTTTAGGAACTCCGGGCGGATCTCATCCACCCCCAGGGCCTTGCCACCGAGGATTTTTTTGACCACTTCAGTGACCTTGGCCCCAGAGATTGGAGAACCCAACCCAAAGTTCCCAGACTCGGCTGGTGCCAGGGGGATTGAAGTCTTCGAAGTATTCTGCTCACCGATCCACCACGCTTGAGTAGAGGTCAGCAGTACACTATAAGCTTTAAGCTTTTTAGGTTTCTACGGCTAGTTTTTAACAAACTTACGTTTAAAACTTCGTAGCTCTCCTCATTTTCTCTGCCTGTTGAAAACCCACAGCCGGCGCGCAAAGCATGCTGGGAATAGCCTTGTTCTGTGAGGAGACAACAAAGCGGTTAGCTAACAACAAAATGATGACATTTCATCAACTTACCGGAGAAAATCCTTCCGAAACACCGAATAGTTGAAATGAACTGCAGTCAATGCAGCAGCGGGGCTGTTTGGAACTATTCGAAACTACTTGAACCACGTGACTTCCCCATTCCATAGGAGTCTATTGGAGTGTCATAACTCTCTACAGCTCTGACAGAACCCTGCCCTCCTCTCCCAGTGATTGGACAGGAATTCGAGAAACGTGATTGGTAGCTAAAACTCGTGCTCTCATTGGTTCCACCCAAGTTCCTCCCACTGACGCTAGAATCGAGACAAAATGATCTGTAACATTGTATGATGTGAGGTTTGTACCTGTAGAATGAAATGTGTGTTTTGTGAGTTTTGATTTGAAACTTGTACTTTGATTTTTTCAATTAGGAAGTCTGCTAGTTACAAAACAAAAGTTTCATGTTTCTGAATGAATGTTTGCTTTTACAAAATAAAAAATACATGTACAAAATACAATGTTCCTGTTACAAAACAAGAATACAAGTACGAATTGAGAATTACAAGTTACGAATCCAAAGTTACAAGTTACGAATCCAAAGTTACATGTGATGAAACATGTTTGCAGTTACAAAACTTGGTACAAGTTACGCTGAATATTGTCCCAATCCTAGTTCCATAGGCCTGCCAGTACGCATCAGCTGTCTCTAGAGTCCCAAAGGCCAAAAAGACCCAACAGAACTCTTTGTTCAGCTTGACAGCATCCCTAACTGCCCGTGTCCATCAGCAGGTTCGGGGGTTGCCATCGCGACAGGCACCGGCAATCCTGCAGCCACAACTCCAGTCAGCCACCTTGACGTTGGAAGCACGGAGCAGGGTCCACTCCACCTCAGTGTCCTCTGCTTTCTTTGGGACATGTCCTCAATTCTTTTGAATGTGGGAATTGAAGCATCCTCTGACAGGACGCTTTGCCAGACGTTCCCAGCAGACCATCACAACACGTTTGGGCCTGCCAGGTCTGACCAGCATCCTCTCCCACCACCAAAGCCCTCACATCACCAGGTAGTGGTCAGTTGACATCTCCGCCCCCTTTTACCCAAGTGTCCAAGACAGGCACCGATCAGATGAAACGACAACAAAGTCGATCATCGAGCTGCGGCTCAAGGTATCGTGGTGCCAAGAGCTTATGTGGACACCTTTATGTCTGAACTTGGTGTTCATTATGAACAATCCATGACTGGCACAAGTCCAAAAACAAAACACCACTCGAATTCAGATCAGGGGGTCGTTCCTCCCATCCACACCCCTCCAGGTCTCCCTCAGGACACCAAGGGAGTCACCAGAAGGAGCGCTCTCCAACACCCCCTCCAAGGTCTCCAGAAAGGGTGAGTAATCTGAACTGTAGTTTGGCCCAAACGTACAGGCACCAAAATGGGGGGCAACTAGTATTCTCACCCCTGCTCAGCGCCTCTCCGTGGGTGCAAATCCAGTGTGGTAGTGTCCAGCCCCTCTCGAGGAAACTGGTTCCAGAGCCAGAGCCATGCGTTCAGGTGAGTCAGAAACCTCACACAGCAACTCAGGCTCCTTTGCCGTCAGAGAGGTAACATTCAGAGCCAGCTTCTGTAGCTGGGGATCAGACCTCCAAGGCCCAGGAAGGGCTGCCACCTTACTCTCCAGGTATTTATACTTTAAAAAGACCTCATGGTGCTTATTTGGGTTCTCATAACCAACATTTTAACACAAAGATACAAGTGGGTACAAACAGCAATGTCATGATTGCAGCCATGAGTCAGGCAACACTGACAGAGGAGTAAAATGGGATACAGGTTTGAGCCACACTCATTCTGTCACAGTTGTTGTGCCCTTGGTCGAGACCTGCTGGTGGAGGTTGGAGAGAGCAGCGGCGCCTGTGTACAGCAGACTCGCCCCCGTCAGTGGAGCTGTGGTTAAAATGAAGCTCATCACAGTCAGTGTGTGAATGATTGTGCTGTAAAGGGCCTTGGGGGGTTGTAGAACCCTAGAAGGAGGTATATAAATACAGACCCTTTATCATTTACCCATTCAACATGCTGAAGTCTAACATGAGCTCAATCCTCCAGCGTTTGTAGTGTGTGTGTGTGTGTGGGAGGTCCAGTACCCTGTAGGTCCTGTTGGAGTCCTGCAGGTGGCGGTAGTCCATCATAAATGGGAATAGATTTGTTTTGTTTTTTTGCTTTGCAGCATTATTTCTCTCTCAAACTAGTCCCAGAATAATCGTGTGTCTAAAAACCTTTCTAATTTAGTTTTTGTGTTCAAGAAGGTTGTACTGAGCTGCGACTCTTGGAAAAAAAAGTTGGAGGCCCTAAGTTGCAAGAAATCAATGGACTCAATAAATAAAAATGCATTTTGATGCGAAGTATTCTGAATGATCAGGTGACACTGAGAACGACATAACTGAGCAAAACGTTGTGATTGTTGCTGCAAATGTTCCTGTCAGGATTTATTCAGAGCTTACCTCTAAATGTGGTTACTGAAATCTAAATATGTAGCTAACATGCAAATTAAGATGGATGGAGGGGGCAGAACAGGTTAATGAACATCTCACAGCTTCTATCATTAATCGTCTATGAACAATGCTGCTGTCTGGGAACGATTTCACATTTAGAAAATATTTGAATTCACTGAATCACAGAAAGTTCAAAAGGTTCCTCCTGCACTAAGAGCCTGCTACAGAGACAACATTTTATGTTGAAGTGGGCTGCACGTGGCCCCTGGGCCACACTTGGGACATGCCTAAGGCAAACACGTCTATCTTTGCTTGGTAAAACGTTGTGGAATCGCTGCCTTTTAAAACTCTTTTTCTTCTAACATCAAGCATTACTGCACCAAAGGAACCACAGTCAGTCTTGATCATGCGAGGTTTTCAAGTGTTGAGCAGTTAAAACATTTATAATGTCCGTAGTTGGGGAATTAAAAGAATGATGGTGATGATAAAAGCATATGCGTGTGTTGTCACATCTCCTTGTGACTGGTGACATCATATCTTGTCCCGTTAAAACAAACCCACCAGCCGCTCTGGAAGTTTTTAAGGGGCTCTGAATTCTAACCACATCAAAACAATTACTTCACCAGGAAAAAAGAGGTTCGGCCGTTGGATTAAAAAATTACATATCTGTCAGTTAATCAAACTGGAATAACTGCTGACTTGATGTGGGGAAGTTATTGGAGAAAATGGCTTTTAACAGAGACTTTAACAGCAGCACGACTGTGGTGAGGACGGTGCTCTACCAACAGCAGTAGTGCGTTCGTTTATATGTGCATCAGTAAACCAAACTATTGCCTGGCGTTGGATTTTTAAATGCATCTACAGTGGTGTGAAAAACTATTTGCCCCTTCCTGATTTCTTATTCTTTTGCATTTGCACAAAATGTTTCTGATCATCAAACACATTTAACCATTAGTCAAAGATAACACAAGTAAACACAAAATGCAGTTTTGAAATGATGGTTTTTATTATTTAGGGAGAAAAACCCCCCAAACCTTTTGTGAAAAAGTAATTGCCCCCCTTGTTAAAAAATAACCCAACTGTGGTGTTTCACACCTGAGTTCAATTTCTGTAGCCACCCCCAAACCTGATTACTGCCCCACCTGTTTCAATCAAGAAATAACTGCCTGACACAGAGAAGTAGACCAAAAGCACCTCAAAAGCTAGACATCATGCCAAGATCCAAAGAAATTCAAGAACAAATGAGAACAAAAGTAATTGAGATCTATCAGTCTGGTAAAGGTTATAAAGGCATTTCTAAAGCTTTGGGACTCCAGCGAACCACAGTGAGAGCCATCATCCACAAATGGCAACAACATGGAACGGCCGACCAAAATTACCCCAAGAGCGCAGAGACAATCAGCACTTCGCTGTCAGCATTTTTCAAAGTTTGGATTTAAAATGACGACTTTTGTTGGCAATTGCAGTCAATGAGTTAATATATTGTTTAAAAAAATGCTGGCAGCAAAGGGCTTTACTGATCAGGAAACGTCTGGCAGTGAATGAGTTAATAAACACGAATGTAATGAACACATGCACAATAAACACATGTAATGAACACACGCGTGATAACCACATGTGCAATGAACAAATGAGCAATGATTACGCTTAAACTATTGACTAAATCATGCACTGCCATTGACGATAAAAGTCGTCATGTTAAATCCTAACATTGAAAAATGCTGGCAGCAAAGGGCTTTACTGATCAGGAAACGTCTGGCAGTGAATAAGTTAATAAATACAAATGTAATGAACACATGCAACATAAACACAGGTGTAATGAACAAACCCATAATGAACACATGCGCAATAAACACGTGTATTGGCCACACCTGCGATACACACATGCACAATGAACAAATGGCCAGCGAACACGCTTGAAAAACTATTGCTTAACTCATTCACTGCATGCGGCTCTTGCTTCCGGCTCTTGGAGGGTGCAGATGCTTTTTTTCCTCCTCTCCTCTATATCTTATCCTCAAGGCCTTTGTCTGTCGCTGTGTGCTGGGTGCACGGCTGCTTCTGCATTTTTTCTGGAAACTGGAAACAGAAATTCACTTGAATGGATCTTGTCAGTTGGTCTCTCAACGCGACTGATAAAGTTTTTTCAACAATGAGAACGGGAGAAGGGGCTCCCGGATGCCTCTCCGGGACAGACCCAGTTGGACACATCATGGACTCCTGGAAACAGTGGAACTTGATCTGTTTATCTCAGCTGTCTGTGGAGGACTCTGAAGACGTGTGGATGTTCATGGTGTTGATGTCAGGTTTCCTGCTCATTGGCCTTGGAGGCTTCCTGGCTTACCAGAAAATTAACGAGCTGCCGAGGAATATTGGCCTGATCCCAGAGCTCAGAGATGGATTGCACCGCGCTGTGTATTCACAGACTCAAATAATTGTCGAGATGAATCGTAAGCTTGGGACTTTGGCCGAGATTCATTCATTGGCACAAAAGATGGATGCCATCAAGGGCGGATTTAGGACTGAAGAAGATCCGGGGCTTAACACACGCGCTCGCGCACACGCACATGCGCGCACACGCACATGCGCGCACACGCACATGCGCGCGCACGCACTAGTCAACATCATATATATATATATGTCTTGTACCACATAATTTTTAATCTGAAGCTACTTATTCAGCATATTCAGGGCAGAGTATTGTTCCTGTTAGTGTTTAGTGTGAGATGATAGTAAATATTTCCTTTCTTTCTCCAACAACTTTACCTGATAGTAAGCTAACTTTAGGCAAACCAGCAGTACCACAAATATTTTCAAATAAGACTCACAAACCTGAGTCATCACCAGTCTCATCAAAGCTGGGGTTCTGTCGTTGTACTTTTGGTCTAGAAAAAACGTCCTTATGTCCATCTTCACTCATGCGTTTCAGGCAGAGTGTAGAAGAAGCCGGCTGCTGAAGGGCTTCTTCTTCAGTGGTGGAGACTCAGGCAAGCTGTATACAAACTACTGCCAGCTGCGCCCTCTCTGTTGGACTTTGGTACTGCATGTTACTTCCGCGATTTAGATCCGGGGCTTATCATGAAAGATCCGGGGCTTCAGCCCAAGTAGCCGGGCCTAACGCCGCCCCTGGATGCCATCAAGGAGAGAGTGGACGAATCAGCACGGAATGGGATAGATTAACGTCCATTATTGGGATTCTGAGAGGTTGAGGACCAAGGAACTGTAAGACAGAGAGGAAATGATCTCTGTCTGGCCCCAAAACAATTTCTAATCGGAATCTGGCGCCCTTGAGCCTGCAAGGCTCCAACGAAAACTCCCCCCTCAGAAGATATGTGGAATGTGCCGTCGCTATGGCAACTCAACTCTGTCTCCTTTCCCAGCCTGGGCGGGACTGCGGGAAGGCTGCTGAAACGTTCCAGGGTCACTGCAACCCTCCAAACCTCAATGCTCCTCCCCCGTTCAGACTGAAGTGACGAGTGCTGCTTATCGTGGCTGCAGGAACTGAAGTGGGGATAGTCCCAACCCACCACCCCACCTAGTGGACACCTTTGTTGTCTGAAGTCTGTTGCATATCTGTCTGAGGTGTTTTTTTTTGCAGAGCAAAGCTGCCCTCCTGGGGGACGGTAACTCTGAAGTGCCTTTTTTTTCCCTCCACCTGAACCAACCCTCATGTAACCCTCTTATCTCTATTAAGGTAGCGCGACTCAGGGTTGCGAATGACCACAGTCACCAATTCTTGTCATGTGTCTTGCCCATGTATGTCTGATCTCTGAATTGTGTGTACTGAAACTCTAATTTCCCTCTGGGATTAATGAAGTATCTTTGAATTGAATTGAATTTGAATTAAAAATGCTGGCAGCAAAAGGGCTTTACTGATCAGGAAACGTCTGGCAGTGAATGAGTTAATGAACACGAATGTAATGAACACATGCGTAAAAAACTATTGATTAACTCATTCACTGCCATTGATGATTAAAGTCGTCATTTTAAATCCAAACGTTTAAAAGCGCTGGCAGCAAAGGGCTCAGGTCAGGGAGGCAATAGAAATAAGGAAACTTGAACATTGGAACATGAACACAGACGAAGGGGCCTATCAACTGTCTCGCACCTGGAATTCCCTTCTCCAAAGACCAGCCAGCGGAGGTGGGCAGATCTGACAGATCGGGACTGGTCGCGGCCACCAGAAGAACAGCTGATACAGACGCGTCACACAAACACCTGTGACATTTCTGATGAAGACCGCAGACGACATTTGAAACGTGTAAAGGTAACTCGAAACACCTTTGTGTCCGAAGCTAAAAGAACCTCATTTAATATTTAAAAAAGAGGACATAATGAACATTGTAAATGGTTTTTAGTATCAGCCGTGACATTAAAGCAGAAGCTTTGATGCTAAACCCGTAAGGTTTGTCACCAGCTTTCAGACCTCAATTCTGTTTGCTGCACAGCCAAACAGGACACGGGGGAAAAATGATAATGCTAGTACCAGTTAAACTGAGGAGTTCTGCACTCTTACTGCTGAGGGGATGAATGACGTACAGTAGAGTTCTGTTTTACATCTGGGATGTTTCAGTCTGCCTCTGAAGGAGTTGTCCATGGTCTCCACAGTGGGTGGGAGGGTTTTTTATGATGGTAGTTATCTTCTCCGGTATCCTCCTTTCACATGTCTCCTTAGATAAATCCATTGGGCAGCTCAGAACCGAGCTAGCTTTGCACATCACGTGATGCCAGTCTGTTCCATTTAACCGTTTTCTTTGATCAAGGAAGGACAGTGTCCTCGTAAGCAAGGCACCTTGACATTGAGAAACACCGTGTGGTTTGGAAACAGTCACTCAGCCTTTCTGTTGCATCCTCAGTCCACACTTTCACTGTTTTTTTTTATTTTTCTGAGGAGGCTTTCTAATCACCCTGGGTGTGTATTCAGGCTTCAGGTAGAGATGATTAGAGCAGCTGAGGGAGGGAGGGGGGTGGAAGTGTATGTGTTTTTAACATTAGCATACAGCAGGTCGTCCTGTTGTCGCTGGTGTGGTATTTCACATACTGGCTAAAAGTGGGGAGGGTGGAGGAGGGTGAGGTGTGATTAAAATCCCCACTGATGAGAATGAGCACGTCTGGATAAGCTGTCTGAAGTTTCTCTATAGAACTATGAAGCCACTCGCATGCAGCAACTGCGTCGGCCGAGGGGGTTGCAAACATTAAACGCTGCTACATGTGAATACTCTCTCAGGATGCAATAGGGCCGGAGACCAACAGCCAGTAACTCAATGTCTTTTGTGCAGAGTTGTTGTTCAATGGTCACACGTGCTGGGTTGCACCATCTCTCATTAATAAACACAGCCAGACCCCCATCCTTGTGCTTACCGCTCCGCTCCGCGCTCCTGTCGATCCGCGTGAGTTTAAATGCTTCCAGGGAAACCTCAGTGTCACCTATGAGCTCATTCATCCATGTTTCCATGAAAAAAAACATCAGGCTACACTGTCTGTAGCCGTGCTGGAGCCTGGTCAGCGCTGTGAGCTCATCAATCTTATTGGGCAGAGAACAGACATTTCCCATAATCACGTAGGGTAAAAATGGTTTATATCTCCGTCTCCTCACCTGGAGCTTACGACCTGCTCTGCAGCCTCTACGCTTCCTCCTTAATTCTGGGAGCAGCATCGGCTGTTCTGTGGAGAAGAGGGCCGGTGTGCGCAGCCCCAACAGCTGATCCCTGTTCTAAACAACAGGTACATGGATGGAGCCGGAGGAATGTCCCAGTGTGTTCCCAACAAGTTCAGAAAACAGTAAAAAAATAAACACAAATGACACAAAAGCATTCCTGTGGATCATGCGGTTGAGGGAGCATACGCGCACAATAAGGAAATTAAAAACACGCAACACAAGACAAGCAAACAATAAAAAAGAAAGAAAAGGAGCCAGAGCTGCTGCGACTGGCTTCAGCTCGTGCTACGCCATCTTGAGGATCTAACTGCTGCCTTTTGTCATAATTTTGTAGCTGGAAGCCTCCAATTTATGAGTTTTTGATGCAAAAGCACCTGCACACTCTCATGGTTTTATTCGAGAATGACATTATTACCTACAAACTAATTCAACAGAAAAGTATTTGAGCAACAACAAGGTAATAGAATAGAATGCCTTTATTGTCACTATACAGGTGTAAAGTGAGATACAGAGCATCTCCTACTCAGTGTAAAACAAACATACTGGGGGGGGGGGGGGGGGGAAA
>SSNQ01034146.1:282115-300008 GCA_006942095.1 Nothobranchius kuhntae | reverse complement strand
CCGCTGGGTCTTGAAAAGTCTTAAAAGGTGATAAATCGGTTTTGGTCAAATTAAGACCCTTAGAAAGTATTAAAAACTATTATCACATCTTTGCTCAGGCTCAGCTTGTCGAAAGTATTTTCTCTGAATTAGCTCTCCAACAGTCAAGGAAATGATTAAAGATCTAAATAAAACTTCGAGCTCCATCGTTTAAAGTTCCTTCTCCCTTCTGCTCAGCGGTTCCACGGTTGCTAGGCGACGGAACGTTCGCCGAGGGAGAGGCGGGGATTCATGAAGGCTAGGCCTGTCCAAATTCACAGCCGTTAACATCCGGTCTACCCGGCCGACGGAGGACCCAGCCCACGTCGGCCGAGTAGGCTGGGTCCTTCGAAGGATGCAGACCCTGAATTGAGACACAGCCATAGTCTCTCAGCTTCCTCTAGCATAGCTTTAGATCTCGAAACAGACGTTCTTGAGTCCGTTTGTCAGTGATCCCATAAACAATCTCACCGAAGTCACAGGACTGTGCTTCTAACTTCAGTCACTCATGAAGCTATCTAAACTCTATTTGGGGTGCTGCATCCGAGAGCGGAAGACATACCTTTCATACACGGTGTTCTTCTGCAGTGAACAGTGTGGGTCAAAACGTTCAGTCACCTTGACGCACATGCTTCTATCACCATCTTCTAACTCAAACATGTTGAAGACTTCTGTGGCTTCAGAACCTTCCATGGTCAACAGCAAAGTAATTTTCCTGGCACCTGGCTTGGAATCCATTCCTATTGCCGCCCTGTACAGCTCGAACTGCTGTTTGAAGCATTGCCAGTTGCTGTCCACGTTGCTCACAAGCTTCAGACCTTTTGGCAGCCACAAGCTCTCTATGATCCAACCAACACCGAACCTCACTCCCGAACTGGACTCACTGAATCAGGATATCCCTCACACTAAGGATGTATCCCACTCCTGACACCATGTTCTGTTTGTAAAATGAATAGACAAACTCCAGTGTCACTGTGCTGTGCTGTGTTTATTCCAGTCACCATCAGATCCTCACATGCACAAACACTTCCTGTTTTATAGCCCCAGCATTTACCCACTTGACCCCACAGATCACAGTGCCACCATGTCGTCACACACACTTATTACATGAGAAGACATGATCTCAACACTTATGCTGCACGCAAGAACATTTTCCTTTGATGGATCAGTGCGAAACCTCCATCTATATCTCCCTGGCATAAACTTACTATGGAGCTTTTTCTCTTGGAATATTTAACCTGCCTCCCCATTCCACAAGAAGATGTTTCTTGAAAACTTGGACTCCTCATCTCCACTTCACTAACTCTACTTTGGCCTTGTAACGTGAGGAAATATGGGTTTTCTCTGCCAAAGGTCATTTGACTCGGCTGGGTCAAAGAGCTGGGTCGCTGAGAACTTTCACCCACAGATTAAGACCTGAACGCCAGCGAGTCTGGGAGGAACCATAACATCTGAACACCTGCAGTACCAGAAGATGTGTTCCCAGGAAATGTAGTCATAACAAGTCTTAAAATTCCTTTTCTCTATTTTAATGATAAAGATTAATCATTTTCATTTTGCTCATTATAAATGTGTTTTAATCAAATGAACGATTATTATGCTTTGGGTAATTATAATGGATTAATGAATCCATACTTAATTAAATAATCTTTGAGGATGTTTGTTAACGACCTTCACGCACACACACACTCAAACACACCCACACACTGATTCTCACAGTAAACTCCAAAACACATTTGCTGACGTACACGTTTTGCTTTGAGAAGAGAAAGGCTTTTGGTAAGTTTCAGTCTTATGATTCAGTTCGTGTTGGACAACGAAAGAGAGAGGACCTGAAGAAACCAAAGGGGGGACAGAGCCGATCGGCTCGTTCCCCCCCACGCTGCTCCTGTCAACCAGACAGAATAGCTGAATCGCAACTTCTAACGCAGACTCATACCGAGTCTTTTGATTTCTGAGTGAACTAAACTTAACAAAACGCATCTGCAAACGTTTTTCCATCAACGTGTACCGCGGGCATCTCTGGACCGGGCCGCGGACATCTCCGTCTCCTCTGCCAGCCGCTGGTGTCACCTGGATGGAACATCACCATCCTCTGGCCTCCCGGATCTAAAAGGAGGGTCCACGAATTTGGTGAGGCAGAACACGGTAGTTAGCGTTTGATGCAGTTTTCAATAAGACCTAAGTTTATCCAAACCATCACTTCACTCAGACACCTGTTTCTTCCTGAAGCAAAATCTGACACACACACGCATTCATCTCACCTCATGTTCAAGCTTCATACATTCACCACAAGGTCTATTTGAGCAAGAACAGCATATCAACTGTTAAAGATTGTCCCACAAAGTTGCCAATGTTGATTGTTATTTCCTGTTTGTCAATTTCAAAATCATTAGTTTAATTTGAAGAATTAAAACTTTTAATTGTCAAACTTGTTTCTTCATTGAACTGAAACACAGACACACGGATATTATCAACAGTTTATCGATGAAAACAACCTTTGAGTCTTCTTAAAACTATACAATTTGGTTATTAATTTAATAAAATTAATATCACAAATTAAAATGTAGAATGGTTCCTCTTTCATAAAAGAACATAAACCATAACGCTACATTAATTGGCGAGCTTATCCAGACTTCTATATCTGCGATATATCCATTTATTCCATCTAAAAGCTAATTTTTAACAAAATTACGCGTTTTCTCTGTGTTTCACTTTGATGTCTTATTTTGAAAAACCGGAAGTTGTTCTACACTAAACTCGTTCCTCTTGGAGACGTCCGGGGGAAGATTTTTCTGTAGAATCTCCGATCACAAATTAACCACAAATTTAGCAAATCCTGTGAGTTTTCCCATCTTCGCCCGTCGGTGAGAGGCTGGGTGAGTTGGGTCTTTCACTATATTCTGTCCATTTTGACGAGACATCGCGTCTCTGAACTCTTCAGGTCGGAAATTTAACTTTCCGCTCTGATAACGGCTAACAGCTAGCCGCTTCATTCAAGTGACTTTCCCTTTGCCTAAAAGTAAGACGTTCGTCGCGGTGTTTTGGACGCCGTGTGCGAGCAATTCTAAAATCGGGGATAACTTCATCCCCGTCGGAATATTATTCCGCTCGACAAGCGACTGATCCCCGCATTGTTTTTTTCCGGTGAACCTCGCGTGCAGTAATAGTTCTGTTGAATATTAATCTAGCTGTAAGACGTAACACGCTGGAGAGCGTTTCTGCACCCCAGAGTGAGAACGCTAAAGACCCTAAACATTGCCTCGTCGCTAAGGGACGTTTGGCTAATTGGGCAATTTACGTTCTGGTCGCCCCAGACATTAACAGGCTTAGCCGAAGAGCTAAGGAGTCACTCCGGTTTACGCTCGGGTTACGCGCCCCGATAAGCGTAAAACCGTTCTGTCACAGTGCTTCTGCGTCCTAAAATCCTCTTTGGATTTTGGCGGTGGTTCTTCAAAAACACTCCGGTGTGTAGAATCGACATTTTGCTACGTGGCCTTCAGGCGGAGTAAAACAGGAGTTTTGTCCGTCTAATACCAACGCGGCCGCGTAGGTTTTCACTCTCTTTGAGCCGGTGAAAGGGTCAGGCTTCAGGGCCTCCGTTCTGCCGGTTCCATTACTTTTTCTTCCATCTTGTGGTGAGGTTGTGTTACATTCATTTCTCTATCAACAATTCCTTGTTTTACCCTGTGCCATAAAGTTAAGTTTACGCAACGGGCAGTCCTTAATTGTGAGATGAATTAAGGGGGCTTTACCGGGTGTTATATGTAGGCTCAGAAGGTAAAAACGTGATTTGCTCTGTATTTAATGAGAAATGGACGAGACACAACAACATCTTTCTTGTACTGTTACACCTGATGTAAGGTTCTCTAACGATCTGCTTACGGAACACACCAAGACACAGGAGACTGTTTGCCGGCCGGGCCACGCTGGTCCCGCCGCGTACGCGGACGGCCCACCCTTAACCGGGAGCCGCCGGTCTGGCGTGGTGGGGATGGGTGACGGCGCTTCGGTGCCAGCTACACTGGGTCGGAGGTGGTTCTGCTATGCACTTCCTGACGTGAGCTTTAAAAATTCGATGTTTTCAGTCATTATTCTATTTCTATGCCTTTATTTCTTAAGGGGGGTCAACACCCCACCAATAACATCACGGTTTGAAATAAATGACACTTTCTCTGCTACTTTTAATCTAAATAAATCTCTTGAGCCTATGGTTAACCATTCTGACAAACAGCTTGTGATTCAACCTGTGGTTCCTGATGCTTTTTCTGTTTCCACCATGTTAGGTGATGAGCATCTCTCCAGCATGGGTGTGAATTCTTCCAGCTGTGCTAAACCGCTTGAGTCAGAGGTCTGCATCAATCATCAGTCCACCTCATGCACAAACCTGCTTATTTCACGGGGCGAGATGAATACATCAGCCGCCGTGGAGCGCTTGTGGCCTCCAGACATGGCCGTCCTACCATTTGAAGGGTTTGTGCCTGGACATCTTGACCTTTCTGTGAATGACCTTGTCATTTCTCAGTTTGTGACCTCTGCTAATACGGTGGCCAATTCTTTTCTTCTTTCACAGGGGTGTGACTTAGTCTCTGGCCTCTGTGCTCTTTTTCCTGTGACTTCTCTTTCAGGTGACCACGATGGCGCAGAAAACCCTGCGGTTTCCAGCAGTCCTGTGGTCAGTGGCGATATTGAGGGAGTCTCGGTGGTTGCTGCGTTCACCTCTCTCACGGGCCCGGGATTGCGACCCGGCCCAGCAGTAGTAGGTGTGTGCAGTGATGCTCTGCTCTGGGCCCCGCCTGACAAAGGGGGGGTGCTGAGTGGCACTGAGTTTTCCGTTGCGGACTTCAGGCTGTTCGGGGGAACCCCTCCTCCGAGCGGGCGGGTCATTGCAGAAATCGACACTGACCTTCCACCGCTTCAGCTGACAACTTTGACCTCCGACCCGGAGATAGGTGTGGCACCTTCTACGGGGCGGAACTTTAGTCAGTCTGTAACTACTCTGGTTAAACCGGGTTTTTCTGATCCTGTGTGGGAACCTCCATCATTCTTGGGGAAAAAGTATTCTTGGCTTCAGTTTTCAGGACAGACCATGTTCCTAAAGCTAGCGACATGTCTGTATCTGGTTCTACACATGGCTCGGTTTGCTTTGACACCCGTGACACAACCATCCTTGGATCACTCCTTTTCAGAACCTCTAGGTCCAACACCTCCAGATCGTTGGACATCTGCACACCTGCTCTTTCAGCACGATTCAGGTGACAATGTGCATCTTCTTGGTAGTAGAGCTTTTAAGAGCTTAAGAACTGTTCTTTGTTATGCTTCTCTTGTCTCACAGACACGGCATAAGTTTGAGAAACAAAAGGGGGGTGGGGAGCCTCCTCCCGCTTTGCGAGCATCATTTTCGCATCTCCAGTTCACTACCATTTCTGATCACAACAAAGTCGCCTCCGTTAAGCTGCAACACAACTTTGAACAGGTAAAATCAGGTTCTGATCTAACAACAAAACCATCCGCTTCACTCCAGTTCCAAACGGGTCCCGCAGGTAAATTCCAACAAGTTTCCCTGTGGGTTCGTAACACCAGATTCAAACCGCTTACTGACCAAATCAATTCTGACCGAATTCTTTTCCACAACCTGGTGGAACGTTACAAATTCAATCTTTGTTGGATGAATTTTTAACAAATGTGATATCCTTTGAGTTTTTTTTTTCTCAGGTTACCTGCCTCCAGCCAGGGTCCTGTTACTAACACACATTTTTAAGGATTACTAACCTACTGATTTACATTTTTAGAACTGATTTACACCTCTAACTTTTATTAGTGCTTTGTGTAATGTGATTAATTTTGATTACAGATTTTAACTTGTTAGAATTTCCCTTAAAGGGCTACAAGCCAATTTGCCCTTCATTTTCGTTTTTTCAGTATATTCCTTTAATGAGTGCAGCCTGCTAATTTTCACATATCAGTTAGGATTTTATTTCTTTTATTTGTGTTTTCTCTGCATCATATTTTCACATGACATGTAGAACAGGGTGCAGAACATTTCTTCTTTAGATAATTCACAAAATGCCTTCACATTTTCCCAGAGGTACCCATAGATAGGTATTTGATCATTTCTTTGATTTGCATCAAGCGCGATCTATCGTATGGGCTGTCTGACTTTGTCTCCTTCTCAGAGCTCGTCCGGCCTTCGATGTCTGCTTCCATTCCATGGGGGTCTCCGCCATCAGAGGGTCGTCTTCGCTAGGGATGAGCGAGTACACCACTATCTGTATCTGTATCTGTATCTGTTCAACCAACTAAATTATCTGTATCTGTATCTGTACTCGGAATGGGCGTGGCATAACCCGGAAGTGGGCGTGGTTTAACCGGAAGTGGACGTGGTTTACATCAATGTATTATTTTAAGTCTGAAATTGATATGGATTGATCAGAAGTTGCTATGTGTATTGTTTATTTGAAAACTATTTACAGAGCAGCCTCAGAATTTAGATTAAATATTTTGATCACAATAGTAAAGAAACTATTACAGAACAAGTGTTTCAATAAAATCAGAACATTAATATTTGAGTGCATGGATTAATACATCTGAACTCATGCAGTAGGAACTAGGAAATATGAAATGGTGGAACCAGACACAACTTTCTATATTTTTTTTATTTTAATTTGATTAAACTGATATTTTCTTAACGTTCTTGGCATTTTCCCACACAAAGTTAAACAAAGAAATGTTGATTAATGTGTGTGATGTGTGTGTGTGTGTGTGTGTGTGTGTGAGAGAGAGAGAGNAAAACAGATTTTTATTTCTGAACGAAGTTGGTTTTCCAGGGAGCCAGTGAATATCTGCACACGCTTATAAATAATCTGAGATGCAATGCATCCTACTTTGTATGTATCTAACACAATCAGAATGAGAAAATAAAGACTAATGTTTTTTTTTCCTCTTCCAGTTGTGAGATCACAGTTGAAATGGTGGTGGTTGGGTGGGTGGGGGGTGGGGTGGGGGGTACATACAATACAGAATAAAAAGATGAATATTTGAGAGAAAAAGTAAATATGGTGAATAAAAATAGGAAGACCCAAAGGGAAAATATCACAAATATGTTATTTTAAGAGAAATAAATAAATAAACAAAATATGGGAAAATAGATAAAATGTAAAAGAAAAGAAAAAATCTAAAGAAATAAACCGTGAGCTATTTTACACAAAGGTCCACGAATCAAAGCATCATTTATGTCTTTAACAGAAGGCTGTGGGGAAACCAAAACGCGAAAGCTGAGAAATCTGTTTTCCGTCCCAGAATAAAGAGGAAAGACAGAATCAGTCCTGCTTTGGGAATTCTAAGTTTGGTCTCAACACCTGACTCTTCTCCTGAGAGACGTCAGAACCTCCCAGGAGATCTCCTCTCGGGTCTTTCATTCAGCGTGAAATGTGGCCGTCAGAACCAACTTTGTTCTTGTTCTTGCCACCTTGAGTAAAGGAACAAGCATCTAGTTCTCTGTTGAAACTCATCCTGACCCCCAAACCACACAAGGAATTCAGTTGTATATTGGTTACAGCTTCAAATGTACGGCACTTCCAATTTATTTACGTTTTAAGTAAAACTGGCATTAAGTCACCATACTTAATAAACACAATGGCAAGTGTCAGAGCTGGTTTATTTTATACATGGTTTAATTTATAATTGTCTTTTTTAAATATAAACTGTAATTCCATACTTTATTTCTTCACTAAAAGTACTGAAACATTTTCCTCAATATTTATTATTTTTTACTTTAACATCAAAGCTAATGTAAGAAATTGGGGGCTAATATAGTTGCTTTTAAGCTTAATATATTACCTCTACTTATGACCAATAAGCTGTGATATTCTATCTAAATATAGGACATCAACCTATTAGTCTTTGAATGTTTAATCAGAAGAATTAGGATTCTTGCGTTTTCAGTGATCAAACGCACTTCGTGTCAGTTCAGACAGAGTCAGGTTTATAAAAAGTAAGAAATTTATTTTCTAAACAAATTAAAACAAGACATCTTAAATAAGGCGAATGTGATGGATGAATATAAGTGGATGGGATGTGATGTATGGTGATTGAATGGTGTGAGTTTATCAGAACCTTGTATCTAGAAGAAACTGAGTTCTGGGTGTGAAAAGAATTTGTTCTGCATTAAACTATGAAGTTGGTTCTTAGGGATGAGCGAGTACACCACTATCTGTATCTGTATCTGTTCAACCAACTAAATTATCTGTATCTGTATCTGTACTCGGAAAGGGGCGTGGCTTAACCCGGAAGTGGGCGTGGTTTTACCGGAAGTGGGTGTGGTTTACATCAATATATTATTTTAAGTCTGAAATTGATATGGAATGATCAAAAGTTGATATGTTGTGTGGTTTATTTGAAAGCTATTTACAGAGCAGCCTCAGAATTGAGATTAAATATTTTTGATCACAATAGTAAAGAAACTATTACAGAACAAGTTTTTCAATAAAATCAGAACATTAATATTTGAGTGCATGGATTAATACATCTGAACTCATGCAGTAGGAACTAGGAAATATGAAATGCTAGAACCAGGCACAACTTTATGTATATTTTTTAATTTTAATTTGATTAAACTGATTTTTTTCTTAACGTTCTTGGCATTTTCCCCACACAAAGTTAAACAAAACAATGTTGATTAATGTGTGTGTGTGTGTGTGTGTGTGAGAGAGAGAGAGAGAGAGAGGGAGAGAGAGAGATAGAGAGGGAGAGAGGGAGAGAGAGAGAGAGAGAGAGAGATAGAGAGGGAGAGAGGGAGAGAGAGAGAGGGAGAGAGAGAGAGAGAGAGAGAGGGAGTTCAAAAAAATAAAAAACCCGACCGGAGCGGAGGTAGTGACAACAGCACGTCAGCTCTGTCTTGTCAAATGCACCATGTCAGTTACGAAAAAAGTAACTTTAAATATTCAACCGAAAAAGAGGCGAGCTGAAGAAAACCTAGGGAAAACTGAAGAAACGTGAGAAACAGTGAAGCCATCACAGCGCGATCCGTTACTGTCTGTGTGTGTGCGTGGATGAGCCAGCCGGACTGCGCTCCCGGTCGGCTAGAGAGTTTTGTAAGTAGGGAGGGGCGGGCGCTCTATGTGACTGGCCAATCACAGAGCGTGAAGACAGTCAGTTACCCAATGAAGATTTTCCTTCAGCACGATTACAGATAATGACTCGTTTTACTCGTTTCGTGCTCGTATTCGTCAAAAATGCGTTATCCGTACCGGATACTCGTCTGAAACGAGTATCCGGCTCATCCCTACTAACTACCGTGTTCTGCCTCACCAAATTCGTGGACCCTCCTTTTAGATCCGGGAGGCCAGAGGATGGTGATGTTCCATCCAGGTGATACCAGCGGCTGGCAGAGGAGACGGAGATGTCCGCGGCCCGGTCCAGAGATGCCCGCGGTACACGTTGATGGAAAAACGTTTGCAGATGCGTTTTGTTAAGTTTAGTTCACTCAGAAATCAAAAGACTCGGTATGAGTCTGCGTTAGAAGTTGCGATTCAGCTATTCTGTCTGGTTGACAGGAACAGCGTGAGGGTGGGGGGGTGGGGGGGGGGGGGATGAGCCGATCAGCTCTGTCCCCCCTTTGGTTTCTTCAGGTCCTCTCTCTTTCGTTGTCCAACACGAACTGAATCATACGACTGAAACTTACCAAAAGCCTTTCTCTTCTCAAAGCAAAACGTGTGTGTCAGCAAATGTGTTTTGGAGTTTACTGTGAGAATCTGTGTGTGGGTGTGTTTGAGTGTGTGTGTGCGTGAAGGTCGTTAACAAACATCCTCAAAGATTATTTAATTAAGTATGGATTCATTAATCCATTATAATTACCCAAAGCATAATAATCGTTCATTTGATTAAAACACATTTATAATGAGCAAAATGAGAATGATTAATCTTTATCATTAAAATAGAGAAAAGGAATTTTAAGACTTGTTATGACTACATTTCCTGGGAACACATCTTCTGGTACTGCAGGTGTTCAGATGTTATGGTTCCTCCCAGACTCGCTGGCATTCAGGTCTTAATCTGTGGGTGAAAGTTCTCAGCGACCCAGCTCTTGACCCAGCCGAGTCAAATGACCTTTGGCAGAGAAAACCCATATTTCCTCACGTTACATTCCCCCCTTTTCGCGACGACATGGTGGTCAAGCACAAACCACCTGACGTCGTGACCACATTAACGTGATGAACTCATGAAGGTAGACATGCATGTTCCAGATGAAGGCCGGAGCGATGAAGCGTCTCCACAGGTCTCGTGTAGAAAGGAGTATATCCTGATCAGATGATTAAGGCCAAAACTGTTGCAAATTATTGTAAAGTAATCCACTTAGGAAATCTTGAAAGCAGAGCTATTTCAATAGCAGTTAATTTTCATCAGCAATAATGCAAAGGTATATTCAAAGGATAAGGTAGCCCGTGTGTCCACACGGAGCTGGGCAGGTGATGTAACCCTCGGGCGTAGTCCAGGCGAAGTCCAGTGACGACCTCGAATCCTCTCGAACCACGACCGAAGCCCCATGCGACAGGAACCAGGTGGAGTAAGGCGAAGACTAGGGATGAGCGAGTACACCACTATCTGTATCTGTATCTGTTCAACCAATTAAATTATCTGTATCTGTATCTGTACTCGGAATGGGCGTGGCATAACCCGGAAGTGGGCGTGGTTTAACCGGAAGTGGGCTTGGTTTACATCAGTGTATTATTTTAAGTCTGAAATTGATATGGATTGATCAGAAGTTGCTATGTGTATTGTTTATTTGAAAACTATTTACAGAGCAGCCTCAGAATTGAGATTAACACAACTTTCTATATATATTTTTTATTTTAATTTGATTAAACTGATTTTTTTCTTAACGTTCTTGGCATTTTCCCACACAAAGTTAAACAAAGAAATGTTGATTAATGTGTGTGTGTGTGTGTGTGTGTGAGAGAGAGAGAGAGAGAGAGAGAGAGAGGGAGAGAGAGAGAGAGAGAGAGAGAGAGAGAGAGAGAGAGAGAGAGAGAGAGAGAGAGAGAGAGAAAGAGTTAAAAAAAATAAAAAACCCGACCGGAGCGGAGGTAGTGACAACAGCACGTCAGCTCTGTCTTGTCAAATGCACCATGTCAGTTACGAAAAAAGTAACTTTAAATATTCAACCGAAAAAGAGGCGAGCTGAAGAAAACCTAGGGAAAACTGAAGAAACGTGAGAAACAATGAAGCCATCACAGCGCGATCCATTACTGTCTGTGTGTGTGCGTGGATGAGCCGGACGGACTGAGCTCCCGGTCGGCTAGAGAGTTTTGTAATTAGGGAGGGGCGGGCGCTCTATGTGACTGGCCAATCACAGAGCGTGAAGACAGTCAGTTACCCAATGAAGATTTTCCTTCAGCACGATTACAGATAATGACTCGTTTTACTCGTTTCATGCTCGTATTCGTCAAAAATGCGTTATCCGTACCGGATACTCGTCTGAAACGAGTATCCGGCTCATCCCTATTCATTATTGTTTATTTTTGTGGAACNCCCCCCCCCCCCCCCCCCCCCCCTCTCTCCCCACCTTTTCTTTTCCTTTCTCTTTCACCTCTGTCTCCGTGTCTGGTCGGAATTACAAAGCATTCAACAACAATAACAATAAAGTTTTAAGTATCAGGCGTGACATTAAAAGCAAACGCTTTGATGCTCCACCTGAGAATAAATCTGTAAGGCTTGTCACCAGCATTCAGACATCAATTCTGCTTGCTTCACAGCCAGACAGGACACGGTTAAAAAAAACCAAAAAAAAAAACACCAAATGAGTCTACTTGATGATTTAAAAATAATTTATGCCACATATTAATATCAGTACATAGTAACAAATGACTGTTTAACTATTTACTTCACATATTAAATGAAAAAAGCTTTTCTAAGCATCTTAGAAAGGGGAGGTTCGAGGATTCTTTGATGACGTCCAGTACACGCTCTGGCTTCTGATTTGTCCAAAACTTATAAATAACGAACCCTTAAAAGAGGAATAACTTCTTGTATTCCCCAGTTCCAGCCAAAGTTCCAGCTTATGCTAAATTACCATCCTTTTGGAGATGAAACCAAATCTTTCAGTGGAATAATTTTAGCGGCATATCAACCATCCGTTTTGAATTAACAATTATTTTTTGCTCAATCTGCAGAGCAACTCATCAGCTGTGAAACGACCCGGCTTCAGCCCAGGAGACTATCTCTGACCAGCTGATGTGGATTCAGAGGAATACGGCCGGTGACTTCCAGAAGTAAAATTCCTCACTTGCTGAGAAGACATCCTGCCAGCCGGATCGCCGAGAGGTCTCCATACACCTGGGTAACGTATATCTGCACTGGCGTTGGATGGGTTATTATTATTCTGATAACTTGTTAAACCTCATTAAACATTCAGCCAGATTTATTTTATAAACCCAGACATCACACACCTTTCTGAGTCACTTAGTGAAGCTCTTAAAACATAAAGAAAGAAAGAAAGAAAGAAAGAAAGAAAGAAGAAAGAAAGAAAGAAAGAAAGAAAGAAAGAAAGAAAGAAAGAGTGCTAGCGCTTCACAAGATAAAATCACGAGGTGTTAAGCAGAGTTCATTCATTGTCTCAGTTGATATCCACATTAACTCACCATTCATTAGCCTTTCATCGTCATTAATATAGTAATAGATTTTTATAAACTATATTTTTGTCTGGTTAATCCAGGGAAACAACAATTTATGATGATTTACACAAAGTACCTAGTTTCATCAGCCATCGAATATGAAAGGCTCAATAATATTGATAATCTGTATTTTTATGGAGTGTTACATTTTATTGCAAACCTTTATATTTCCCTTTATGTCCACAAAAGCAGTGAGCTGTTTAATGAAAACAATATTTTTCTGTATTAAATTCATGACGACGGTTTGAATTATTTACCAATGTGAAATTATGACACTGTAAAAACGACTGAACAAAAATACAGAAGTGGATAGATAAACTGAACCATGTGCCCAGATATCGTTCCTGCCGGAGACCCTAGCACATGAATACGTTCATCAAGCAGTTTGAAGTCTGATCTTTGAAGATTTAATTTTGCCTGGCTAAAGTTGAGTTCAGCTCAGGTGCCCCATTCTCACTCACTTTCTTGCTGTGAACAACAGAGTTTTTGGCCACAAATGTCAACAAAAAGGAAAAGCTGGCTTGTCGGTTCGATGCTGTGTGTTTGTGCTGGAAACAGCAGAACTGACTGCTGGACTGGACTCCAGCGTGAGTCTTTTTGTCAGCATGAGTTTCTGTCCTGATGTGCTGCAGAGGCCTGTCATGTCCTCACCTGTTCTCCACCCTCCAGCACCCTACGGCCTGTCACATTAACTCACCTCTGTCTCCACACAAACCTTTGCACATATTTGGCTGACTAGATTATCAGAAAACGTTCATTGCCAGGTCAAATCTTGTGTCTATGTCATCTTAATGAATGAATGTAAAATGTTTAAAATAATCACTAAATCTTATCTTTGTGCTGTGGTGCAGACATGAAAGTGTCTACATGGTTTTATTACATTCAAACACGATTGGACTGATGTCTCTTTCTCGCCCTGACCCTTTACACTGTTGTGTTTGCATCAGAACTTTGATCCTTTCCTTCCTTTGGGGTGTTAGCAGCAGGAGGACATGGTGCCCCCCGCTTCTTCAGATATTGCTGCTGGGTCAGCTGAACGTCCAAATGACCTGCAGCGGACAACACCTTTTCTGCACCACGGCATTCACAACATTCTTGCAACTGTGTAGGTTTTTAAAAAAAAATAACGCCAATGTTGTTTTCGTTAATGAAAACGATGACGAATTTATTTTGCTGATACCCCTTTTTTCATGAGATGCTGACAATCTAAAAATAGCTCTTTGGTGACTAAAACACGATGTGACACGTGCGATAGATTTGTTAACGACAAGAAACAACATCAAAATGCAAATTTCTGCCGGTCTCATAAAGGTTCAAGTAACAGCGCTGCTGCTGCTGTTTGTGTCCTCTTCTCAGACCAGCCCCAGCAGCAGACTGAAGCTCGCTCCCACCCACATCAGGAAGCAGTAACCACTCTATTTACGCTGGTTTCTGATGTGGGTTGGAAGCCAACTTCACGCAGCTCGGCTCAGCGCTTCCCTGCCGCAGGAACTCGCAGCGCTCAACTGCTCGTTGACGCTCCTACGAGAGACGACGTAGCTACTTTTAAACATATCTGTAATATTAACACGTAGTAGGGCTCGAACCCCTACTTCACACTGGAAGCATCAGCGTTGTGGGATGGCACTGCTTCAAATTAGAGTCCACTATAGTCTATGGGGGCGATTCAAGCCAGTTGTGACGTGGACATTTCTGGGCGTGTCCCAGAAGCAGCCCATCACGCCACTGACGTCAGGATCAGGTTTTTATTTAGCCGCGAGCTGCTTCTGGAACATGACAATTTCCGCAGTTATCATAGGTCTAGACAGGAAATCACACAAGATTTCAGTGAAAAGCCAATAATGTTCTAAATAAAAGACTTCTGTAGCGATTGGATATAATATTTATGTAGAATACGTTAAAATATGAGACCTAACGGCTTATTTAATCCCAGCTTCATTCCAGATGTGCAGTGGTGTGTTTTCATGGCTTTAAGCCTTGCAGTGTGCAGGGGCACAATCATATATGACATCAGTGATAACAACCTGATGTTTTCTTTGTGGTTTAATGGTGGACGACATAAACACGAGGGATTTAGAGAGGTAGCCGCTCCGCGGGCAAGACTCTCTCGGTGTGTACTGGGCCGCAGCAAAGTCGCGAGTAAACCTTTCTGCTGCCGTTCCGCCATGCTGATGCTTCCAGTGTGAAGTAGAGGTGAGTCAAATGTTAGGGACTGTGACCCAGTTTTCATTTCTGCTTCAGTGGAGTGTTGAAGAGGCACTGCATGATTTATTTTGGACCATTTTATAAAATTCTAATGATTTTCCATAGATGCATGAATGTACAGCCTCCAGGTACAGAGGCAGGCAGAGCCACTCAGTCAGAGGAGATGCTTCATGACCATAAACCAGCATCCAGGAGTTCTAAAGACACCAAAATAAAATCGTAATGTTCCATCAATATGAGCTGGTATCAAGATAGACTATGGAAGGTCACCTGGTATTTGTATTGGATTATTAGTGCTTCTTGTTTTCCTTTCTTCTCTGGTAGAGTCTCAACCCCTGATGCAGACTCCACCCTCTCCTGAGGAGAGTGAAGTTTGTAAGTCTTTAGCAGGTCAGTGCTGTTCTGAATGTAGGATCCTAGCTAGCAGTTAGCTATCTGGTTGTGCTGACGACTTACTCTTCACTGGGTTGTGTTAATGTACGAAAGGCACTGGTTTGAAGAAGTCGTTAGCTTTAAAAACCTCCACCGGTACCAGAGTGGACTTTATGACTGCGGAATGACGGTCAGAATAAAACGCTCTCCGCTGCTGAGATGAAACTAACCGCTCTCACGGATCAGAGAAAGTGGGCGTTGGTGACCCACTTTCAGGAAAGGCCATTTTCAGATATGAGACTAGCTTCAAGGGGAGGAAGGTGTGATGACACACTGAGTTTCCATCCTCGTGTCTGCAGGTCTTCCCTCTGTAACGGAATGAAATGACTGTTTTCTACCTAAAAGTCATTTCCCCCCTCTCCTCAGCAAGAACTAATCTGCATGCGATATTGCCTCCAGGTCTCATGCATTTGCTTCTAAACTGTTTTCCTTTCCAGCCCAAGAGAAGAAAGAAGAACTCTTTCTATTTTTAATAAAGCTAATCAAACAAAGTGTCAGTCAATAATATAATGTGGACCAATCTGTGAAATGACAATGTTATGATTAGTAAGTTTTAAATGAGTAATATGACTTTAGTGTAGCTGCACTAATCCTGATTACACATGCTTAAATTCACACAACACATTTCATCTTTCTCATCCAATCAGAACCTTCCTTTCTGAAGCGTGGCATAGTCTCTGTGGTGTTTATCAATCTGTCAACTTTGATTCGACCATAAATCAAAACATCCAGATGAATAAAACCAGTCCCCACGCCATTTTAGATCAGTTCACCGCATTCTAAGAGAAGTATCGGACCGGCCACCCGGACTTCCTTTTTAAGCAAAGAACCAACAAGCTGGATAAAATCTGTTGCATTTTAGCAACCAAACAACGGTTCCTTTCAGAATAAAAGCTGAACTCACTGACCCTCCGGGTCCATCTGATGCTGTGAACCAACTGTCGCTTTTTACCTGGAGACAATCCAAAGACTAGTCTGTAGTACTGCTGACGCTGTTTCATCGGCTCCGGTACCGGAAGGGGGGTCTGAGGACCTGGCATTCTGGATCTGTACGGAGGTCTCATCCTAAGGGTATGTGTGGAGTGACAAAATGGCGTCTCATGTGTTTATGAAACTCCGATCATAGCTTCAGAGCAAAACATCACTTCATCACTCAGACTTGCTTCTCCGGATATGAGAGTTCTGATGACAACATCACTCACACATACACCATTCATCTCACTTCTCCTTCACACCAAGTGTGACCACGTGCACCACCAATGTCTTCACTTTCCAGGCTTTCTCAAGTTCTTCTTTGAGGCCCTGGTACTTATTTTTTGAGGGGGCAATTGCGGTGCTGTTGATGAATTTAAAAGAAGCTGTGTCCTGACTAATCACGAGCTTTGGAGCCGGCAGCTTTTTCGAGGGCAAATTTCCAGTTTAAATGTAAGTCAGTGAGTTATAGCTATCGGGCTGATATCTGAAATATTATTGTTTGGATCCAAAGCAGTTAGCTATGGTTGTTAGTTGCTTAGTAGTTGCAGCTTCGATGGCTAGCAGGTACTAACTTCCTGATATATTTAATGGAACCAATATCTACACAATTAATTTAGGGTTAGGGTTAATGGTTAATAACTCATTTAAATACAAATATCTAATCAACAAAACAAAAACACATTTAACTCAAACATACGCTAATTTCCCCTATCCAACAGAAACTAGTGGTGCAGTCCCATTAGCTTGCAGATATTTAACTGGTTGGCCACTCCCAGGGATCAGAGCAGGTGACTGAATTTGTTTGTGTGGTCAGTTTGGAGCTCAAACTCTCTCCCAAGCAAATAACACTTGAAGGAGTCAAGGGCCCACTTAATGGCTAAGGCTTCTTTCTCCACAGTTGCATAGCATCTTTCCTGTGGCAGCAGCTTATAGCTGATGTAAGCAATGGGATGCCGGTCCTCTTGTGCACCCTGCAGATGCACTGCCCCAAGACCCCTTTCAGAAGCATCACTTTGCAAAACAAAAGCGCCTGTAAACTCAGGTGAGTATAAAACGGGCTTCTTACTCAGGGACTGGCGAATATCCTTAAAAGCTGCCACGGCCTCTGCTGTCCACCGGACCTTGTTGGGGCATCGTCAGCTGGTCATGTCTGTCAGGGACGCTGCTCTTGCTGAGAAGTTACAAATAAATTTGTTGTAGAATGCAGCCATCCCAAGAAAATATCTCAGCTGTTTCCTGGTCTGTGGAAGTGGACATGATGCAATTGCATTAACTTTGTCAACTTGTGGTTTAATTGTCCCACCACCAATAGTAAATCCAAGGTACTGTATTTCAGTCTTAGCAATAGCACACTTTGCCGGATTGATGGTAAGACCTGCAGAGTGTAGGTGATCCAGGACTTCCCTTAGATTGTCATGTTCTGAGGGATGTGTCTAACCCAAGACATGCAGAATCAACCACAAAACACAGATTGTAGAAGAATAATATTATTTATTAGGACAAACAATAACTAAAAACGCATTGGGAATTCCAGTGGACCGAAGCTGGGATCACAGTGTCAGGTGTGTGTGTGTGTGTGGGGGGGGGGGGGG
>SSNQ01034146.1:267210-282105 GCA_006942095.1 Nothobranchius kuhntae | reverse complement strand
GGGGGGGGGGGGGCAGAATCAGGTGAGTCCTGGGAAGTAAGTCATTGACGGATATTATGGGTGCTGAGACTTACTGAGTAAGTAAGTAAGTAAAAGTTTATTTATATAGCGCCTTTCACAGATATAAATCACAAAGCGCTGTACAACATGATAAAGATCAGGGCAAATACCTCTAACCAATACAAACATCAGAAAAACAATAGCAGTGATAAACGTAGAAAATAAAATCATGAGTATAAACAAAGTGAAGGTGTGAACCCGAACAAAGCCATCATTCTGAAACATTTAGGGAGGGAATGCCTGGATGAAAAGGTGAGTTTTTAGATGATTTTTAAAGACCTCTACAGTGTTAGAGAGACGGAGATTAGAAGGTAGACTATTCCAAAGTCAGGGTGCAATAGTCTGAAAGGCCCTGTCCCCTTTGGTTTTCAGTCTGGTTCGAGGAACAGCCAGGAGGTTTTCAGATGTGGATCTAAGGTTCCGAGAGGTGGTGTGTGGGGATAAAAGCTCAGATGGGTAGCTTGGAGCCTGGTTTTTAAGAGCTCTATAGGTCAGCACTAAAACTTTAAACTGAATTCTATATTCTACCGGGAGCCAGTGGAGGGACTGTAAAACTGGGGTGATGTGAGCTTGTCTGCTGGATGTGGTTAGGAGTCTGTTTGCTGCATTTTGGATGGCTTGAAGGCGTGAGAGGGAGGTTTTGCTGAGACCAGTAAAAAGAGCGTTACAGTAGTCTAAGCGTGATGACACAAAGGCATGGATGATTTTTTCCAGATCTGCAGTAGAAACCAGTTTACGGACTTTTGAAATGTTTCTCAGTTGAAAGAAACAAGAGCGGGAGAGGGTTTTGACGTGTGAAGCTAAACTTAAAGCTGGATCAAAAATAACTCCTAGGTTTCTATTGTTGGCCTTGGCTGATGGGCAAAAAGAGGCAATTTCTTGCTCGATTTTTGGCTGAAGTTCCGGGGGTGCAGTGATCAGGGTCTCTGTCTTGTTGGCGTTGAGGACAAGAAAGTTGCTGGACAGCCAGTTACTGATCTGGGTCAGGCAGAGTACAAGTGTGGCCAGCCTGTCCAACTGGTGTGGCATAAAGGACATATAGAGCTGAATATCATCAGCGTAGAGGATATGGGGGATTGAGGATGTGGGGGAGCTAACGAGCCGGGGTGAATCCAGGGGTCCAGGGATGGAGAGGGAGAAATGGCAAGAGAGCGGGTCGGTCTGGCGGGATGGAGAAACATGGCAGAGAGATCCAGGGGTTTATGGAGTAGTTGGGAATATCCAGAATGCAGAGACCTGAGGAAGGTAAGCGAATGCACACAGTCACACGAGATTCAAAACACACGGATCTCAAAAACCTAAAGACGAGTCGAATGGCTGGAAACTACCAAACAGTAGCAATCATCTGGCGTCGAGCTGTGTTCTCCATCCACCTTATGTACCAGACCCACTGATTGCTGATCTGGCACAGTTGGAGCCTCGCCTTCTCCCTCTCCTAAAACACACTCAAAGATGTTTTATTAATATAACCACTCACCCCCACTCATGACATAGATGTTCTACATGTTCCTCCCAAGTTCTACTGAAAATAACAACATCATCAAGATATGCACAGGTAAATGCCGAGAGCCCACAGAGTACCTGATCCATTAGTCTTTGGAATGTTGCTGGGGCCCCATGGAGACCAAATGGTAGGACTGTGAACTCAAACAACCCCCAAGGGTTTTGAAATGCTGTCAACTCTCGGGACTGTTCGGGCCAGTAGCCCTTAGAGAGATCAATAGTTGTCAAATGTCTTGCTTCACCCAGTTGCTCAATTAGATCGTCAATGCGTGGCATCGGGTAAGAGTCAAACTTTGAGACAGAGTTGAGGTACCTGAAGTCGATACAAAATCGTATTGTGCCATCCTTCTTTGGAACCAACACAACAGGGTTGCACCACTCACTTTCTGAAGGTTGGATGATTCCTAGAGACAGCATGAGGTACACCTCCTCCTTCAGTTCCACCAGGAAGCATTCAGGTATCCTGTAACTCATACGTCTCACAACCACATCTGGCTTCAAGACAATGTTGTGCTCCACCAGGCCGGTGCGACCTGGGCACTCTTGAAATATACTTGGGTTAATCAGAGGTGTTACCTGTGACTGTTGAACACTGGTGAGATGGCTTAGGTCCAGGGCAGAGGATGTCACTGAAGGCAGATAGTCTTTAACTTCCTCCTCCTCATCCACAACATGAATAAGCAAAACCTCTGCTTCATCCTCAGTGCGTTGTAATAAAATAGATTACGTGTTATTTTATGAGCCATAAGGCGTGGGATTCCATAGGAAATATGAAATCCACCTTAGAGATCTGTGAGCAGTGTTGGGAGTAATGCCGTTTAAGTATAACGGCGTTTCTAACGGCGTTCTTTTATAGGTAACGGAATAATCTAATTAATTACTTTTCCCGCCGTTACAATGCCGTTACCGTTACTGGGGACGGAAGGTTGTGCGTTACTATGTGCTTGTCGAACGTTGAGCAACAGGCTTTCTGACCGCCACACTTCAGCTGCAGCCAGGAAGAGAGAGGTGTCGGCGCGCTAGGATGATGTCGACGCCAAAACAACCAAAACAAAGTGGAGACTCACCTCTCACATCAGGAAGTATCTGCGTGTTTCGAGCGTTATCCGTTCTTTCATAATCCGCTGTTGAATTGTGATCGGCAGAAGCTTTTCCGGTTCGCGCCTCACTTTTTACAGCAGCGGCCCACGTCTTCTTTTATCAAAACGTCGTTTCTGTTACTGATAAGGAAATGCGTGTGTTAAGCAGCGCGGTGTGTAGAAGCTGTCATCAGCTGATCAGGAGCTAGAGGTAGATGTTTTCATCCAAGAGCATCACGGCCCGTGAAGAACGAGGAAGACGTGATGAATATCTATGGCTGCAGACCCCCTGCAGATTCGCTGCTGCAGGTGGGAATCTGCAGCAGCGAATCTGCGGGTCTGCAGCCATGCCCTTCTTAGCGTGACAGCGGGACGTCCCGAAGGTCCGCTCACCTGTTCACCGCTCAGTCGTCCTGATCTTCTACCTTCCTAGATCATCCAGCTGTAACCTGTTTCTGATCATGTCTTTAGTCCCGCTGTAACACTGATGCATCAGTCTCAGACGTCATGGAGCTCAGGTGTTATTAGAACTACCTGTGTGTGTTTACCACCCAGCTTCAGCTCTTCTGTGGTTGGGTCTGACCCAAGTTAGTAAATGTAAGTCCTCCATCAGGCTTGTGCCTCTTCTGGTGTCATTTTAAAGGATATTTATTTATTTATTTAACCGTTACTAGATTACCAGCAACAGAAATGCTGCTAAAACACACAATTATGTGAAGCTGGAAAAATTAGAATACTGTGCAAAATTACATTCATTTCTGTAATGTAACTAGACTGAGAGACCGTTTAAAGGCTCAGGAACCTTTACAGGTGTTTCTATTTGCAATTTTAAATTTTAGCTGATTGGGGTCTTGTTAAATATCACACAGTGACCTTTTAATAGTCTAGATTAGTGTAATGTTCCTGTTAGTAGTTCCTCCTGTTAAGTGCTTATTTATTTAAATTATTCAGGTTTATAAAAACCATTTGGACATACATTTTATTATGTTCCAGTCATTAGTCATTTATATTTCACTATTGTAGTAATTCTTGCATTCTTTAATGAAAAAACTAACTAAGTAGTTATTTTTGTTGGTAATTAGTTACTTTTATGATCTTGTAACTCAGTTACTTTTTTGACAAAGTAATCAGTAACTATAACTAATTACTTTTTTAAAGTAACGTTCCCAACACTGTCTGTGAGTTATTTAAACCAGAAGATTGGATCTTTTTATTGCAGGGATTCGATAACCGCTCCGTATTCACTCAGAGACAACAGAAGAGAGAGTCAAGTTTAAAAGTTAAGAATTTTATTACTAACAACTTAAACTAGACTGACTTCAAAACTAAATGTATGGTGTAACTAAAATGGATGAGATGGTGAATGGATGACGTGTGATGTTAATTCAGAACCAGCAAATCCGAAGAAGCGATTGGTTCTGACGGGAACTGAAGGTGTCATTTTGAGTGTGCAGGTGCCCTCCTAGGATTGGTGGATGATGGCCAGGGGACGTTTGGATTGGAAGATCAGCTGGAGCAAAGCTGTTAAAAGGAGCCTGATGAGATGCAGCTGGGTTCTTCATTCTCCACTCATTCCAATCAGCCATGCTCTGTGTTTGTGTGATGCCCTTGTGCTTTTGTGACTATTACCTGCCATTCGAGGATTCTGTAGGGGTGAACCGCCTTTTTTCTTTGCATTCCTGTTTTCTCCTGTTTTGGATAGTCAGGGAGGTAAGTTTGGTTGTCAGTTATTTCCTTTAAGTTTGTAGGTCAGTTGTCATTCTGAAGTTAGAGGTGTTTTGTTTATTGTTTTAGGCATTGGTTCACCCTGAGTTATTAATCCTCCCTCATCCTTAGTTCATCGCCTTGATCTTGTGAATAAATTATTGTACTCGGAATTCTGTTGTGGTGGTTTGGAATCGGTGGAAGATGGAACCATTTTATGTTACAACCTGGCCCTCCTAGATGGGTTGTAACAGGTCCATAAACACATGAGGCACCATTTGCCGGTCTACCTACCCTTCGGGAAGTCCTCTGTAGATCAGGAATATCGAGGTCCAGCTTGACCCTCTCTGGAACCGAGCCGGAAGGAAAAGCTGCAGTTCCGATCAGATCCCGTCTTTGAGTTACTTTCGGGTACACAACAGTTTGTTGGCATCTGGTGAGACCCAAGCCTGGGTCTTGATGGTTCAGCTTTTGTTCTGAAAGGAACTGTTGCCACAGTTGGTATTGCAAAGAATTTTTCTTTTCAGCTTGTCGTTGTTCTTTCGGTTAAAGAGTGGAGATCAGGATTGGCCACTCCGTCACTTTCTCTGGAACGCTTTAAACTGGTGTTAGAGCTGACGTGGCATAGTTTTATACTTCGGATGTTTTGGTTTATGATCGAATGAAAAATTACCAAACACCATCAAAACCACACCTCCGTCAGATCTGTAAGATTCTGATTGGATCAGTGAAAGTAATGTGTTATGTATTTTTAACACTACGTGAAATGAGTCCTGTTGGAACACTTAAAGCCACAGTACCTTTATATTCTATAGGATTATAATAAGGTAATTAATATTTTGATTTCACAGGTCGGTCACATCTTATTTATTGACTAACACTTGGTTGGATTAGCTTTATTAAAATAGAGTTCTTTGCTTAGTTAAAAGAAAAGAGTTCATTCTTCATTCTTCTGTTGAGCTGAAAATAAGCAGGTTAGAAGGAATGCATGAGACCTTAAGACTATATCTCATGCAGACCAGTCTTGTGCCGAGGAGGAAAAAAACAGTCATTCCGTTCCGTTACAGCGTGGAATCCACTCTTTGAGAAGGTTGACATGTAGCACTCTACTCCCTCGCCGGAGACCTGGGACCTCATTTATCAAGCTTGCTTACGCACAAAACGGGGTCGGAAAACTGCGTAAGCAACTTTCCACGCAAACTTTATTTATGGAAGAAAACCTAGCGGAAAAATGTGCGCAACTTTAAGTTGACTAAGGACCTGGCTTACGCACATGTTGGACATGGAGAACACCTGCAGTGCTGCTGCTGAGAAGGATAAAATTATGAAATCCTGCAGCATTATCACTTGTACCGCTTCGTTTTCACACAGAACAAAAAAACCCACGCGCACACACACACGCGTGTACACACACACAGCCTGAAGCGCAGAATACAGAATGCAGAATATAAGCAGGGGGACAGATTGAGACAGAACACCATGCGTCTGTGACAGTGTGTGTCCCATCAATGTGACCCAATTGATCATGCGTCCTGGCTACTTGTAAAGGGGAGATCTCCGTTTGGCTGACTGGTTAGCACGTGTGACTTTCACCCGGTAGTCTGGGGATTTAATCCTGACTGGGCAATTTTTTTTTATATCCGCCACAAATCTCTCTGAAGAATTCACAACATTGATGGCTTCAGCAACGCTGTGCCAGTCCGTGGATTTTCTCTTATTAGTTTTGCAAAAGCACTTCCTTTCATTTCTCCACCTCACCCACAGGTACCTCAATTTCTGCTTCTGTGAAATTGTGCTTCCTTGATCTGTCTTGATCTACGGTCGCCATGTCATTGGCGGAGCGCTGCAACAGCCGGCTTATGTATATGCATGAGGTCCACAAGGCACTTTGCATTGACTATTTATGGCAGTAAGTGGGCGTGGTGAGGGCGGGATGTGACTAAAATGCATCTGAGAAACATTCTCGTTAGTCTCCGATTTATGAAGCGGAGATTGCGTGCAGCTGTGTGTACTCCATGTTTGACAGATCACAAACCTACTTGGCGTAAGTACATTTTTTTGCTGAGCTTAAGTACGGTTTTAGTAAGAATTCTACGCCATGTTTGATAAATGAGACCCCCAGGTGTTGAGACTCTGAAGGTAGTAGTTCCGAGTTTTATTTTCACTTCAAAAGGCCCCTGCCACGTTGCCAGCAACATACTGTCAGAGGCTGGCAACATAACCAAAACCTTCTGTCCATGGACAAAACTTCTGTGACGGGCTTTTTTCTCAAACCAAACTTTTTGTTGTTGCTGAGCTGCTGCCATATAACTCTGAGCAAGTTCACTCATCTGCTCCAGTCTATCCCTCATATGGACAACATACAAAATCATAACAGGTTCCTCTTTACCTTGATCCCCTTCCCATGAATATCTCTGCAGGGACAGGGGGCCTCTCACTTCATGGCCATAAAGGAGCTCAAATGGGGAGAAACCAGTAGAGGCCTGAGGAACTTCCCTGTAGGTAAAATGAGGTATGGCAGCCACTGGTCCCAGTCAGACCCAGCACTGGATAAAGCACTCTGTTAGCCCATCCGTTTGAGGGTGATATGGGAGTGTCCGCACACTCCTAATGCCCAATAGCTTATAGATCTGTTTCAAAAGTATGGACATAAAATTAGTGCCTTGATCAGTCAAAATTTCCTGTGGAAATCCAACCATTGAGAAAAGGTGAATTAGTGAAGAAGCAACATTTGTTGCTTTAACCGTTTTTAGTGGAAAGACTTCAGGGTATCTTGTAGCATTGTCATGAGCCCTAGCTCACAGTGTGACGGAAGCAGGTGTAACTAAGGGATCTAATCGGGGTGCCAGCCAGGTCTCTCTCCTGACATATAAGAAATAAATACAATTATCAACAACTTTCCCTTGTAACACTCACCGACTTCACAACACAAAGGATGTAAACAATTTGAAGTGCTTATCACCCTGACCTGGACTGAAACAAACAAACCCAAATAATCACATAAGCATGAGGCAAAAGCGGGTGTGTATTAAATCAGATCTTTTCCCACAACATATATATAATTAATGGAAAGGTCTGAGAGTTCAGTTCAGATAAATTCTAAAAGAAAAATGTACGTCCATAATCCACTCGGAAAAATAAACCAACGAGGATTATCATTTTAGGTTCAGTATACAGCCACTGCAGCAAACGCTGAGTCGATCAGCTGTTTACTCACGGTACCGCTGAGGACCCGACAGGCCGCTGCTTCGGCGGTTCACCAGAACACACGCTCCCAGCTTCCTCCTTCAGGACGTTAGAGCAGTCACATACGTCCGCTAGTCTCTCCCTTGTCGTTGGTGCAATACTCCTTAGTCCATAACACCGCTTGGCAGCGTCCGATTGAACTCACTTCCTCCTGCTTCCAGCGTCCTCCAGACAGGTGAGGGAGTACCTCTCGGGAGGGGCGTGTCTCCTAATTCACCTCTTATAGACGTTAGGCAGACAAATCGATCAATAAAACAATACTTAACGTGATACAACCTTTCTCTTACCCCCACTACCTCCGCTCCGGTCCGCCCCCGCCTTCCGCAGCCGCTCGCTTCCGAACTCAATTTTTCTTGGTACCCGCTCTACAACGGCTCCGCCCCGGTGCGGAGACCTGAGGTGGGCAAACAAGTATGCGCGGGATTTTCGAGATCTTGCGATACAGTCCGAGCAATAAACGCGGAAGTTAGATCCAAACACCCGTTGTGTGGGAGAAGCATCGAAATGAACTGTTTAATCTGCCCATCATTTGTGTTGAGAGATCAGCAGTGTTTGGATCAACAAAGTGTGACTACTTTGATAGTGGAAACTGTATTTATGGCTTACTTTTGTGCATTTAAACTTCAGCCGCCATTGATAGTTGTTAAAAGTTGTTAAACCTGTGCATATGAAACAAAAACGCCTTTTGTTTATCGATTTATTGTGAAAAACGGAAGTTGTGCTTGCTCCTTTTCCTGTTGGACGGTTGTGATTTCTGTCCATTTACTGCGGAGGTGCTCCGGCGTCCGGCAAAAATAGAATCAATCCTATCTTTGCCGGACGCCGGAACAGAGGGCGGCGCACTGCCGGAGCACGGCCGCAGTAGTGGAATTGCTCTGATTGACTACAACGGGACCGATTTTGCTCCGGCGTTCGTGTCGGAACGGAGCGGAGCGGAGGTAGTGGAATTTGGGGGTTAGGTCACAGAAATCAGCAACAAAAACAAAGACAATGACCTCCGAACTGTGTAATATATAACATATAAATCATTTATCAAGTACAACCAAAGCCGATAGGCACCAGGTTACAGACATGGGCTGTTGCAACAGCGCTCCAGCTCCACTCCCCCAGCCATGCCCTCAGCACCCTAATCTCCTTCACCTACTCCACGCAATCACCTCATCCTGCTCACCTGGTTCCACAGCTATATATGCACCAGCCAGCCACCAGTTCCCTGCCAGATTATTGAACACATTTTGCCAGTAGATTCTCCAGCACTCTAAACCCTGCCTTAGCCTCTCACTCTCAGGTTGCAATGGCTCAGTTCATTCCAGTTCCCATACCAGGGGCTAGTGCTCCCTGTGAAGAGCCTGAAACCATGCATTTCGGTAAAACTCGTCTGTCTCCGGCCGAACGGCAGCAATGTATGGCAAGCCGTGCATGCCTATATTATGGATCCCTGGGACATTTCATCGCCACTTGCCCTAGTCGCCCAAAAGAGAGGGCCCCGTCGGTAAGACTGGGCATCCTGACGAGTAAATCCACAACTTCTCCCAGATTATTAATCCCTGTAACCGTCATCATTGAGAACCATTCATGCTCTCATTGACTCAGGTTCAGAACAAAGTCTCATTTCTCCTCAGCTAGTCCATCAACTTGCCATCCCTGTCAAACTTCTAACTCAAGCTTTCAGTGTATCTGCTTTTAGATTGTTGTCAACTCACTACCATAACCCACTGGACTAAACCCATCACTCTTATCACCTCTGGAAACCATCCTGAGGAGGTAGGACTTTTTGTGTGTCCCATTACGGAGTCGCCTATTGTGTTAGATATTACTTGGCTGGAGAAACACAACCCTGTTGTCAACTGGTCTAGTAGACTCATTGAATCCTGGAGTTCATGGTGTCATGCTAATTGTCTCCGTTCTGCTATTCCTTCCACCGAGAAGCCTGAGTCCTCGGTCGCCTCGCTGGATCTAACACTGTTCCCCACCAAATATCATGACCTTTCTCCAGTGTTCAGCAGGGGCGGCGTTAGGCCCGGCTACTTGGGCTGAAGCCCCGGATCTTTCATGATAAGCCCCGGATCTAAATCGCGGAAGTAACATGCAGTACCAAAGACCAAAAGAGAGAGCGCAGCTGGCAGTAGTTTGTAAAGTCCCATTTAGTCTCCGCATTTAGTTGCAGACACGCCGCGCTCGGGAACTATTTGGTGGTTTAACCCCCAATCCAACCCCTTAATGCTGGGTCCCATTTTTCTCAAAATCTTTGGTATGACCCAACCAGGAGTCAAACCCCTGATCTCCCAATCTCAGGGCGGACACTCTACCACTAGGCCACTCAGTCGGTATACAGCCTGCCTGAGCCTCCACCACTGAAGAAAAGCCCTTCAGCAGCTGGCTTCTTCTACAGTCTGTCTGAAACGCATGAGTGAAGATGGACATAAGGACGTTTTTTTAGACCAAAAGTACAACGACAGAACCCCAGCTCTGATGAGACTGGTGCTGACTCAGGTTTGTGAGTCTTATTAGAAAATATTTGTTGTGCTGCTGGTTTGCCTAAAGTTAGCTTACTATCAGGTAAAGTTGTTGGAGAAAGAAAGGGAATATTTACTATCATCTCACACTAAACACTAACAGGAACAATACTCTGCCCTGAATATGCTGAATATGTAGCTTCAGATTAAACATTATGTGGTACAAGATATATATATATGATGTTGACTAGTGCGTGTCACGTGTGTGCGCGCATGCGTGTGTGTGCGCGTGTGTGTTAAGCCCCGGATCTTCTTCAGTCCTAAATCCGCCCCTGGTGTTCAGCAAACAGAAGGCTCTCTCCCTTCAACCTCACAGACCCTATGACTGCGCCATTGACCTTATCCCTGCGGGACCTTATCCCGGCGGGCAGGTTGTTCAGTCTCCAAAAAAAAGAGAGAGAGACGCTATGGAGGAATATGTTAATGAATCTCTTCAAGCAGGACTCATTTGCCCCTCTACATCTCCGGTCAGCACTGGTTTCTTCTTCGTGGAAAAGAGGGACAAGACACTCCAGTCCTGCCGGGCCCTCACCGTAAAATACAAATACTCGTTACCTTTCATTAACTCTGCCTTTGAACCCTTGCAGGACGCTACCATCTTTACAAAACTCGATTCATGCAAGGCCTTCCATCTGGTGAGAAATACTTGTTAGAAATGTCCTTTCTGACTCTGAAAGTAAAAAGAGAACCAACTTCAGATTCATCTGGTACATTGTTTTAGCTTCTTGTCATAATTTATTCTCTTGTTCTCGATTAAGAGAAAGAAAGAAAGAAGTCATCACGTCTCCTCTGAGTTGACCCATAAGCAGGAATAACTCTAACAGATGTTTTTTTGCTCCAGAATGAAGTGTTGATGTGCACAAACCAGATGTTTTAACTCACAGAGGCTGCAGAGCGCAGTCGGAGCCAGTTTGTGATGAGTGAGTGTGGTTTTGCCACTTGGGTGGTGTGGAGCGGTGGAGAAACGCGCTTCAACAACGGAACCGACCAGAATATGACAACACTGGAGCACACAGGTGCGGAATTCAGTTAGCAGCAGGAGAGGCCGGGGCAGACGCAGCTAGAGAAACACGGATGGACCAGACTGGTAGTTACGCTTCTGAGCTAAACTGCAGGAAAGGTATGGGTGTTTAACCTCTTCATTCCCCCACGGGACCGATGCCCAAGGTTATGCTAGCAAGCAGCTCGGACAGACAGGTGGAACGAACCACGGTGACGGGGAGGGGTGTGACTGAAACAGTAAAAACACTATTTGTTAAATATTAAATCTATTGAGGTACATGAGAGGCCCTAGCACTTTCCATTCCTTGGCCCTTGGAATGGTGCTAACCTTCCACTCCTTCACGGTGCCCAGGCTGGCGCGCCGTGACCACTGGAGCCCTGAATTTTCTCCAGTTTTACTTTGATCCCCAAATGGGCCTTTACTGGTAAACTGATGGAATCAGAGCGGCTGATCTGTCCTCTGAAGCACAACACAGTAGCCTTATGTTTGGCCTGGCATTGTGTCAGATTGCTTCAGACTGTATGTTATTATTTTCATGAAAAAGATCTAAAAGTAATCAGTGGTCTTGTTCCCTCACTAAGTCTTCATAAGAAGGTTTTGGTGCACAGAGACGGAAACATAAGAGGATTTATGGGTTGCTTTTATTAAAAGGAGCTGATCCACACACACACACACACACACACACACACACACACACACACACACACACACACACACACACACAGTAATTTTGACACTTCTGGCTCTCAGACCAGCCTTTTCAAAACAAGCCCATTGCCATTGCTTTGGGTCACTTTGTTCTGATGCTGTTTACCTGAAAGGAACCTGACAAACATCACAAATCAAATGCCTCTTCACAATAAACATCACAGCACTTCATTTGAGTCTACACTTGGGCTGATTTCCTGCTTCATTTCATTTTGCTGTTTCGATTATTCACACATAGCAGGTGAGATGACTGATGGGCTAAACGTTCTGCAGGACTCCCCACAGAACAGCAGCCGCCTGTCTGCTCTCACACTAAAGGCCACTTCTTGCTGTGATGGTCAGTTGGAGATTCTTTTTATTTTCATACAGTTATCATTTCCCATTTCCCCACTTGATTGGAGCTTAAACGCAAAGCAGCTCAGATCGTGCCGGTGTAAATCTGCAGGCCCATTAATCCGCCCTGGTGTCGTCTGTAGCACAGAACAGCCCAATCAGATCTGGATGGTTGTGGGGAAATTTAATGAATGACATTCAAGGAAAGCTCACCCTCAGTGCAGATTGGATGTTAAAATAGGTAGGCTGCTTGGTGAGCTTTGTGTTGATTATTTTTCAGTGTATTGGATATGAAAGAATACATAATTGTCTGTGGAGACAGGAAGGTCAAGATGCTGATACGTTTCTGTTGCTTTATCCATGATTTGTCTTTGGGTTTTATTTTCACCAAACATCCTTTCGTAAAGTCACCTACTTTTATTTCTGACTAGGAATCACTAATTATGTTTGATGCGTGATACCCGAGTGTCAACACGAGAGAGAAAAAGCCAACGTTAAAATGCTTCTGCTTTTTGTAATTATTTCTAGAAAAAAAGGCATTTGTTTTTTAATCCATGTATCGCTTGTTCTATTTTCGACTGAAAATCAAAAAAGGAAAAAACGAGTTTGTATTTTTGTTATTAGTTTTTAAATGGATAAAAAAGGTGTGTTTTTCTTATTTTCTGTTTTTGTCTCAGATCAAAAATATGAAATGGAAAAACTGCCATAGAACCAAATTAGATTTTAATATTTCATTTAACAGGTTTGTGTCAACAGGTGTTGTACCGATGTGAGCATCCCCGACAAAACTGCCCCCTGTGATCTTATTCTCCACGATTTTAACACTAGACTCAAATCTACTCTGGACTTGCTTGCCCCATCCAAAATCAAAAAACTACAGTCAAAACATGCATCTCCTTGGAGAAATGAAAAACTAACGCAGCTAAAGAGAAATTGCAGGGTGGCAGAGAGGAGATGGAGGAAAAACAAGATCACAATAAATACGCAAATATATAATGAACAGTTAAAATCATACAATAAAGCAGTTAGAGACCCCAGAAACAATTACTTCTCCAAAATCATTACAGAAAACAGAAATAATTCTAAAGTACTTTTCTCTACAATTGCTACTATTTTAAATAGTGTTTCTAATTCTTCCCAGAAACCCCCCTCAGACACTCTTTGCAAGGAGATTGCAGCCCGCTTCAGAGGGAAGGTAGACACCATCAGGAGTAACATTTCATCCTCCCAAAGCTATACTGCTGCAGATCAGTCTGAGAGAGTGTGTCTACCTGAGGAAACACTGGAAAGTTTTGTCTCGGTTGAAGCTGAGATTCTAGATAAAGTATTCTCCTCAGTGAGGCCCACCACATGTGTTCTGGACCCTATTCCCAGAAGGTTTTTTAAAGTTTTATGATTCTTTTAACCCTCCCACTGTCCTAATGGGTGTGACCCCACGAGGAAAGTTGACCATTGAGCAGGGTTGATGGTTTATCCCTTGGGTCCATGTGGCAGGTGTAACGGAAATAAAGTGACTTAACTATCTAATTTGTATTTTAATACACTGTTAGTAGTTCACTTTTTATAAACAGAAGAATAGGCTGTTTTTATCATCAGGGAGTTTAATTAAACACTCTGTATTGACTCCGAGACAAGAAAAGAGAGAGATATGAGATCGTTTGAGAATCTTTAATTTCTGAATTATAAATTCTAAACAATCTACCAGGACTACTCTGTGATGGATGGGAATGGATTCGGATGTTGTGTTGGTGCGTGTGTGTGTGTGTGTGTGTCTGGTTCAGATTCTCTAGGATGACGTAATCGAATCTGGTCGTCGTTGTTATGACTAGATATCACGAGGCTTATAAAGTGATGACATGAGCCGCTATTTTGCCGTGTACGTACCCAGTGGGGCCTCCCAGGTAGATCAGGAATTGCCAGGTCTGGAAACCTCGGATGTACGATGGAGCTGTCGGTGCAGCGGTCACAACGTTTCAAAACCCGTCTGAAGAGTCGGCCCGGTACGATTCAGCAGCGTCAGCAGTTGCTCTTATCTTGAAAGGACGTCGTCTGGTTGTTAAACGACGAAAATCTCCCGTTTCACAGTTCTTAGTTTAAAGAAAGCGCATCCGGCCAGGCTGCGCTTGTCTTTAGGATGATGGTGAATAGAACTGAAGTCAAAATGGAACTGACTTAAAATGGCGTTGCCTTGTTTTTATATCTCCGACTTGTTGATAAGTTTCAGTAAAGTAGATTGGACACTTGAAGTCAACACCAGATTCTCCTGCGTCAGCCGAAAGCTCTGATTGGTTGGAACAATGTGTCATGCGTTTCTATGGAGATGAGGATCAGTATGTCTGCACCGTAGTCCTGGTTTCATTAAACATAATTCATGACATATTTATTTCACAGATCATTCACTTGATTATTGTTGATCAACATCTGTTTTGCTTAATAATTTTAATCACAAATAAAGTACTTTGATTAAGTAAAGCTTCTTCTTCTCCTTCGGACTCTTCTCCTGGAATGTAAACAGTCTGAGGAACAAACCGACCTTGGTTTTTCTACACGGTGTTATTGTGCACCGGGCAGCTGTATGGAGTTGAAAAACCATGAACTTCATAACCTTACACAGGGGTGACGAGTGAGCACCACCTCACCCCTACCACAAGGACCTGACATGGACATGGACCCATAAAGACAGTGGGAGGGTTAAACAATTTTATGATTCTTTTAAAGATGATATTTTAACTCTGATGAATTG
>SSNQ01034146.1:231221-267200 GCA_006942095.1 Nothobranchius kuhntae | reverse complement strand
AAACTGCCCCCTGTGATCTTATTCTCCACGATTTTAACACTAGACTCAAATCTACTCTGGACTTGCTTGCCCCATCCAAAATCAAAAAACTACAGTCAAAACATGCATCTCCTTGGAGAAATGAAAAACTAACGCAGCTAAAGAGAAATTGCAGGGTGGCAGAGAGGAGATGGAGGAAAAACAAGATCACAATAAATACGCAAATATATAATGAACAGTTAAAATCATACAATAAAGCAGTTAGAGACCCCAGAAACAATTACTTCTCCAAAATCATTACAGAAAACAGAAATAATTCTAAAGTACTTTTCTCTACAATTGCTACTATTTTAAATAGTGTTTCTAATTCTTCCCAGAAACCCCCCTCAGACACTCTTTGCAAGGAGATTGCAGCCCGCTTCAGAGGGAAGGTAGACACCATCAGGAGTAACATTTCATCCTCCCAAAGCTATACTGCTGCAGATCAGTCTGAGAGAGTGTGTCTACCTGAGGAAACACTGGAAAGTTTTGTCTCGGTTGAAGCTGAGATTCTAGATAAAGTTTTCTCCTCAGTGAGGCCCACCACATGTGTTCTGGACCCTATTCCCACATTTTAAAGTTTTATGATTCTTTTAACCCTCCCACTGTCCTAATGGGTCTGACCCCACGAGGAAAGTTGACCATTGAGCAGGGTTGATGGTTTATCCCTTGGGTCCATGTGGCAGGGGTGACGAGTGAGCACCACCTCACCCCTACCACATGGACCTGACATGGACATAGACCCATAAAGACAGTGGGAGGGTTAAACAATTTTATGATTCTTTTAAAGATGATATTTTAACTCTGATGAATTGTTCGCTTCAGACGGGGGTCTTTCCTGCTGCTTTTAAACGGGCGGTGGTTAGACCCCTGTTGAAGAAGAGCAATTTAGATTTTAATGATTTAAACAACTTCCAGTCGGTGTCCAACTTACCATTTTTAAGCAAAATTTTAGAAAAGCTTGTGTTAAATCAACTTAACGATTTTATTAACACTAATGATGTCCTAGAGAAATTTCAGTCTGGTTTTAGGGTGAACCACACCATCGAGACGGCCCTTCTGAAGATTTTAAATGATTTTAGAGTAAATTGTGATGCCTGGAGGGCAACAGTGTTGGTTCTACTGGATCTAAGCGCTGCCTTTGATACAGTGGACCACACTATTCTTTTAACCTGTTTAAAACAGATCGGCGTCTCTGGTGATGTACATAGATGGTTCACTTCCTACCTCACAGACAGGACTTTTATGGTGAGTTTAGATACCTGTTCCTCTGGGGTCCACAGCATCACATGCGGTGTACCCCAGGGTTCAGTTTCACCCCAAAATTCCACTACCTCCGCTGCGCTCCGCTCCGGCACGAACTCCGCAGCAAAATCGGTCCCGTTGTAGTCAACCAGAGGTGTTCCACTACTGCGGCCGTGCGGCGCAGTGCGCCGCCCGCCGTTCCGCCATCCGGCAAAAATAGAATCGATCCTATTTTTGCCGGACGCCGGAGCACCTCCGCAGTCAATGTACAGAAATCACAACCGCCCAACAGGAAAAGGAGCAAGCACAACTTCCGTTATTTCACAATAAATCGATAAACAAAAAGCATTTTTTGTTTCATATGCACAGGTTTAACAACTTTTAACAACTATCAATGGTGTCTGAAGTTTAAATGCACAAAAGTAAGCCATGAATACAGTTTCTACTATCAAAGTAGTCACCCTTTGTTGATCCAAACACTGCTGATCTCTCAACACAAATGATGGGCAGATTAAACAGTTCGTTTTGATGCTTCTCCCACACAACGGGTGTTTGGATCTAACTTCCGTGTTTCTTGCTCGGACTGTATCGCAAGATCTCGAAAATCCCCTGCATGCCTGTTTGCGCACCTCAGGTCTCTGCACCGGGGCGGAGCCATTGTAGAGCGGGTACAGTATAATTTGAGTTCGGAAGCGAGCGGCTGCGGAAGGCGGGGGCAGAGCGGAGCGGAGGTAGTGGAATTTTGGGGTTAGGCCCAGTACTTTTAAACCTCTATATGCTCCCTCTTGGCAGCGTCATCAGGAGACACGGAGTGAATTTCCACAGTTACGCTGATGATATACAATTGTACATCTCCGTGTCTCCTGATGACACTCAGCCAATGGATGCACTTTTAAACTGCATTTTAGACATTAAATCCTGGATGGCAGAGAACTTTCTCCAGCTCAGCCAGGACAAAACTGAAGTTTTAGTCATCGGTCCTGAGGCCCAGAGAGAGAAACTTTTACCAAAACTACAATCAATGTCTTTTAATCCATCTTCACAAGTGAAGAAGCTGGGCCTGATTTTTGACTCTGAGCTGACTTTTATCCCACACATAAAAACATTACTAAAATAGGTTTTTATCATCTCAAGAACATCATCAGAGTTCGCCCCATTCTCTGTTGGGCCAATAGGGAGATGCTGATGCAAGCTTTTATCACCAGTAGGATAGACTACTGCAATGCCCTGCTTTCTGGTCTTCCCAAAAAGAGCATCTCAGGTTTACAACTTTTACAAAACTCTGCAGCACGTGTCCTGACGAAGACCAGGAAGCGGGAGCACATCACTCCGGTTTTAGAATCACTGTATTGGCTCCCTGTATGTTTAGGATCGATTTTACGATACCCTTTATGGTTTTGAAGTGTCTTAATGGTCTTGGGCCTTCTTATCTCTCACAACTGCTTTTACCATACGAACCCTTGCGGTCCCTGCGCTCCTCTGGCAGCAGTCTCCTTGTCATTCCTAAAGTCAGGACACACACTCATGGTGAGGCATCTATTAACTCATTCACTGCCAGCCGTTTCCTGATTGCTAACGGCCTTCACTGCCAGCGTTTCTCACCGTTTTTACTGTTTTTTAAGAGTCACAGATCGTTGCGCGCTAGCATGATGTCGATGCCAAAACAACCAAAACAAAGAGGAGTCTCACCTCTTACATCAGGAAGAAGCCGCGTGTTTCGAGCGTTATCCGTTCTTTAATAATCCGTTGTCGAATTGTGATCGGCAGACGCTTTTCTGGTTCGCGCCTCACTTTTTTTTACAGGAACGGCCCAAAACAATCTTCAAACACATGGATGGTCTGCTTCCTGATCATGTGACGTGTGACGTATGTGGATGAAGATTGGCTTCAGGGCTGAGATGTTTGTTCTCTCAGCGCGGGGGCTCGTTCCGATGCCCACACAGTAAAAAAAAATGCAAATGACGACTTTAGTCGTCAATGGCAGTGAATGAGTTAGTTATTACGGCCCTCGCCTCTGGAACGGGCTGCTGGAGGATCTCAGGGTCACAGAGAAAGTTCATGTTTTTAAGATCAGGCTCAAGACTCACCTTTTTAGTTTAGCTTTTAACTGATTACTACAGTATTTATTATTGCTTGTTTTACTTATTTATTTATTTTTAATTACTGTTGTGTTACACATTTATGTTGTTTTACTTGTATAATCACATTTTATTGGATATTTTGCATCATACATTTTAGATATTTTCCATATTAGCTCATGTTATTTCACATGCCATGTATTTTAATCCTTCCAGTGTTTCCTCTGTGGAGCCCTCTGCCTCGGGTCCGGTGGTCAGTGGCGGCGGCTGGGGCGCTCCTAGGGTAGTGCCCAGGTAGTGATGGGGGTTGCCACCCTCCCTCCCAGGGCACTCTGGATTGGTGTCTTGGCTGCTGTCGTGGATCTGCTGCTGTCGAGGCAGATGGCTCCCTTGATGGAGTGTCTTTCATTACCTGTGCAATCTGAGCACAGCCTAGTGTTTACTGTGGTCTTTTAATGTGTTATGTGGACAAGTGTGTGTGTGTGTGTGTGTGTGTGTGTGTGTGTGTGTGTGTGTGTGTGTGTGTGTGTGTGTGTGTGCGCGCGCGCCAGGGAATGGTTTGTGGATTGGGGGTGAAACTGTCACAATTGTTTTAAGTGTGGGAAAGGGAGGGAATGTGGGTTATATGGGTCATTTTAATCTGTTAAGCACTTTGTGTTGCTTCCTATGCATGAAAAGTGCTTTATAAATAAAGTTTGATTTGATTCGATTAGAATGCGACCCCGAGTCAGCAGCGTGCACTTTTATGTCACTTGTTCCACTTGTGAATCTGTGTGGTGGTTTAGGACTCAGTAAGCTGGGCAGCAGAGGTAGAAAGTAACAAATTACATTTCTCACATTACTGTAATTGAGTAGCTTTTTTTGTGTATTTATACTTTTTAAGTTGTTATTCAAATCTGTACTTTTACTTTTATTTGATTATGCTTTTTTAAAAAAAGAATTGTACTTTGCTACATTTTCAATCACATCCGTTACTGAGTTAAAAAAATTATATGCTTTTAACGCACCAAATGGTCTTTTTTTCACCATCAAATTGACCAGAAAGTACCCTTTCTTTTTGCGGACACGAAAACAACATCTGTTTGGCCCCAAATCCAAAACAAAGTTCTGCCCCGGTTCTTGCTACTGTAAAACAGCCACAACATCTTTGCTCAAGGCCTCATAAAAGACTGCTGCATTCCTTACAAGGAATAAATGTCAACCTACTCGGAGTTCCTACGTCACTTTACAGCTTATAAATTGGAATAATCATTTGTGTTGAATGAACAAGTTATTTAAATGTAATGTTTGAATAATCTGAGAAATGTTTTGGTAAAACCCTCAAACGTGTCAAATTCTGAATGCCAAATTAGTAACCAATGTGGTTTCAATAAAACAGGAATTGCTTCCCGATTAATTCAGTTTCTTGCTGACTCTTAAACCGGCCAATTCGGGAACAGGTTCTTTGAAACCATCCTATCTTTTGACATCAAGTCAAAGCTTCTCTGCAGCGCTGCGGGTGATATCAGACAGAACGGCTCTTTTAAGAGCCAACAAACAGCCTTAGACGCAAACAAGCATTCTAGCTTCCTGTCGCCACCTGCAGAGATCTCAGACTAGACGGGTTCTATCTGAGCTAATCTACGGGTTCCTGGTACCGAGAGGTTCACTCCACTGGCAGTGTCCATCACGACCTCCTGACCCCCTGGATCACACGAGAATCTCCACACAAAGGGTGCGTAGACTCAACAGATTGCGTCGGATGGTTTTATAAACAAATCTCTAGTTTACTAAACATACAGCCAACCTTATTTTACAACCCGGACTCCACAAGCTCTCTCAGATACTTAAGAGAGGTCTTGCTAAAACATCTAGCTTCCATTCTAGCGTTCCACACATCACATTAAATCACTTCATATCCATTACATTACATCATCATTCGTACCTTGTCATCATTAGTTTAGGGAAATAGAAATAAATTCATTTTTATAAACTATAAAGTTGACTCTGTCTGAGTTAATATGAAGTGTGTTTATGGTCCTCGAACAAGTAAAAGTAACTAGAATCTTCTGATTAAACATTCAAAGATCAATCAGATCGGTATTTCATTTTTATGTGGAATTATCACATCTGATTGATCATTTTAATAATTATGTAGCGATCATCAATGCTACAGGCATAATAAATAAAAAAAATATGGCACCTCACAGCTGTAATGATTTCATTTACATCTATTTGATGAACCATAAGATGTAAGATTCCATAGAAAATATGAAATCAATCTTATGGACCTTTGGGTAATTTTAACCAGAAGATTGGAACTTTTTATTGCGGGGATTATGTAACACTTAATATTAACTGTCATGGTCTGCGTTTGCGTCTTCCCTCATGTGTCTCCTGGTGTTCTCCATTCCTCTCTAGATTCCCCTTTTGTGTCTCATAGCGCCCTCATGTGTCCTTTGTCTGCATCTCATTTATGTGTCTTCTGTTTGTAGTCCTTTAAATCATTCCTCCCAGGTCCTGTGTGCATTCAGTCTTCCCCAGTTCCCTCCTGGTTTTCTTCACGTCTCTTAGACTCCCGACCTCAGTTTCTAACGGTCTCTTATTTCAGTGTGTGTGTGTGCGTGTCATTCCCCAGCTCGGTGTGTATGTGTAGTCCTTCCTTCAGTCTTTAGGTTTAGTTTTGTGTTTTATAGTTTTAGGTTTATCTGCCCTCCTCTGGTTCTGTTCACCATTTAGAAAATTGTATTCACCTGCTTTCCCTCCAGCCCTCACTCCACACACCTGCTGCCTGTTTCCCTAATTGCTCCTCCCAGTGTATATAAGCCCTATCGTGTCTCTGTGTTGTGTCGGTCCATTGTGGTATTCTGTCAGTCTTCTCTAGTCTCTAGTGTTTTGGATCTCAGTCTTCTCTAGTGTTTTGGTCTCTAGTTTAGTAATTGGACATTTTTGGATTTATGGCTCCCTGCCTTTGGGTTTATTGTATTTTCTTGGCTCATCCAATAAAGGATTTTTTTCTTATCTTCACTCCTGCCTCGTGTCATCCTGGGTATTCGTATTTTGGGTCCTAACCATCCTCATATCGTGACAAACTGAGAGACAAGAGAAGAGAGAGTCACCTTTAAAACGTTTAAGAAGATTTATTTCTAAACAATTTTAAACAAGACTAACTCTAAACTCTAAGTGGATCTTGTGTGAAGGAGATGTGAGATGAATGGTGTATGTGTGAGTGATGTTGTCATCAGAACTCTCGTATCCGGAGAAGCAAGTCTGAGTGATGAAGTGATGTTTTGCTCTTAAGCTATGATCGCAGTTTCATAAACACATGAGACGCCATTTTGTCGCTCCACACATACCCTTCAGGATGAGACCTCCATACAGATCCAGAATGCCAAGTCCTCGGACCCCCCTTTCGGTACCGGAGCCGATGAAACAGCGTCAGCAGTACGACAGACTAGTCTTTGGATTGTCTCCAGGTAAAAAGCGACAGTTGGTTGACAGCGTCAGATGGACCCGGAGGGTCAGTGAGTTCCGCTTTTATTCTGAAAGGAACCGTTGCTTGGTTGGAAAAATGCAACAGATTTAATCCAGCTTGTTGGTTCTTTGCTTAAAAAGGAAGTCCAGGTGGCCGGTCCGATACTTCTCTTAGAATGCGGTGAAATGATCTAAGATGGCGTGGGACTGGTTTTATTAATCTGGATGTTTTGATTTCTGGTCGAATCAAAGTTTGACAGATTTATAAACACCACAGAGACTATGCCACGCTTCAGAAAGGAAGGTTCCGATTGGATGAGAAAGATAAAATGTGTCATGTGGCTTACATTAGTTGGATCAGGATGTCTAGTGCAGCTAGATTAAAGTCATATTACTTATTAAAACTTACTAATCATAACATTGTCATTTCACAGATTGGTTCACATATTGTTATTGGACTAACACCTTGTTTGATTAGCTTTATTAAAAATAGAAAGAGTTTGTCTTCTTTCTTCTCTTGAGCTGGAAAGGGAGCAGTTTTAGAAGCAAACGCATGACCTTGAGGGAGTCTCATGCAGATTAGTTCTGTGTCAGAGACATCTGAGGAGAGAGGGTAAATAACCTTCAGTGGAATAGCTCCTTCATCATGTTACACAGCGTTGGAACAGAAAGTGAGACCTGCGTGATCACTGTCTCTCACCCGTGGGGTGTGTAGGTGTACACTTATATCATGAGGATGTTAAAACAGCCACTTTTCCTGCAGTTTTGTTCAAAAACATCTGTCTGGTCCCTGTGATGCACTCGCTGTTTACTGCCTCTCCCTCCCTTTCCTGTGGGTTGAAACCCGCACCTTTGCACTTTGCACTGGTGTTTGTATTCTGCTCGGTTCGGTAGCTGGACTCGGTTCCGTGTTTAAAATGTGTTTCTCCACAAGGCAGCGGCAAAGAACGTTTAACGCAATTAGCTGATTGAACAGGAAACCTGCAGCCTCTGTGAAATTAAACATCTTTTTTGTGTAAATCAACAATTAATACTGTATTGGAGCAGGCGGAGGGAGACTAGGGGTCTTAGAACACCTCTGTTATCGCTTGGGTTCCCAGGGCTGGAGGCTAGGAGGGGGATCTGGCCGTCTGGATGGGGTCTGGGGTGGTGGGTTGCTTTGCTCAGCATTGGGTGGGGGAGCCTGCTCATCAGCACCCCAGCAGAAAGGGTCGAACTCTGGGAACTGGTGATGGTTGTACCCATTGTGCCTTTCTTCTGCAGATCAGGACCTCTCAAAATTTGGATGTATTTAAGTCCTCGCTTAAAACTCATTTCTTCAACCTGGCTTTTATGTAGGATGATTTCATTTTCTGTCATTGTCATTCTTTCTTATTTTTATTGATTTTATAATTGTGTGATGTAATGTTGTTTTGATGCTAACTTGCTGATTATTATGGTTTTATGGTTTTAGTTATACTGTCTTGCTATGTTATCTTGTGTGTTGTACAGCACTTTGGGTTGTGGAAGCAATAATAAGTGTGCTTTAGAAATAAACGTAACCTTGACCTTGACTTTGACGTGCAGCAGTACCGGGACCAGAGTGAATAGGGTGTGTGTGGGGAGCATGAGTGGGTGTCTGGTGTGCATTTTTGTAAGTCTTTGATTGTATGTGCATGTGTGAGCATGAGGGAGGGAGTGTGTGACTGTGTTTGTGTACGACTGTATATGTCAGGTGGGTCCTTTGACTCCTCCCTCTCCTGGAACTTCTTTTGATGCAATACATCTTCGTCTCCACTCCCCCAGCCACACCTGGTGTGGAGTGTGGCGCCTTGATCTGCCTGAGGGTTCGCGGCTCCCTGGTCAGGGGGTTTAAGATTTGTGGAGTCTGCCTGATCAGTCCCGGAGGCCCCTTGGCTCTGCTGGGTCCCCGGCGGGGGTGGTCGCCCCTGGGTCCCACGTCGCTGGGTTCTGTGCTCGGCCGGCTAGGGGTTGGGAGGCTGCGGGAGGGCCTGTGGGCTTGCCGCTGACATCTCCCGGGACTCTGGGGGCTGCTAGTTGTGGCCCCCCGAGGCGATCCTCTGCGCCTCTCGAGGGGAGCAGGGGCTTTTCTGGTTGCAGTCTCCTTGGGGTTCCTGTGTTCTGAGGCAGCGCCTGGATCTCTGGGACTTGGAGCTCCCCCCGTCTCCTACGCATCTTTGGGGGGCAGATCTGTGGCCCCTCACACTCTCTATTGGACGCTCCTATAGAGAAACCTTACATATACAAGCGCGTGTAAACACACAGGTGCTCACATGGTGCTCTCAGAAGTATGGACTTGGGCACGTTAAACACTTGCCTTAAGGCTGTGGCTGGCACTAAATACACTGTGGTTTATTATCTTGTGATTGTTCAGTAAAACAATGTTGATTTTATATTTCCTCATCAAGTTGACACAGTAATAGCTTGCTCCTGTTGTATTGTTGCAGACCTGCCAACCTGTACGCATTTTGCATAGCCAGTACGCAATTTGGCATCTATTTACGCTGGTACAACTGACCATTCTAAACTATGCAAAAAGCTGCAAGTTGAGTTCTGTGGCAAATATGCAAGTGTGGTACTCATGTCTGACAACACGACTCAACGTCGTGGTGAAGAAGTTTAAGCCAATCATCGTAGAAAAGCAGAGAAAAACTATCCTGCCTAGCCTATAGCGTAACACCCCCGCCCCCCTCCTCCCTGCTTCGTCCTGCCCGCTGCTCCTCTCTCCCTCCGGTTCGCCACTTGCTGCTATTCTGGTAAGGTAAACTCTGTGTGTGTGTGTGTGTGTGTGTGTGTGTGTGTGTGTGTGTGTGTGTGTGTGTGTGTGTGTGTGCGTGTAGGTCCATGAGCCGCTCCAGTCACCGCGTCTCGTTATTGGCACTATTTAAACCAACGTTGTAAAATGACTTCTGCCCAGCCCAGATGTGCTCACTTGTGCACCCGTGAGCCGTGGTTCTGCTGGAACGCGTCTGACCTCTGACAGATGCACTCTGAACTTCAGATCTTCAGCGCGCTGTTAATTGCCTGAATGGGAATAATTTCTTGATTTATTTATTTACATCCACAATGTTCTGTGTGTGAGGTTTACAATAATGACGGCTCACTTGACCGCGGTGTTAACAATCTCAGAACACCTGCATGAGACAGGTGTTAATTACAATCTGCAAGAATGACTCGCCACCTTCAGATTTCTCCAACATCGTTAAAAATGATCAAATACGGAACATGTCGGCGTGCGCAGGCCAGAGTGCTGAAGCTCGGCGCATTGTTATTATGAAGCTAGGGCACATGCGGAGGACACACGCGAGCAAAAATATACTTGTTTTCAATTACATTTATTGTGCCCACTTACTTTTTCTTTGGCCCACCCACAAATGAGTTTCTGGATACGCTAATGGTGACATATGACAGACTTCTCTGAGCTCCGCAGCCATTACACTTTTCACCTCACGCACCCCCTAGCGGCCGCTCGCGCACCCCCAGGGGTGCGCGCACCACACTTTGGGAATCCCTGCTCTAAACAACCTCACCATGCATTTTGCACAATCTGGTATTATAATGTGGATATAAGCCACCAGGGAGCCACCCCCACACCCTGAGTCCCCAGGCCCCGACCCAAACCTACGTAGGGGCAATGCAGCCGCCAGGCAGCAACCCATGGCCACCGCCAAGACCCCAAGGGGCCCCACTCACAACCGCCAGTAGTCCACCCCCCGAGGCAACCCAAGTGGGGCAGCAGGCCCCCAGTCCCAGACACCCCCCAGTGAACCCACCTCCAGGGAACATCCGGAAACTTCAAACTCAGACCATCCACCCCATCACCCACATCATCCCGCAGCACAATATCAATGACCCCCCCACCCCCACCCCCCCATCATCGCCATGTGATGGAACTGATCAAAGGGGCCCAGAGAGATTGACTTGAAGTGGAAGCAGATGCTGTATCAAGTGCAATATAATCCAACAAAATATTTCTATACTGGTATATGCAAAATGTGGACCTCGAGGGTGCCAAAAAGGCCTGGCTAGTTGGGCTCTCTTTAACTCATTCACTGCCAGCCGTTTCCTGATCAGTAAAGCCCGTTGCTGCCAGTGTTTTTCAGTGTTTCTACTGATTTTTTTTAAGTCGCATAAAGTTGCGCGCTAGGATGATGTCAATTAGGGTTGTCACGGTGTGAAAATTTTACCTCACTGTTATTGTGACCAAAATTATCGTGGTTTTCGGTATTATCGCTGTATTTTTTTTAAACGTGTTACATTTTCAGTCAACTAAATAAACCCTGTAGATCAGGAAAATATTGCCCTCGGTTTGCATCTAAATTTTGCCTAAAATTTGATATTTTTTAATGATGTTGTTTATTTGTATACATTTTTCTCCTTTAGCCTTTAAAAAACCAATATTTGCCCATAACTTTTTATTTTTTCTGTTTGATGTCATCATTTTAAAAGCATTAGCTCAGATGATACTCAGTACTCAAGTAGCCTTCTAATCAGATACTTTTTTTTTTTACCCTTACTTGAGTAATAATCCCTATATCAGGAAAATATTGTCCTCGGTTTGTGTCCTTCCAGTGAGCTTTGCAGATATGGGAAAATGTCATCAGGCAGTAATCATTGTTAAATTCATAATTATTCTCGGAGAGAGACCAACTCTTATCTGCCCCTGGGAGCCCCGTAATGCATAGCGTCATTTCAACATGGGGGTGTCCGCGACACGGTTTATATGCAGGTAGCGGCGCTGCGGCTGCTTTATATAGCGACTCGTTGCATTCTCCCTCAACCCAAATCCTCGGATCACGCATTTTAGCTACAACGCTAACGTTAGCTCGCCTTGTGTTGACTGTAGAGTTGTGGGTGATGGTCACGCAGATGTGTCATGAGATTTGAAGCGTTGCTGCCTTTCACAGACACTTTTTCTGCACGTGCTGCAAACAGGATAGCCGTCTTCTATCAACTGTCGCTCGGCATTCTTCAAATATCCAAAAAATGCCCATACTTCAGACTTTGTCTTCTTTGAGGGATAATAAACGTCCCGAACGCTGCCGTCTCCTCCTTTAGCCATTATTTCACCTTTAGCTTCAAGAAAGTTTTGGCTGTAAACAACAAAGTGCGCTTGTGCCGCCAGCAACTTCTGCAGATGATACGGCAGCTGGTAAGGATCACCGCGCCTACACCGCAGCCACGGTAATCCACCGAAATATATATTTTTAAAAACAAGACGGTTATTATTATTGTCAACCTTTTTACCGGGGTTTACTGCTACTCCGGTTACCGTGACAACCCTAATGTCAATGCAAGAATACCAAAACAAAGCGGAGACTCACCTCTTACATCAGGAAGAATCCGCACATTTCGAGCGTTATCCGTTCTTTCATAATCCGTTGTCGAATTGTGATCGGCAGAAGCTTTTCCAATTCGCGCCTCACTTTTTTTTTTTTTTACAGCAGCAGCCCAAAATGATCTAACACATGGATTTTCTGCTTCCTTATCACGTGACGTGTGACATACGCGGATGAAGATCGGCTTTAGAGCTGGATTGTTTGTTCTCACGGTGCGGGGGCTCGTCCGACGCCCACACAGCAAAAAAATTCAAAATGATGACTTTAGTCGTCATTGGCAGTGAAAGGTTGGATTTAAAATGACGACTGTTGTCCACAAAGATAAACAATCAATGGTGAACATGAGTCTGCTTCTAGACCTGCAGAAAAGGGACACACAACAATACAACAGGAGCAGGCTATCACTGCGTCAACTTGATGTATATAAAACTAACATTGTTTTACTAAACAATCACACAATAATAAACCACAGTGCATTTAGTGTAAACCACAGCCTTAAGACGTGTTGAAAATGCCCATGTCCATACTCATGAGAGGACCTGTGTGTGTACGCGCACTTGTATATGTAAGGTTTCTCTATAGGTGTCATGACTGTGGGGAGTTTCCTGACCCAAGACATGCAGAATCACACTGGGAGACGTAGGTAAGAAGAAAATAAACGTTTTATTTTGAAGGAAAACTAAAGATGCACCGCCAGACGTGGCGGTGATGAGCACAGCTCCGGTGCTGGGTCTGCTGAGACAAACACTGGTCAGGGTTTTGGACAGAGTGGAACAGAACTAGGAGGATTCAGTTTCTGTAGTTCTTACAGTGGAGCGGAAATTCAAGAGCTTGGGGGGGGGGGGGACAGGACTGGGGTGAGCAGCGTCTGTGGTAATCCGAAATCCAAGGGAGGTGAGCGGTGGGAGAGCGGGTCGGTCCAGGTGTGGAGGGAGATCAGGCTCGGACGTGAAATCCTAGTTATTGCAGAAATGGTCCATGGTGAGAGTTCCTGGTGAGGACAAGGTGGAGTACATTCAAACAACTACGACTGCTAGTAAACACAAAACAAAGACTAAAGCTATAGTTATCTCTATAATGGCAAGCTACCCAAAGTGAGTAATCTTCCGGCGAGGTTAAGTGATCTCCAGCTCCTTATAAACGCTGGCAGGTGATGGGGAAAATCACAGCAGCTGGCCGCTCTCCGAAGCTGCCCACCTGCAACGACTTGAGGCTGATTATCAGAATGTGCAGACTCACCCCAGATCCTGACAGTACCCCCCCTCAACGGACGCCCCCTGGCGTCCTAGCAGAGGAGGAGGAGGAGGCGGAGGAGGAGGAGGAAGAAGACGAGGCCCTGGCAGCTTCAAAATCCGCGATGAGGGAGGGGTCCGTAATGAAAGACCCAGGAACCCAGGACCTGTCCTCGGGACTGAAACCCTCCCAGTCAATGAGGTACTGCCGTCCCCGGGGACGAACGTCAAGGAGCCTCTTGACCGGGTAGACTAGGCCACCTTCAAAGAAACGAGAAGGAGGAGGAACAGGAGAGGGACACAGGGGGCTGGACACAACAGGCTTGACGAGGGACACATGAAAAACAGGGTGGACCCTAAGGGAGGAAGGAAGGGTTGAACGAACAGTGGAGGGACTAGGGACTGCAGCAATGGTGTAGGGGCCAATGAAATGAGGGGAGAGCTTCCGGTTGGAGGCCTTCAGGTGGATGTCCCTGGTGGACAGCCACACCCGTTGTCCAGGGGCATACTGAGGAGCAGGACGTCTGTGTCGGTCTGCAACCTTCTTGTTGTGCTCGGCCGTCCGCTCCAGGGCCACGACAGTCTGCGTCCACATGTGCCGGGCCCCACGGAGAAACTGTGGAACAGAGGAAGTGGACTGTACTTGGTCCGAGGGAAACAGGGGAGGTTGGAAGCCCAGTGACGTCTCGAAGGGGGACCTGCTTGTGGACGAGGAGACATGACTATTGAGTGCATATTCAACCCAGGGAAGTTGAGCACTCCAGTTAGAGGGGTTAGTGGCACAAACACAACGCAGGGTGGCCTCCAACTCCTGGTTTAATCTCTCACATTGCCCATTAGTCTGGGGGTAGAACCCCAACGTGAGGGAGACCCTGGCCCCCAGGGCGGCGGCGAACTCCTTCCACAGCTGCGAGATGAGCTGGGGACCCGGTCCGATAGGATGTCCTGAGGGATGCCGTGAAGGCGGAACACATTTTTTATTGGAAGTTGGGCAGTAACTGAGGAGGAAAGGAGTGACTTAAGGGGGACCAGGTGGCAGGCTTTGGAAAAGCGATCTACTATAGACAGTATTACTGAGAAACCATGAGACAGGGGAAGACCAGTAACAAAATCCAGGACAATGTGTGACCAAGGCCGTGAGGGAATGGGAAGAGGTTTGAGAAGTCCGGCAGGTGGCTGGTTGGTACTCTTACCCCTGGCACAGATGTGACAGGCCACTATATAGTCCTTGACGTCTCTGTACAGGGATGGCCACCAAAACATGCGCCGGACGAGGGCCACAGTGCGTCCCACCCCGGGGTGCATGGAAAAGCATCCTGTGTGGGCCCAGTGGATGACGGGACCACGGACCTGGCTGGGGACAAAGAGTAGGTCACGTGGTGCGTTACCTGGGCCTGGGTTGGACTTCAGGGCTTGGAGGACCTTGGCTCGGATGTCCCAGGTCAGGGATCCCACAACGCAGGAGGGGGGAATGATGGTGGCCGGCTCTAGTTCTCTGTCCGGGGAAAACTGCCGGGAGAGGGCGTCGGGCTTAGTATTTTTAGACCCAGGTCTGTAGGAAATAATAAAGTTAAAATGGGAAAAGAACAGGGACCAACGATACTGTCAGGGGTTGAGCCTCTTGGCGTCCTTAAGATAAGCCAGATTCTTATGATCCGTCCAGATAACCACCGGTAGCTCCGCCCCCTCGAGCCAGTGCCTCCACTCTTCTAAAGCGAGTTTGACAGCGGGGGGTTCCCGGTCTCCAACATCATAGTTCCTTTCTGCAGGGGACAGGCGCCGGGAAAAGAAAGCACAGGGGTGGAGAGCATTATCGTGTGGATTTACCTGTGACAGCACAGCCCCCACCCCGGCGTCCGAGGCGTCGACCTCCACAGTAAACTGCCTGGTGTGGTCCGGTCGGGTAAGGACAGGTGCCTGGGTGAACCAGTGCTTGAGCTGGGCAAAGGCATTCTGGGCCTGGGGGGTCAAAACAAAGGGTCTAGAAACGGATGTCAAGCTGGTTAGAGGGGTCGCTACCTGGCTATAGTTGCGGATGAAAGGACGATGTCATGATCCGCCCCGGCCTTCCTGAATGTGTCTCTCCTGCCTTGATTAACCTTATTGTTCTCACCTGTCCCTTGTTACTCTGCCCATGTGTTCCTGATTTCCCTGTGTATTTATACCTCCCTCCTTGTTGCTGTCTTCATCGGATTATTGTTTGTTCATGCGTGTTTTGTCCCATCTCTCCCGTTCCACCATTAAACCATTTTTATTTTTCATCCGTGCCTGCTTTCCTGCCTCCTGAACCCTCCACCACACTTGGTCTGCCATCTCCACCCTCACATCATGACAGAATGATCCGACCATCCTGGACTTGTGGTGAGCTTAACATTCTGTTTTTGGAGGATTATTTTTTCTTTTTTGTCCCTTTCAGCAGAGGGAGATTTCTGGCCTGGAGTTTTTAATTTTTTTCGGTGCATCCTACCTGTTCTCGGGGTAGTCGAGCCCTCTGGGAGATTCCAGCGCATCCTAGCTGTTTCGGGGTGGTCGGGGTCATTTCTCCTCTCCTGCTGTTTTGCCCCGTCCTTTTTCTTCACGGAAGCTGCGGTTCCTGGAGTTCTCTGATGGAGGTAAAACCCCTTACGCACGCCATCATTCTCCGGGGTGGTAGGGTTGGTCTTCCTGCTCCGTGGTCTGCTTCCCTTCACCCGAGTCTGCCTGTGGATCCTGTTGAGCCACAGTGTGCACCTGCTCAGAACTGTGGTCGAGTACTGCTGCCGCTCCTGGTTCCCTTGCATCATTCCTGCTGTTTTCGTCCCACTTCCTGGTCCACGCCTGCAGGGTCTATGCCTGCAGGTCCTTCACGCTACAGTTCCTGCTGGGTCCTATGCCTGCTGCTGCAGTCCCTGCTGGGTCCCACGCCTGCTACTGCAGTTTGTTTCGTGTTCCGGGTCAAGTCTTCGTGTTCCAGTCAAGTCATGTGTTCCAGTCAAGTCAAGTGTTCCAGTCAAGTCAAGTGTTCCAGACAAGTCAAGTGTTCCAGTCCAGTCAAGTGTTCCTGTCAAGTCAAGTGTTCCTGTCAAGTCAAGTGTTTCCTGTCAAGTCAAGTCAAGTGTTTCCAGTCAAGTCAAGTAACGTGTTTCCAGTCAAGTCTTCATGATCAAGCCAAGTCTTCGTGTTTAAGCCAAGTCTTTGTGTTCAAGCCAAGTCTTCGTGGTCAAGTCTTCGTGTTCCTGTTCCTGGTCTCAAGTCAAGTCAAGTCTTCGTGTTCCTGTTCCTGGTCTCAAGTCAAGTCAAGTATTCGTGTTCCTGTTCCTGGTCTCAAGTCAAGTCAAGTCTTTGTGTTCCTGGTCTCAAGTCAAGTCAAGTTCCTGTGTTCCTGGTTTCAAGTCAAGTGTTCGTGTTCCTGGTGTCAAGTCAAGTCTTCGAGTTTCCTGGTGTCAAGTCAAGTGTTCGAGTTTCCTGGTCCCAAGTCGTGTTCGAGTTTCCTGGTCCCAAGTAAAGTCTTCGAGTCCGAGTTTCTTGGTCCGAGCTCAAGAGACCCATCGTAAGTCGGAGTTGTGCCGCCTGATCCGAGAGGCCCTTGCTCCGCAGCCCCAGACTGAGTTCTTTGTTCCCTAGTCACGTCTTCTGTGTTCCCAAGTCATGTGTGCCCAAGTCTAGTCTTCGTTTTTCCCAAGTCTCCTGTGCTATGTGGCTTATGGGCGTCTGGTATCCGCCCCTTAAGGGGGGGTTACTGTCATGATCCGCCCCGGCCTCCCTGACTGTGTCTCTCCTGCCTTGATTAACCTTATTGTTCTCACCTGTCCCTCGTTACTCTGCCCATGTGTTCCTGATTTCCCTGTGTATTTATACCTCCCTCCTTGTTGCTGTCTTCGTCGGATCATTGTTTGTTCATGCGTGTTTTGTCCCGTCTCTCCCATTCCACCATTAAACCATTTTTATTTTTTCATCCGTGCCTGCTTTCCTGCCTCCTGAACCCTCCACCACACTTGGTCCACTATCTCCACCCTCACATCATGACAGACGATAAAAGTTTGCAAAGCCCAGGAAACGCTGCAATTGTTTTCTGGAGGTGGGCGTGGGCCAGTCCAGTATGGCCTGAGTCTTCTCTGGGTCCGCCTTTAACCGCCCGCTCTCCAGGACGAAGCCCAAAAACCTGACTGAAGACACATGAAACTCACACTTCTCAGCTTTAACAAATAACCTGTTCTGGAGAAGGCGCTGTAGTACTGCTCTCACATGCTCCTCGTGCTCTGCAGTGTCCTTAGAGAAGATCAGAATGTCATCTAAGTAGACAGAAACAAAACTGTTAATGAAATCCCCCAGCACTGAATTGATGAGAGCCTGGAACACAGCAGGGGCATTTGTCAGACCAAAAGGCATTACTAAATACTCGTAATGACCAAGGGGAGTTTTAAAGGCGGTTTTCCGCTCGTCCCCCTCCTTAATCCTGACCAGGTGGTACGCGTTCCTGAGGTCCAGCTTGGTGAAGACTGTGGCGCCCCGCACGGGTTCAAAAGTGGATGAGAGGAGAGGCGGAGCATATTTATTCTTTACAGAGATATTGTTGAGCCCGCGGTAGTCTATACAAGGTCACAGTGTGCCATCCTTCTTGGGGACAAAGAAAAACCCCGCTCCCAAGGGAGAGGTTGAGGGTCGAATTATTCCAGCACTCAAACTCTTAGTTATGTATTTCTCCATACACTCCCTCTCAGGTTTGGAGAGACTGTAAAGGTGACTGGTAGTAAGTAAGTAAGTTAGTAAAGTTTATTTATATAGCGCCTTTCACAGATATAAATCACAAAGCGCTGTACAACATGAGTAAAATCAGGGCAAATACCTCAGACCAATAAAAACATCATAAAAACAATAGCAGTGACAACAATGGTAACCAAAATCAGGAGTAAAAACAAAGTCAAGGTGTGAACAAGAACAAAGCCATCTTTTAGAATATTTAGTGGGGGAAAGCCTGGATGAAAAGGTGAGTTTTAAGATGTTTTTTGAAGACCTCTACAGATTTGAAGAGACAGAGATTTGAAGGCAGACTGTTCCAAAGTCTGGGGGCAATAGACTGAAAGGCCCTGTCCCCTTTGGTTTTCAGTCTGGTTCGAGGAACAGCCAGGAGGTTTTCAGATGTGGACCGGAGGTTCCGTGAAGTGAAATTGGACCTGTCAAGCTTCTCATCACCATTCGAAAAGTACTGCACTGATTTGAAAATTTCAAAAAGCGTGGGCGGCAGAAGGCTTTGGTGGTCATGTGTGTGGAGTCTTGTGTGCCTATACCACAAATGTTCTAGAAGATATGAGGAGAACATTTCAGCTGTCTGTCGGCCACAGGTGCCTTTTTTTAAAGGGGTTTAAATGGTTGAGAGCTGGCACAGTCCTTCTGCGGATTGTAGCACAAAAAATGTAATACAAACAGCAAAACCGAAGATATCACTTTGAAGCTGACAAAAAAATCTACTAAATTTGAGAAAATCATTAGTGTACTATAAAAGATGTGGTCGGTGGAAATTTTTGTTTCAAGACTTCATATATCATGCATTAAACAGAGCTCAGCTGCTCAAATGTCATTTCAGACCTCTGAAACGTCTCATCGCCATTCAAAAACTGCTGCACCTATTGGAAAAATTCAAAAAGCGTCAGTGGCAGGAGGCTTTGATGATCACCTGTGTAAATTTTTATTTGCCTAGCATGAATTGTCTAGAAGCTATGACGAGAACATTTTAGCTGTCTGAAGCCGATCGGAGGAGAAAATCTCTGTTCCTTTAACATGGGTTTCAGTGGGACAGAATCAGGGTCTCTCCTCCTTCTGAGGCTTGTAGAGAAAGAACCGTAACATTTAAGGGCAAAATGAAACCCATTCTGAAAAGCTGACAAAAATTCTTACATTTTGAGATATAATTCGTCTCGGTACTCCAAACGGTCTGGGTGTTGGAAAGAGTTGTTTCCAGAAAATGTGAAGGTCAAAAGTTAGAATGAAGTATCTAGGTTAAAGTTAACCTATAAGAGTAAAGCCGGGCGTACACTGTGCGACTTTTTCACCTTTTTGAGCCGATTTTCCACTCGTGCGAGAATCCACAAGATCGGGGCAAGTTTTGCGCTGAGCGTCGTGTAGTATACAGGGGGTTACGAGAGGCGATCAACACCACGTGACAAGCTACCGATCAGCAACCGTGAGCTCGCACGGACTTCTAATGTGTTTGATATTTTGCTCGTTCCTCGTGAGGGTCGAAGCAGCGCAGCAAGTGGCTGCAACCCAAAAAGTACCAGAACCGCTCACGGCGCATGCGCAATCATGCATCAGCACCGCTCACCCGCTATTTCCCTAATAACACACGTTGTTCATTTTTATTTCTAAACGTTTCTTTACACACAATGACAAGGATTCATGTCAAATTAAACTGATCACAAAACACAGATTTACTTTCTTTATTTCGTTTTCCTCATCCAACCCCCATAAATGCCTGTGTCCTCCTGCAGCACTCCTGAAGGACAACAGGCAAGAACAAGACAAAAAAGTCAGACGTGTTGAGTAAAAACTGCTATTTTCAGCATATTTTTTAGGTCCGACTGTTGCTACCAGACGTACAGTGTGAGCAGTCAGGTTGCTTCCGAGAACTGGGTCGTACAGTGTGAGCACATGGCTCGTGAGATCTGCCCTGCGAGGAAGTCGTACAGTTTGAGCTGAAGCTGAGTGCTACGAGTGAAAAAGTCGCAGTGTCTGCCCAGCTTAAGAGTTCAAAAAAGTGATAGGATTTAGCTGAAAATTGAGCAATCCCATTCATTTCAATGGGACCAAAAATCGTAGAAAAAGCGTAATATCTCAAAAAGTATAAAATATTTTAATACCAAAAGTCATTGCCGGCATAGGCTGAATGAGCTGGACGTTTTGATACCAAAATTGTTTAAATAGTTGAAGAACTGTGGAAGTAGTTAAATACCAAAAATGTACAGAAGCAGAATAATAAACTACTAACTAATAACTATAAAGAGAAACAGGATCACTATAGTTTGAATGCTTTACAGCATTCAAACAATAAATAATTAATGCTGTCATTTAAACAAAGAGGAAACAGAGCAGACAGACAGGCCCTCTCAGTAGAATCTAAAATTACATATCTGTTAATCCTTGGCCATGATCTCCCTTCTCTGCATCACAACAGGTTTTTCTCAAGACCTAAAATCTAAGATTAATGTTTGAGGATTAAAGCATCATCTTTACCCTCCTGAGACAGAACATTACCACCCAGAAGGAGATTGAAAAAACTACCACAGATCAAATCTGAAATGACTAAAACAGCCCAGAGTCAGGGGATTAGATATAATATGGTCTCAAATTAAAAGGAAGAAGGATGTCTTGATTAAATAAAGGATGGTGAAAATAATCCATGTATGAAGAAAAGAAAAACAGGAGTTTGAGTAGGACTGGAGGAATTTTTGCTTTCTGTCTGGATGACCTGAAGCCTGCAGAATGTTAGATCTGATGACATGTTTTCACCACATTCATGAGGTCGTTCTCTCGCTATAAATGCAGCATTTTAACAGAATGTTTCAGGCATGACTCATGACAACACTGTCTGTTAAACTGATCTAGAAAAATCTAGGAGCAAATACGAGCACAAATATTATTTGAATAATGCCAGTCTGTACGTTCTATTTAAAAAAGTGTTGTTTATTTCTTTTACCATAACATGGAATCATTTCAAGGCACGTTGTAAAGTGAACACGCGTTGAGTTCAAGTCATTATAACAGTTAGTGAAAACTCTAACCCTAACCTGGAAATTTTCCACATTATGGTCATTAGTGGAGACGTCTCTACATTTTAGAGACATCCACTGATTTCAGGCAGACATTATCAGATATCTGATGGATCTGTCTCAGACATCAGACAATTAAGAAAGAGCATCAGGTTTAATTCCAACCGCAGCCTTCTGATTAAACCCAACAGACAAAAAATGTGTCAAGAAAAGCTCCATCAAAAAACATCTTCAGGAAAAACTTACATCAATCAATCTACTTTATTGTCAGTTCTACTACATGTCAGCTTGGCCTGCCAGACTCGTCCTCTGGTTAATTCTGCACAGAGAGGGAGTCTGGTAACTCACAGGCAGAGAGGCACAAGAGGGGCGGGACTAGGCAGCTCAGAAAAAAGACAGAAATGCTGACTGTACCACACGATGCTGTAGTTTTTTAGCTGTAGTCAAAGATGGCGTCTGGTGACGGCGCAGACATCTTTCTGTAGAAGAAATGCTTTTAGCGCTTCTACTTGTTGTGGTTTTAAAGACGCGTCCAAGTCATTTAGAACAAAGGAAAGAGCCACAGCGAACTCCGCATCAGTCGCCATGTTTATGACAAACTCGGCGTTATGGTGTGTGATATATGCTACTCAGTGCTGATTGGCTCAGTTAGAATTCTCATGGGGTGGGGTTATTTGAATAGGAGAGTTCCCAGACCCTTTTGGGCCATTCCCATCTGTACCGGGTCGGCCCGGGCCGGGTAGCCCCAGTTGGCCCCAGCCTGGCTCGGTTGATTCCACACATCCTTGCCTTAAGCCCATGTGGGCTGATTCTACCCACCAATCAGAGGCTTGCTCTAATGGAAGGTGTGAATTTGCTGTCAGCAGTGGGTGTGTTGGCCCTGGTCGGCCTGAAGCAGACCCCCTCGAGAAGAGGGCTGAGAATGAGCCTTGGTTGGCCCGGAAAAATACCAGGCCACCCAGATATGTAAACAACCTACGCTACCCGGCCCGGGCCGACCCGGTACAGGTGGGAATGGCCCACTACTCTGTGCAGAATTAAACAGAGGAGGAGTCTGGCAGGCCAGGCCAGCTACATGTACAGCACTTGTACATGGGGCGACGGTGGCACAGGAGTTAAGTGCTCGCCCCGTAATCGGAAGGCTGCTGGTTCGAGTCCCGCTCAGTCTGTCGCTGTCGTTGTGTCCTTGGGCAAGACACTTAACCCACGTTGTCTGCTGGTGGTGGTCGGAGGGACCGGTGGCGCCAGTGCTCGGCAGCCTTGCCTCTGCCAGTGCCCCCCAGGGCAGCTGTGGCTACATCGTAGCTCATCCCCACCAGTGTGTGAATGTGTGTGTGAATGGGTGAATGACTGATTGTGTTGTAAAGCGCCTTGGGGGGTTCCAGGACTCTAGAAGGCGCTATATCAAATACAGGCCATTTACATGGCTTACATACAGACAGTTGAAAGTGCAGTTTCTCTCCCACCCTTGTGCAATAAACTGGCATTAAAACATAAAGACTAATATGGCTTAGAACACTGACAAAATAAATGATAAATTTTAAAGCATAAAATCCCACAAAAAACTTGGCAATAAAAACTGACTGTGCTTAAAATAACAATGGATACATAATAAAAATGTAGACAAATATGCCAAGATCAAATTTCAGTGTTGCACAGTGGGGGGTAAGAGAAAGGAGTTCAGTTTTCTAACTGCCTGATGAATGGAGCTGTGCTGTAATCTGCTGGTCCGTGGCAGCAGACCAAAGAGGCAGTGTGGTGGATGAGTAGGATCACCTGCAATGGCGAGGGCACTGCAGGTAAGACAGCTGTTGCATATGTCCTAAAGGGAGGGAAGAGAGACACCAACTATCCTCTCAACCACTCTCACTTTGCGCTGGAGTGACTTCCGGCAGAATGCGTTACAAGCACCATACCACACAATTGGTGAGATAAAATGTTCAGGGCAATTCTTGACGAAAGCCATTTGCTAAAAAAATCAAATATATTGTAAAATTACACTAAAACAAAATTAAAAGAGGTAGAAAATACTGTACCTCATATGTCCCTGATTAAAAGCAAACTCATAAAAATCCACAAGGTTTTAAAAAGACTGACTCTGAGCAGCCCTAACATTTGCACGAAGTCCATTCCACAGTCTGGGGCCTGTCCTAGAAAAAAAACCAAGCTCAATGGTGCCTTTGTAAAAAGTACACATGATGGAGGCCGGAGCTCTAGCTTTCTTCAGTTTGCACAGAAAGTGAAGATGCTGCTGTGCTTTCTGGTCTAGTGCTAGAGAGTATTTAGTCCAGAAGAGGTCCCCTGCAATGTGCACACGCAGAAACTTGGTGCTGTCCACTCTCTCCACAGTTTCACCGTTAATGGCCAGAGGAGCATGCTGGGTATGTACTCTTCTGAAGTCAACAACAATCCCCGTTGTCTTGTCCACATTCAGATGGAGATTGTTGTCAATGCATCATGCTCCTGTAATCTGTCTCAACTCTATTACTGATGAGACCCACCACAGTCGTGTAATTGGCGAGGCAAAAATCCTTTGAGCGGCATGTGTAAAGAAGTTTTAAAACCTCAGATGAAAAAGATTTTTGGATTTTCATGGCTGGGATTTAAAGAAAATCTGAAGTTTCTAACTGGCGTGGGCGTGTGATAATATATCACAGTGCATTTAGTGCCAACCACAGCCTTAAGAAATGTGTTGAATATGCCCAAGTCCATACTTATGTAAGCACCTGTGTGTGTACACGCGCTTGTATATGTAAGGTTTCTCTTTCGGAGCGTCCAATAGAGAGTGTGAGGGGCCACAAATCTGCCCCCAAAGATGCGCAGGAGATGGAGGGAGCTCCAAGTCTCAGAGATCCAGGAGCTGCCCCAGAGCACAGGGACCCCAGGGAGACTGCAAACAGAAAAGCCCCTTCCCCCCTCGAGAGGTGCAGAGGATTACCCTGGGGGTCACAACCAGCAGTGGGTGCTATATTTGGTTGCACACAGATCTACAGTTGCTCTCTCAAACCGTTGCCAGATTTGAGTCACAACTAATGGGTGCAGTGTCCACTCTCTCACCATTTGGCTGCCCCTGGACAGCAGGACCACTCTGAGATTCAGGTGCCCTGGTACATGGGTCGCTATGATAGATAGAAGCCAAACACTGCACGCCTGGAGTAATTTGTGGGACAAGTCCAGCAGGGGAAGTGAGCGAGTTCCCCCCGTCTGTTTGTGACACCACTGTGGTCTTGTCTGTTTGTATCAGGAAATGTTGGTTGTTCAGGATCCTCTGAAAATGTCTCAGAGCAAGCAAAACTGCCAAAAGTGCCAAGCAGTTGATGGGAAGCCTGGACTGGGTCAGAGACCAGACCCCTCTCACCATCCTACCGTCACAAATGGCTCCCCATCCTTTCAGGGAGGCATCCGTGGACACCACCTTGCAGAAGGACACTCTGCCTATTAGCGAACCTCGGTACAGTAAACCAGGTTCCCTCCATGGGCGTAGGGCCAATATGCCTGCAGCTGTTATTGTTAGCGTGTTGTGCACAGCTGGTAGGCGCGTGTCCAGCGTTGAAATGCACGCTTCATGAGCACTCCGAGTGGCACCACTGAAAACATGGAAGCCATCATGCCTAGCAATTGCAACATTGTTCGGAAGCGCAGTTTGCGCCCCAACTGAAATAGAGCTAGATGTCTGCAGAACACTGTTATTCTGTGCTCTGAGAGATGGGCTTGGCCTGACAGAGAGCAATCTGCAGACCCGGAGAGATAACTTGACTCAAGGTCAGTGAGCTCTTTTGGAAATTCACCAGAAAACCCAGATTCTGGATGTAAGACAAGACCTGCTGTAGTTGTTCTGCCTCACTTTCTCTGGAGCTGGCTGTTAATGCCCAGTCGTCCAGATAAGCTAGAATGTGAATACCTTTCTCTCTGAAAGGGGCTAACGCTGTTTCCACGCACTTTGTAAATGTGTGGGGTGCGAGCGACAAACAGAAGGGCATGACTAGGTACTCGTACGCTATGCAGTCGAAGGAAAATCATAGGAACTGTCTGTGTTCTGGATGTATTTCTACATGAAATTAAGTGTCTGTGAGATCGATCGTTGCAAACCAGTCGCCCGGGCTCAAAGCATTTAACAGTTGTGTAAATTTTAGCATCTTGAATTTGAAGGTCCTGAGTTGTTTATTCAACACTCGTAGGCCTGGAATGGAACGTAGCCCACCTCCTTTTTCAGAACTACAAAGTAGCGGCTGTACCAACCTATGTTTGCTTCGGAAACTGGTACCGCATGTATTTCCCTTTTCCCCAGTAGGGTGTTTATTTCCTCTCTCAAAATGATCACTGCTGGGAAAAAGGCAGGAACATGCGGCAGTGCCTGGCTCGGGCTCAGGGGCCTCGGGTAGACCTTGGCTCCTCTGCTGTTCCATCACAGGGAGGGGGATGTCCAGGAGGGGGAGGACCCAACCTTACCTGGATGTCCCATGTCTTATATATTCTGGAAGTTGTGCAAATGCAGGGATGGGCATAGATATTCTGCTAGGGTGGGGCTGGGTTGGTGCCCTTGGACTCCATGAGGCTCTGTGATGCTGTTGCTTTGGGCCCTGGCAAGATGGACTGGGGTCGCCATGCCCTGGGTGGCATTTTGACAACAGAGGTGCCTATTGGGGCCAGTGGGGGAGCTGGCTCCCTGGGGGACTTAGGCCAACCAGCCATTCCTCCCCATCCCCACACATTTTTCTCCTCCTGCTCCCTCACATCATCGCACAATCATGCCCATAGGACCTTGGGGGGCTGACAAGTCAGAGGGTGCGGGTATGGACCCCATTTCTGCATTCCTGTGGCAACCTGCCCCCTAATTTTATTAGCACCTTAATAATTTCCACCAACGACATTCCACGTAAACACACACTTAAGGCCTTGGGAGTGAGCACATTCAACGGCATTTGGCAGGGGGATTTTTCAGCCTGTCATGTTCTGTGTCCCTCTGTCCCCAGCCTCCTCCTGTTCTCCCCCAGTTTCTCCTGCTTAATTCTTTCCTCATTTAGTTTATTGAATGCTCCTGCAAGTAAATTCTCCATCCTCGTTACCCACCTTGTCGAACCCTGCCTTGTCTCCTGACCTCCCTCCTCGCCGTGCCCTCCTGGTTATATTCTGCTTCGTTCCCGACCTTGTCCTTGGATTTCCCTTTCTGCCCCTCTGACCCTCTGATCCTCTGGCTCCGACCCTGTTCCATCCCCAACCTTATTGGATTTTCCCTGTCGGACATTCCTCGCCTCGGATCTCCTGGTCACGACTGCCTGTCTCCTGACCTAGTCTCTGCCTCCTCCCATCATCACCTTTTCCCCTTTTTAATAAAACTCTTAAAACTTGTCATTCTGTGTCTGGTGTTTCTTACGGGTCCGCCAGTTAAGCTTGTGACAGCCTTATCCCAAATGCCGGTGCCCACTTCCAATTTTAAACTGCATTTAGACACTGAGAGCTGTGGGTGCAAGTGGGGTGGTGTGGTGGCATCAGCTGGCATAGGCCAGACGATGCCCGCTCACCACAGCCATGGAATACACCTCATTAACACACACAACACTATATTGGAGCAGGCGGAGGGAGACTAAGGGTCTTAGCCACCTCTGTTGTTGCTTGGCTTCCTGGGGCTGGAGGCTAGGAGGGAGATCTGGCCGTCCGGTTGGGGTCTGGGTTGGTGGGTTGCTGTGCTCAGCATTGGGCGGGGGAGCCTGCTCATCAACACCCCAGCAGAAAGGGTCAAACTCTGGGAAGCGTGATGGTTGTACCCCATGTACAGCAATACTGGGACCAGAGTGAATAGGGTGTGTGTGTGGAATATGAGTGGGTGTCCGGCATGCATTTTTGTAAGTCTTAGGTTGTATGTGCATGTGTGAGCATGAGGAAGGGAGTGTGTGACTGTGTCTGTGTATGACTGTGTATGTCAGGTGGGGCCTTTGACTCCTCCCGTCTCCTGGGACTTCTTTTGATTCAATTCAATTCAATTCAAGTTTATTTATATAGCGCCAAATCACGACAAGAGTCATCTCAAAGCACTTCACATAATAAACATTCCAATTCACAGTTCATTAAGCCAATCAGAAATAATGTTTCCTATATAAGGAACCCAGCAAATTGCATCAAGTCACTGACGAGTGTCAGTGACTATACAGCAATCCCCATACTAAGCAAGCATGCAGCGACAGTGGAGAGGAAAACTCCCTTTTTGATGCTATAGATCTTCGCCTCCCCCTGCCACACTTGGTGTGGCACCTTGGTCTGCATGAGGGTTCGTGGCTCCCGGGTCAGGGGGTTTAAGATTTTTGGCGTCTGCCTGATTAATCCCGGTGGCTGCCTGGTGGGTTCTGGGTCCCTGGGCTCTGCTGGGTCCCCGGCGGGGCTGGTCGCCCCAGGATCCCGGGTCGCTGGGTTCTGTGCTCTGCCGGCTAGGGGGTGGGAGGCTGCAGGCGAGTCTGTGGTCTTGCTGCTGATATCTCCTGGGACTCTGCCGGCTGCTGGTTGTGATCCCTCGGGGCAATGCTCTGCGCCTCTTGAGGGGACAGGGGCTTTTCTGGTTGCAGTCTCCCTGGGGTTTCTGCGCTCTGGGACAGCTCCTGGATTTCTGGGACTTGTAGCTCCCTCCATCTCCTACACATCTTTGGGGGCAGATCTGTGGCCCCTCACACTCTCTATTGGACGCTCCCTTACAGGGCTGTTTCTAGCATTGTGGGGGCCCTATGCAAGATATTGTTCTGGGCCCCCCTATTTTGACAAACTGCAATTGATCATCTTTAAACTCACCATGAATTGTCACAAATTGCAAGCAAAACATGGTACAGTATTAAAATTAAACACTCACTCAAGAAAGATAAGTAATAAAAACTAGAAAGCAGTCAGAGTGCAGACCTCAACCCTGGGAGGGTTGTTCACAACACCCATACCATAATAAAGGGGTCACATGTGAACAAGTACGACAACAATTGATTAAAGATTCCTGTATAAAGACAGTGGTCAAGATCACAATCTTTCTGATGGTCTGAGATTTAATTATTTTAAGTATAACTCTGGTTTTATTGGTCTATTAACATTTAAAGCTGGTGTGTGGTTTATAATTGGGATTTTAAACCAAAACAGCATGCTATAACTAATTAAAAAAACATTTGATTTTTCTTCAGAAATTCCTGAATAGAAAATGTAAATGTACATGAACAAAAATTCTGAAGCAGCAGAAATCAAGCTTTCAGTGTCTGAGTTTCCGTAGATATTGTCTCTCAATGTTCAGTGATTTTAGCTGTTGTGGTATTTCTGCAGAGCAGTTCTTGTCCTGTTGCAGATTAAACTATTTATGGCACTCTTTCCATGTCCAGGGAGTGTTTTTTTTTTATTTTATTTTTCTATTTTTGCACAGAGTGTTCCTGTTTCATCCCTGACCTGCCCTCTGTGCTTTTCCATTCCTTCTCCACTGGTCCAGGGGACAGGGATGTGACCTTGAGCGGAGGTCACTGGAGGGTTTTCATCCTGTGCACACTGCTGCTCCTGAAATTGTTGATGGGTTTATCAAGGGGTTGATCAACCACACCTGGATCCTCAACCACAGATGTACATGGACCTTTTGTTTTCCTGGAAGTAGCGGTAATAGTCTATAATAATATTGTAATAGTATTAGCAGAAATACTAGGCAATAGAAACTGGAACGGGTTTAGTGCAGAGATACTTACTGCATTTGGGATGGAAAAACAATGTGGGCCATCTTGCTCCTCATCAAAAACTTTTGAGGGAAGTTTTCTCTTTCTCGAGGGTTTCCTGGTTTCTGGTTTATTTATAAAAACAAATCTAACGTATAAAATAATAAAAAGCCTCAGTGAAAATCGCAGCTGGAAAAAGACAAAGCTACGGGTGACCGAACCAGTGCAAAAAACGACAAAGCAATGTTCTTCTTCCGGCTCTTGGAGAGAACAGACACTTTTTTCCTCTTCTCCTCCCCATCTCATTCCAAGGCTCTTTATCTTTGGGTGTACGGTGCTTCTGCATTTTTTCTGTAAACTGGAAATTATTAAAATGGACCTGGTCAGCTGGTCTCTCAACGCGATTGACAAGATTTTTTCAACGATGAGAACGGGAGAAGGGGCTCTCGGGTGCCCCTCTGGGACAGAGCCAGCTGGGCATATCATGGACTCCTGGGAACAGTGGAACCCGATCTGCCTCTCCCAACTGTCTGTAGAGGATTCTGAAGACGTCTGGATATTCGTGGTGTTGGTGTCAGGTTTCCTGCTTTTTGGCATGAGTGGTTATCTAGCTGACCGGAAAATTAATGAGCTGTCAAGGAATTTTGGCTCAATCCCGGAGCTCAGGGATGGATTACACCGCGCTGTGAACACACACTCATATAATTGTCGAGATGAGTCGTAAGCTTGGAACTTTGGCTAAGATTCAGACTCTGGCACAGAAGGTGGATTCGATCAAGGAGCGAGTTGACGGGTCAGCACGGATTGGGATTGATTAACTACGCCATTTTTGGATTGAGGGGTTGAGGACCAACGGAACTTTAAGACAGAGAGGAAATTATCTCTGTCTGGCCCTAAAACAAGTTCTTATCTGAATCTGGTGCACTTGAGCCTGTGAGGCTGAAGCAATAACTCCCCCCTCAGAAGAAATGTGGAATGCTGCATGGCAACTCTGTCTCCCTATCCCAGCCTGGGTGGGACTGTGATCGGTGAAGGCTGTTGAATCGTTCCAGGAGTCACTGTGCTCTCTAAACCCAACAACCTCCCTTCCCTGTCCAAATGGAGGTGATGAGCGCTGTTCGTCGTGGCTTAATGCACTGATGTTTGGAGAGTCATCTACCCTACCTCCCCACCTAGTGGACACTTATGTTGTGTGATGTCTGAAGTCTGTTGCATTTCTGTCTGAGGTGTTTTTTGCAGAGCAAAGCTGCCCTCCCTGTGGAGGGTAACTCTGAAGTGCATTTTTTCCTCCACCTGACCCAATCCTCATATAAACCCCTCTGATCTGTATTAAGGTAGCGCAACTCGGGTTGCGAATGACCACAGTCACCAATTCTTGTCATGTGTCTTTGCCTATGTATGTATGTCTGATCTCAGAATTGTGTGTACTGAAACTCTAATTTCCCTCTGGGATTAATAAAGTATCTTTGAATATGACTAAATATAATCTAAAACTACTAAATAAAAACATAAAGTAGGAAATTTATTGAAAATAATTATTATTTACACCAGTAGAAGAGACAGACGTTGAAAATACGCGTCCGAAACAATTCCTCCGCTCCTCTATGAGCACGGCACATGGCAGACTGTTTATTTCCTGGTTCTAGGGCAGGGACTTGCGTAACATTACCGTAATGTATTGTATACCACTGGAAAGTACATCGTCTCAGCTTTCAGAATCTGTTGATTACCGTGAAAGCCTCTTTGTGTCGCCATCGACACAATCGCAGCAGCTTTGGGGGCCCCTAGTGGCTTGGGGCCCTATGCAACAGCATAGGTTGCGCATAGGAAGAAACGGCTATGTGAAGTTTAAAAAGAAACCTACTGTTTTGAGGAATTCATGTGTGTACTTTAAAACATGTAGTTGTAGCAGAATTTTGTAAAGCAATCCAACTCCAAAGGTCACATGAAATTTGCGTGGGCAGAACATTTTTTTAAACTCAAACATTCACAAACAAATGAATGCTACGACAACAATTTTTGGAGTACATTCATGAAAAATTGTAGGAATATCTGTTAGCTTTTTGTGAGCGTGCTTTTCATTTTGATAGAATACACGGTTCTGTCAGAACAATGTCTGAAATGGAGCAAGGGAGGGTCATCGCTCCTTTCTCTTCCCATTAAAATTTTTGTGAATTTTTCTGAAGTCGTGCCTCAACTTTAACTGTGATTTTAGGAAAACAGTAAAGTATATCAAGAAGCTGAGTCATAGGGAAGCAGCTGAATGTCTTGTGACCACTTTAAACTTTGAAGTCTCTAGGTTAAAGTATGCCAAAGTTTTTAAAGTTCAAACAAGTTAAAAGATTTTGTGAAAAAGTGAAAGACTTGAAGAATTTCCTGTGTATTCTCATGGGCCAAAATCTCCCAGAAAAAGCTGAATATCTCACAAAATATTAAAGATATCCATACCAAAAGCAATGCCCTTAATCAGCTGAAGGAGTTGAACATTTTGGTATCAAATTTGCTGAAACAGCTGAAAAATTGTAGAAGGAGAAACAGATTAAAAAAAACATCCAGAATCTGAAACAGGATCACTATAGTTGGAATGCTGTAAATAGCACAGATTGACCACCACCAGGATGCAGGACAGGTTGTCCGATTACCGGACAACCTGTCCTGCATCCTGAGCTACTGCTGTCCACAATAGAAATACCAACAATAGGAATGATTGAGTCAGCAGGTGTTTTTCCACATGTGCCATTGACTTTTATTTGAACATTCTTGGAAACAGTAGGTTTTTCTAGAATTCAGAACCATAAATCATTGACAGTATCTTCACAAACACTTTGAGGAATGAATACCACAAACATGCAGCACTTGCACACAGGAAGATACACAAGTTCAGAAGTACAGAGTGGAAAAAGTTTGACATAACAAAGCAACTCAGGTTTCACTTCCAAAAGTTCAATAGAAAATGTCATACGCTCTATTCTGGATAAAAGCAAAGGGTATTAAGGAACATGTACAACACAGCTGGCAAATTAACTCTGAATTTCAATGAAAACATAACAATAATAATAATAATGTAAGTTGTCCTACTCTAAACCTGTATGGTAACATTCAGACTGGAGGTCCACTTCCTGCTATCTAATCTCACAAACATGATAAAGAAAAGATTCAGTAGAATTGGGTTGATGAACAAATCCAAAATGTCACACCTCCAATTATCAGTGCCTTCTGTTTTCAAACCAAAGGAAGAACCTATAAACGCCCAAGTGGACATTCAGAATGTAGAGCAGACCCTTAGGATCAACTCTGCATACGTCTTTAAGTATTAAGTTGTTACAGCAGGTTACAAGTAGGAGTCTAAGTCCAGGATTTCACTACACAAACTCCATCCAAATGCCACGTTTCACTCAAATAGCTAGGGTACTTTATGAAATGAACAGATTTAACACTTCTGTGCTGACTAAGGTGGATTTCATGTGTCCAACACAAACAAATAGTTTAAAATAGTTAATTAAACAACTAAAACAACTTGACTGTTTTAGAGGATTATTGATCTGGTTATTGTTCTCGGTCACAAACCAGTCAATGAATTCAGAAACACCTTCCTAAAGCCAAGCAGACCTCCAGCGTTTATCTGTCCCCTACTGCAGAGCAGAACAAGAACATGCACTGAAGTTCATTTCATTCAACATTTTCCACTGATTAACAAATATTTACCATTGGGTCTATTGCTCTGCTGAGGCTAGTTGGGCAGATTGAAACCTTTTTATTTGAACGAAAACAAGCAGACAGAAAATAAATTAACAGAAAAGTTTGATTTTTAGGTTGAGGAATGTTGCACATGCAGTTGTGAGAAAGTGATGAGACCAGTTCAGGGTCCTATAAAAACCACATATCCACTGTAACATGAGTCCAGCTGTGATCATTACCATGTCAATCTCAAAAACATGCATTCCACCAAAAGGTGGATACCATCAAGGAGCGAGTGGACGGATCAGCACGGATTGGGATTGATTAATTACGCCATTATTGGATCTAGAGGGGTTGTAGACCAACAGAACGCTAAGGCAGAGAGGAAATTATCTCTGGCTGTCCCCAAAAATTTTTTTTATCTGAATCTGGTGCCCTTGAAGCCTGTGCGGCTGAAGTGAAAACTCCCCTCAGAAGAAATGTGGAATGCTGCCGTCGCTATGGAAACTCTTTCTCTCTATCCCAGCCTGGGCGGGACTGTGACCGGTGAAGGCTGTGGAACCATATCTCAGAGTCAATGTGCTCTCTAACCCATTATCTCCCTCCCCTGTCCAAACAGAGGTGATGAGCGCTGCCCCATGTGGCTGCACGCACTGAAGTGAGGAGAGTCCCAACCCTACCTCCCACCTAGTGGACACTTATGTTTTGTGATGTCTGAAGTCTGTGTGCATTTCTGTCTGAGGTGTTTTTTGCATAGCAAAGCTGCCCTCTCTGTGGAGGGTAACTCTGAAGTGCCTTTTGTTCCTCCACCTGACTCAATCCTCATGTAAACCCTCTTGATCTATAACGGTAGCGCGACTCGGGTTGCGAATGACCACAGTCACCAATTCTTGTCATGTGTGCATGTATGTATGTCTGATATCAGAATCATGTGTACTGAAATTCTAATTTCCCTCTGGGATTAATAAAGTATCTTTGAATTGAAATGAATTGTAATAATAACCCAGTTCCTCTTGAATCACAGTATAACGGCCTACATCAACAAAAACCCAAAGTAAAAACTGATCCAAACTGTTGATAATAGTTTATAGTACCGTTCTTACTGGAACAGTACTATAAAACACACACTGGGTGTAAGGAAATAGTTATGCTTGTTGTACTCTGTTCTGATGAGGGTTAGGGCCAGTCATTGCTAACGACAAAGATCGGCTGTTAGGTCACTTTGTCAGGTGTTTGTAACAACATAACAAATATGTTCTGGATTCATTTAGCTGCTTTTGTTTCACTGTTTAATTAAAACGAGAAAGGCTTTGCAAGATTTCATGATGAAATTCACACATCAGTACAGAATGTTTTATAGTTTAGTTAACAGAATAATTTTACCGTTACATCATTTGTACTGGTGAGAAGCTAGAACTGAAGGAGGGTTAAATACTAACTTTAAGGGTCGCCAACAGGAATATGTAACTATCTCAGAATCACAAACAAGATAAGATGATCTGCTCTGAGCTAAAGTAAAGGCAGTTTGGGCTCACCACGCTGACGTCGTTAGGTCCGTTTTAGGGGGGTTTCAGCCCCCCTAAAATAATGACAAGCCCCCCTATCATTTTGAGTTTCTTTAGGGATGGGACTTTAACGCGTTATTATTATTAATTAGAAAAAAACGACACGTTAAAAAAAATGCACGCATTTAACCGCAGCTTGCATTTCGAGCATGGCGGAACCTTTGTCATTGCACGACTTCCTCGTAGACAGAATATCACTGACGCACACCACAATTCACAGTGCTAATGGCTACTAACGGAATAAAAACAGAAAGAAGTTGCCTTGTTTGGACTGATGCAGGATTTAGGAAACCCGTCCGCCTCTTTTCTTAACTTGAAAAAAACAAACTTGCAGACAACAACGGAGTCCGTGTCGCGGACATTTTTCAGAGATCGTCTCTGCTGCAGCTGCCCGGTGGCACAGGAAACTTTACAAAAGTTGCGGTAAGCTATATTTTTAACATTTACGTAACATCTGTGCAGCGCTGAAAGCACCAGACAGAATAATTCTGTGCCCTAACAGTAGTTTATGAAAGTAAGACAAACGAGAGGCCGCTGGGAGAACACTCCGTGTTCTCACTACTCTGTAAACAATCACAGACAACGTGTCTTATAGTTGAAAACAGAAGTTTAAGTTAAAACAGAAACACTCTGAAACTTTTCTGATGAATTTCTAAACAATTCTGTCGGAAAGTATATGTTTCCGAGACGAGTCTCTGTCTAAACATCATCGCATGCATTACTATCATTAAGCAGCGAGCTGTGTTGAAGCTAAGGGGCGGATGTTTCAGGGGCAGCGAGGAACGAGAAAGTTATGATCAGGCTGGAGATCACATCAGATTCGCTGCTGCAGGTGTGAATCTGCGGGTCTGCAGCATCCCCTTCTTAACGTGACAGCAGGACTTCCCATGTAAGGAAGGTCCGCTCACCTGTTCGTCAGATCATTATTTCCTCGCCATGATCTTTTACCTTCCCATCAACCTCCAGTCATCCAACTGGAACCAGTTAGTGTTCTTGATCATTCTCAGAATATGCCACACCTGCTCTGGTGTTAAAAGTTAGAGCATTCAAGTCCTAGATCATATTTGTGCCTGTTCTACTGTCATTTTGAAGGATTATTATTTATGTGTTTTTACTACATTATGAGTAGAAATGCTAATAAAAACTCCCAATTATACAAACAAGTAAAACTGGAAAAATTAGAATCTGGTGCAAAGTCAAATTTATTTCAGTCATTCAACTAGACAGTGAGACTATTAAAATGCTCAGGAACCCTTTGCAGGCGTTTTCTATTTGTAATTATAAATTTTTGTTCATTTGGGTTTTGTTTCATATCACACAGTGACATTTGATTATTTAAAATGCATTTTTTATTATAAGCTTTAGTTTTACAGTAATAACCATGTCTAATGTTTAATTCTCTGTCTCATAATTTTAATTAAGTTTTGCTTTGAGAGCACATTTTCCTGAACGATTAAAATGTGATTAATTTAGATTAATTAATTACAAAGCCTCTAATTAATTAGATTAAAATTTTTAATCAAGTCCCAGCCCTAATTTTTATATATACTGTTATTTTGTCTTGTAATTGTTAATTACATACTCCTTTATTCCATATCATATCAGTGTTATTCATATATAAAAAAGGATGGCCTACAGGTCTCGCGGGAGCTGTTCAGAGCATCTCTGGTTGCTTATCAGGATGCAGTGAGGGCTGCCAGAACGGCCTATTTTGCAGACATCATTGAGACAAACTCCAATAATCCTAAGATTCTCTACAAAACGCTAAACTCAGTTCTGGTGTATCAGGAACCTAGCTCCATGTCTCCTACAGCTGCTGGAAACTCTGAAGCTTTTCACAAATTCTTTGTTGATAAAGTGTCGGGCATTAGAGCAGCTATTTCTAGTAACTCTGTTGACCCTGTTCCAGTTCATCCATCACCACCCACCCTGAGCTCCCTCAATACAGTTTCATACTCTGAGCTT
>SSNQ01034146.1:202928-224905 GCA_006942095.1 Nothobranchius kuhntae | reverse complement strand
ATAATTTCATAAAAAGAACATTTTTTCCAAGTGACACATCCCTCAGAGAGACCGGGTTTCCAGACTGTTTCAGTGGGAGGAAATCATCGCATGCACCGTGGTTCTGCGCTGCGAACCCCTCAGATCTTCAGCTCACTGTCCACCGTGTGCGCTCTGAGCCACGCTTAACCAGTATAAAGCTCTGATGTTCTGATGGGAATATTTTACCTCCGCGATGTGCGTCAACGATTAAAATGTCAGCTCATCCATGCGCATCAGTGTGCGTCGGGGTGATTCTTTCAAACCAAGCAACATCCTTGAGTTCATCTGTCAAAATAAACAGTCAAATGGAAATATCTGTAACCTGCCATTTAACTGTTTTGCCTTCTTGTGGATTGTTGCAAAGAGAAACAATTAAACTTGATTAACCCCAGAGCCACTCAGAGCGCATGTGGGAAGGTTCCTCCCACTGAAGCAAGTGTTTTCCAAACCCGGTCTCTCAGAGAGACTTGTCACTTAGAAAATGTTCCTGATTATGAAACTTTGGCTGAATAGTGCTTGTTCCTGTCTCCAATGTGGCGACACATCCAGGAGCCGTCTGAGGAGAGTCCCAGAATCTCACATCCTCTTCAGCTCAGAAGCACCGATATGATTACGCACAAGCGTGACGCGTCAACCCGGTCTCACAGTAAGACCGGGTTGGAGCTGTTCAGGTTTACGCAGACAATCTTTACATTTAGAATTGGCATACAGATGTAAAATTAATGCAGTAAAATATAAAGCATTTTATTTAAATATCCATTCATTATTTTACAAGCACAGAGAGCCGGATGGAAGAGCCGCATGCGGCTACAGAGCCGCCGACCCCTGTGCTAGCCTACTTTATTGTCCCCAGCAATTTTTAAACCCCACTCAAGTGTATGGTTATTGTCCCCAGCAATTCTGAAAACAAACTGATGCCCTTGGTATTTCTGCACAGCAGTTCTTGTCCTGTTGCAGATTAAACTATTTCTGGCACTCTTTCCACGTCCAGGGAGTGTTTTTTATTTATTTTATTTATTTATTTATTTTATTTGCACAGAGTGTTCCTGTTTCATCCCTGACCTGCCCTCTGTGCTTTTCCATTCCTTCTCCACTGGTCCAGGGGACAGGGATGTGACCTTGAGCGGAGGTCACTGGAGGGTTTTCATCCTGTGCACACTGCTGCTCCTGAAATTGTTGATGGGTTTATCAAGTGGTTGATCAACCACACCTGGATCCTCAACCACAGATGTACATGGACCTTTTGTTTTCCTGGAAGTAGCGGTAATAGTCTATAATAATATTTTAATAGTATTAGCAGAAATACTAGGCAATAGAAACTGGAACGGGTTTAGTGCAGAGATACTTACTGCATTTGGGATGGAAAAACAATGTGGGCCATCTTGCTCCTCATCAAAAACTTTTGAGGGAAATTTCCTCTTTCTCGAGGGTTTCCTGGTTTCTGGTTTATTTATAAAAACAAATCTAACGTATAAAATAATAAAAAGCCTCAGTGAAAATCACAGCTGGCAAAAGACAAAGCTACGGGTGACCGAACCAGTGCAAAAAACGACAAAGCAATTTTCTTCTTCCGGCTCTTGGAGAGAACAGACACTTTTTTCCTCTTCTCCTCCCCATCTCATTCCAAGGCTCTTTATCTTTGGGTGTACGGTGCTTCTGCATTTTTTCTGTAAACTGGAAATTATTAAAATGGACCTGGTCAGTTGGTCTCTCAAGATTTTTTCAACGATGAGAACGGGAGAAGGGGCTCCCGGGTGCCCCTCTGGGACAGAGCCAGCTGGGCATATCATGGACTCCTGGGAACAGTGGAACCCGATCTGCCTCTCCCAACTGTCTGTAGAGGATTCTGAAGACGTCTGGATATTCGTGGTGTTGGTGTCAGGTTTCCTGCTTTTTGGCATGAGTGGTTATCTAGCTGACCGGAAAATTAATGAGCTGTCAAGGAATTTTGGCTCAATCCCGAAGCTCAGGGATGGATTACACCGCGCTGTGAACACACACTCATATAATTGTCGAGATGAGTCGTGAGCTTGGAACTTTGGCTGAGATTCAGACTCTGGCACAGAAGGTGGATTCGATCAAGGAGCGAGTTGACGGGTCAGCACGGATTGGGATTTATTAACTACGCCATTTTTGGATTCAGAGGGGTTGAGGACCAACGGAACTTTAAGACAGAGAGGAAATTATCTCTGTCTGGCCCTAAAACAAGTTCTTATCTGAATCTGCTGCCCTTGAGCCTGTGAGGCTGAAGCGATAACTCCCCCCTCAGGAGAAATGTGGAATGCTGCCGTCGCCATGGTAACTCAGTCTCCCTATCCCAGCCTAGGCGGGACTGTGACCGGTGAAGGCTGTTGAATCGTTCCAGGAGTCACTGTGCTCTCTAAACCCAACGACCTCCCTCCCCTGTCCAAATGGAGGTGACGAGCGCTGTTTATCGTGGCTGCATGCACTGATGTTTGGAGAGTCATCTACCCTACCTCCCCACCTAGTGGACACTTATGTTGTGTGATGTCTGAAGTCTGTTGCATTTCTGTCTGAGGTGTTTTTTGCAGAGCAAAGCTGCCCTCCCTGTGGAGGGTAACTCTGAAGTGCCTTTTTTCCTCCACCTGATCCAATCCTCATATAAACCCCTCTGATCTGTATTAAGGTAGCGCAACTCGGGTTGCGAATGACCACAGTCACCAATTCTTGTCACGTGTCTATTCCTATGTATGTATGTCTGATCTCAGAATTGTGTGTACTGAAACTCTAATTTCCCTCTGGGATTAATAAAGTATCTTTGAATGTGACTAAATATAATCTAAAACTACTAAATAAAAACATAAAGTAGGAAATTTATTGAAAATAATTATTATGTACACCAGTAGAAGAGACAGATGTTGAAAATACGCGTTCGAAACAATTCCTCCGCTCCTCTATGAGCACGGCACATGGCAGACTGTTTATTTCCTGGTTCTAGGGCAGGGACTTGCGTAACATTACCGTAATGTATTGTATACCACTGGAAAGTACATCGTCTCAGCTTTCAGAATCTGTTGATTACCGTGAAAGCCTCTTTGTGTCACCATCGACACAATCGCAGCAGCTTTGGGGGCCCCTAGTGCAGTGCAACTTCATAGGTTGCACATAGGAAGAAACGGCTATGTGAAGCTTAAAAAGAAACCTACTGTTTTGAGGAATTCATGTGTGTACTTTAAAACATGTAGTTGTAGCAGAATTTTGTAAAGCAATCCAACTCCAAAGGTCACATGAAATTTGCATGGGCAGAACATTTTTTTAAACTCAAACATTCACAAACAACTGAATGCTACGACAACAATTTTTGGAGTACATTCATGAAAAATTGTAGGAATATCTGTTAGCTTCATGTGAGCGTGCTTTTCATTTTGATAGAATACACGGTTCTGTCAGAACAATGTCTGAAATGGAGCAAGGGAGGGTCATCGCTCCTTTCTCTTCCCATTAAAATTTTTGTGATTTTTTCTGAAGTCGTGCCTCAACTTTAACTGTGATTTTAGGAAAACAGTAAAGTATATCAAGAAGCTGAGTCATAGGGAAGCAGCTGAATGTCTTGTGACCGCTTTAAACTTTGAAGTCTCTAGGTTAAAGTATGCCAAAGTTTTTAAAGTTCAAACAAGTTAAAAGATTTTGCGAAAAAGTGAAAGACTTGAAGAATTTCCTGTGTATTCTCATGGGCCAAAAACTCCCAGAAAAAGCTTAATATCTCACAAAATATTAAAGATATCCATACCAAAAGCAATGCCCTTAATCAGCTGAAGGAGTTGAACATTGTGATATCAAATTTGCTGAAACAGCTGAAAAATTGTAGAAGGAGAAACAGATAAAAAAAAAACATCCAGAATCTGAAACAGGATCACTATAGTTGGAATACTGTAAATAGCACAGATTGACCACCACCAGGATGCAGGACAGGTTGTCCGATTACCGGCCAACCTGCTCTACCTCCTGAGCTACTGCTGTCCACAATAGAAATACCAACAATAGGAATGATTGAGTCAGCAGGTGTTTTTCCACATGTGCCATTGACTTTTATTTGAACATTCTTGGAAACAATAGGTTTTTCTAGAAGTCAGAACCATAAATCATTGACAGTATCTTCACAAACACTTTGAGGAATGAATACCACAAACATGCAGCACTTGCACACAGGAAGATACACAAGTTCAGAAGTACAGAGTGGAAAAAGTTTGACATAACAAAGCAACTCCAGGTTTCACTTCCAAAAGTTCAATAGAAAATGTCATACGCTCTATTCTGGATAAAAGCAAAGGGTATTAAGGAACATGTACAACACAGCTGGCAAACTAACTCTGAATTTCAATGAAAACATAACAATAATAATAATAATGTAAGTTGTCCTACTCTAAACCTGTATGGTAACATTCAGACTGGAGGTCCACTTCCTGCTATCTAATCTCACAAACATGATAAAGAAAAGATTCAGTAGAATTGGGTTGATGAACAAATCCAAAATGTCACACCTCCAATTATCAGTGCCTTCTGTTTTCAAACCAAAGGAAGAACCTATAAACCCCCGAGTGGACATTCAGAATGTAGAGCAGACCCTTAGGATCAACTCTGCATACGTCTTTAAGTATTAAGTTGTTACAGCAGGTTACAAGTAGGAGTCTAAGTCCAGGATTTCACTACACAAACTCCATCCAAATGCCACGTTTCACTCAAATAGTTAGGGTACTTTATGAAATGAACAGATTTAACACTTCTGTGCTGACTAAGGTGGATTTCATGTGTCCAACACAAACAAATAGTTTAAAATAGTTAAACAACTAAAACAACTTGACTGTTTTAGAGGATTATTGATCTGGTTATTGTTCTCGGTCACAAACCAGTCAATGAATTCAGAAACACCTTCCTAAAGCCAAGCAGACCTCCAGCGTTTATCTGTCCCCTACTGCAGAGCAGAACAAGAACATGCACTGAAGTTCATTTCATTCAACATTTTCCACTGATTAACAAATATTTACCATTGGGTCTACTGCTCTGCTGAGGCTAGTTGGGCAGATTGAAACCTTTTTATTTGAACGAAAACAAGCAGACAGAAAAGAAATTAACAGAAAAGTTTGATTTTTAGGTTGAGGAATGTTGCACATGCAGTTGTGAGAAAGTGATGAGACCAGTTCAGGGTCCTATAAAAACCACATATCCACTGTAACATGAGTCCAGCTGTGATCATTACCATGTCAATCTCAAAAACATGCATTCCACCAAAAGGTGAATACCATCAAGGAGCGAGTGGACAGATCAGCACGGCTTGGGACAGATTAATTACGCCATTATTGGATCTAGAGGGGTTGAAGACCAACAGAACGCTAAGGCAGAGAGGAAATGATCTCTGGCTGTCCCCAAAAATTTTTTTTATCTGAATCTGGTGCCCTTGAAGCCTGTGCGGCTGAAGTGAAAACTCCCCTCAGAAGAAATGTGGAACGCTGCCGTCGCTATGGAAACTCTTTCTCTCTATCCCAGCCTGGGCGGGACTGTGACCGGTGAAGGCTGTGGAACCATATCTCAGAGTCAATGTGCTCTCTAACCCATTATCTCCCTCCCCTGTCCAAACGGAGGTGATGAGCGCTGTCCCATGTGGCTGCACGCACTGAAGTGAGGAGAGTCCCAACCCTACCTCCCCACCTAGTGGACACTTATGTTTTGTGATGTCTGAAGTCTGTGTGCATTTCTGTCTGAGGTGTTTTTTGCATAGCAAAGCTGCCCTCTCTGTGGAGGGTAACTCTGAAGTGCCTTTTGTTCCTCCACCTGACTCAATCCTCCTGTAAACCCTCTTGATCTATAACGGTAGCGCGACTCGGGTTGCGAATGACCACAGTCACCAATTCTTGTCATGTGTGCATGTATGTATGTATGTCTGATCTCAGAATCATGTGTACTGAAATTCTAATTTCCCTCTGGGATTAATAAAGTATCTTTGAATTGAAATGAATTGTAATAATAACCCAGTTCCTCTTGAATCACAGTATAACGGCCTACATCAACAAAAACCCAAAGTAAAAACTGATCCAAACTGTTGATAATAGTTTATAGTACCGTTCTTACTGGAACGGTACTATAAAACACACGCTGGGTGTAAGGAAATAGTTTTGCTTATGAGGGTTAGGGCAAAGATCGGCTGTTAGGTCACTTTGTCAGGTGTTTGTAACAACATAACAAATATGTTCTGGATTCACTTAGCTGCTTTTGTTTCACTGTTTGATTAAAACGAGAAAGGCTTTGCAAGATTTCATGATGAAATTCACACATCAGTACAGAATGTTTTATATTTTAGTTAACAGAATAATTTTACCGTTACATCATTTGTACTGGTGAGAAGCTAGAACTGAAGGAGGGTTAAATACTAACTTTAAGGGTCGCCAACAGGAATATGTAACTATCTCAGAATCACAAACAAGATAAGATGATCTGCTCTGAGCTAAAGTAAAGGCAGTTTGGGCTCACCACGCTGACGTCGTTAGGTCCGTTTTAGGGGGGTTTCAGCCCCCCTAAAATAATGACAAGCCCCCCTATCATTTTGAGTTTCTTTAGGGATGGGACTTTAACGCGTTATTATTATTAATTAGAAAAAAACGACACGTTAAAAAAAATGCACGCATTTAACCGCAGCTTGCATTTCGAGCATGACGGAACCTTTGTCATTGCACGACTTCCTCGTAGACAGAATATCACTGACGCACACCACAATTCACAGTGCTAATGGCTACTAACGGAATAAAAACAGAAAGAAGTTGCCTTGCTTGGACTGATGCAGGATTTAGGAAACCCGTCCGCCTCTTTTCTTAACTTGAAAAAAACAAACTTGCAGACAACAACCGAGTCCGTGTCGCGGACATTTTTCAGAGATCGTCTCTGCTGCAGCTGCCCGGTGGAAACGGGAACTTTACAAAAGTTGCGGTAAGCTATATTTTTAACATTTACGTAACATCTGTGCAGCGCTGAAAGCACCAGACAATAATTCTGTGCCCTAACAGTAGTTTATGAAAGTAAGACAAACGAGAGGCATCTGGCTGCTGCTGGGAGAACGCTCCGTGTTCTCACTACTCTGTAAACAATCACAGACAACGTGTCTTATAGTTGAAAACAGAAGTTTAAGTTAAAACAGAAACACTCTGAAACTTTTCTGATGATTTTCTAAACAATTCTGTCGGGGAGGTATATGTTTCTGAGACGAGTCTCTGTCTAAACATCATCGCATGCATTACTATCATTAAGCAGCGAGGTGTGTTGAAGCTAAGGGGCGGATGTTTCAGGGGCAGCGAGGAACGAGAAAGTTGTGATCAGGCTGGAGATCACATCAGATTCGCTGCAGCAGGTGTGAATCTGCGGGTCTGCTGCATCCCCTTCTTAANCGTGACAGCAGGACTTCCCATGTAAGGATCCGCTCACCTGTTCGTCAGATCATTATTTCCTCGCCATGATCTTTTACCTTCCCATCAACCTCCAGTCATCCAACTGGAACCAGTTAGTGTTCCTGATCATTCTCAGAATATGTCACGCCTGCTCTGGTGTTAAAAGTTAGTACATTTAAGTCCTAGATCATATTTGTGCCTGTTCTACTGTCATTTTGAAGGATTATTATTTATGTGTTTTTACTACATTATGAGTAGAAATGCTAATAAAAACTCCCAATTTTACAAACAAGTGAAACTGGAAAAATTAGAATCTGGTGCAAAGTCAAATTTATTTCAGTCATTCAACTAGACAGAGAGATTATTTAAAGGCTCAGGAACCCTTTGCAGGCGTTTTCTATTTGTAATTATAAATTTTTGTTCATTTGGGTTTTGTTTCATATCACACAGTGACATTTGATAATTTAAAATGCATTTTTTTATTAAAAGCTTTAGTTTTACAGTAATAACCATGTCTAATGTTTGATTCTCTGTCTCATAATTTTAATTAAGTTTTGCTTTGAGAGCACATTTTCCTGAACGATTAAAATGCGATTAATTTAGATTAATTAATTCCAAAGCCTCTAATTAATTAGATTAAAATTTTTAATCAAGTCCCAGCCCTAATTTTTATATATACTGTTATTTTGTCTTGTAATTGTTAATTACATACTCCTTTATTCCATATCATATCAGTGTTATTCATATATAAAAAAGGATGGCCTACAGGTCTCGCGGGAGCTGTTCAGAGCATCTCTGGTTGCTTATCAGGATGCAGTGAGGGCTGCCAGAACGGCCTATTTTGCAGACATCATTGAGACAAACTCCAATAATCCTAAGATTCTCTACAAAACGCTAAACTCAGTTCTGGTGTATCAGGAACCTAGCTCCATGTCTCCTACAGCTGCTGGAAACTCTGAAGCTTTTCACAAATTCTTTGTTGATAAAGTGTCAGGCATTAGAGCAGCTATTTCTGGTAACTCTGTTGACCCTGTTCCAGTTCCTCCATCACCACCCACCCTCAGCTCCCTCAATACAGTTTCATACTCTGAGCTGAGTAAGCTTGTTGTGAGGCAGAAGCCATCTGGCTCTCCCCTTGATGTTCTACCGCCTCGTCTCTGGATGGCTGCCTTTCCGTGCCTTGGCCCTTCACTTGGTCAGATTATCAATGGGAGCCTCAGCACAGGTGTGGTCCCAGCTGCTTTGAAAGCAGCAGTTATTCGGCCGACCCCGAAGAAACCTGGTGCTGATGTCTCTGTGATAGAAAATTACAGGCCTATCTCTACCCTGCCCTTTACATCAAAACTGCTTGAGAAAGTCGTTTATCAGCAGCTGGTCTCACATTTAGCTGACTCTGATCTGTTTGAGGTTTTCCAATCAGGGTTCAGGTCTGGCCATAGCACAGAGTCAGCTCTACTGAGGGTCCTAAATGACATCTATCTATCACTAGATCAGGGAACATCTGTGCTGCTTCTGTTGTTAGACCTGACAGCAGCCTTTGACACAGTTGACCACGTGATTCTGCTCGATCGCTTGGAACGATGGGTTGGGATCAAAGGGTCAGCTCTGGATTGGTTTAGATCTTATCTCCAAAACAGGACATTCTGTGTTAAACTGGGTGATGTTTTTTCTTCTTGGGAGGGGCTCCGCTGGGGGGTCCCGCAGGGGTCGATCCTTGGTCCACTTTTGTTTGCCATTTATCTGCTACCTCTGGGGTCAGTCTTTCGTAAACATGGCCTATCATTCCATCTCTATGCTGACGATTGCCAGATTTACTCTCCATTGTGTCAGGAGAAAGGTCACTCTATCCAGTCCTTTGTCTCCTGTGTTAATGAGGTGAAGTCTTGGCTAATGTCCAACTATCTACATCTGAATGAGGGAAAGACAGAGCTCATTGTTTTTCACCCCAACAGCAGGAATGTGGATCGTTATGCTGATCTTGGCCCTCTTTCTCCATACTCAAAACCAGATGTTACTAGTTTGGGGGTGAAACTTGATGTAGGACTTAAATTTGATGCTCACATCAATTCTGTGATCCGGTCCAGTTTCTTTCACCTGAGGCGCCTTGCAAAAATCAAGCATATGCTGTCGAGAGCCCACCTAGAGCGGGTACTGCATGCCTTTGTTATTTCTCGACTTGATTACTGCAACTCTCTATATGCAGGGTTGTGTCAGTCAACACTGTGTCGCCTACAGGTTGTGCAGAACAGCGCTGCCAGGTTCCTGACTGGGACCAGGAAAAGGGACCACATTAGCCCAGTTCTGGCCTCCCTGCACTGGCTTCCGATTTGCTATCGCTCACAATTCAAAATACTCGTCTTTGTTTATCATTTCTTCCAGGGTGGTGGTCCCCCCTATCTGGCCACTCTCCTGAACAAACATTCCCCATCACGCGCTCTGCGCTCCTCTGACCAAGGCCTGCTCGCTGTCCCTCGGTCTAGGTGTCGTACCCGTGGGGACCGGGCTTTCTCAGTCCTAGCACCGTTACTCTGGAACCAGTTGCCACCCTCAGTTAGGCTGTCCCCATCTCTGCCAGTCTTTAAGAACCACCTAAAAACAGACCTCCTCCGCTTGGCGTTTCCAGAACATGTTTGATTATGGCCCTCTTTTATGTTGAATCCATTCCACAGTTTTCATTGGTACACTCAATCCATCCACTCAATCCAAATGTGTTTCACACATTTGTATTTTACCGGAATGTTTCTTCTATCTTGTAATTTCCATTTTGTATTTTGTAATTTGTATTTTGTAATTTGAATTTCTTTTATTGTTGATTTATTCAATATATTTACTTAACTGTACCATGTTCAGCGCTTTGGGCTTCCTGACAGGGTTGCGGAAGGCGCTATATAAATAAAGCTTTGATTGATTGATTGATTGATATATTAAAACTGTCAACCGCACACTCATTTGGCAGAATAAAGGTTTGAAAATTATTCACTTGTTCTTTGTTATATTTCAGTAACATTTATAATTAAGCAAGTTGTAATTAAACAAATGACTGCAACATTTATCCCTGTTAAGTGCAGTAGACTGAAATGAATAGCTTTATTTGGAAATATAACATATCTAATTTTTAATGGACTTATATAAAATCTTTCTTCAACATAGACCCCACTAATGAACTGATTAAGTGTTATTTTTTTATAAAAAGAAGAGAGAAAATGCACAAAGGTAGGAAAGGAAAAGAAAGTGATATAATAGGTTTTGTTAAATGTTCTTCAGATAATGAATTAATTGACAAAGTTTTTGCAGGGTGTGAAAAAAATGTTCAAGGTCAAGCTCCTGGGGCTAAGCCCCCCCCATATCTCAATCCTAGTGGCGTCCATGGCTCACCATCTGAAAAGCCTTGACTTTTTGGTGACCTTGAGACCTTTGATCTAGTGATTATTGTCGTCGTCATCGCTGTCCCTCATAGAGACGCCTTGCATCCCTCCTTCTCTCACTGAGGCGGTGGCTTCTTCCAAGGTCAGGCGGTTTCTTATCGTATCGTACATTTTACTGTTCAACGTGGAGTCCAACACCCCTTGGAGACGGAAGTCACGATACTTTTTCTGACAAATAGGAGAACAAAAAGCTATTAAAGGCACTGAAGCGATACAATACCTGTAACTAGGCTGCAGGCTGGTAGAGCTGACCCAAACACCTGGAGTGGAGTCAGTGGTTGAACTTCCTGATTTCAGCCTTTTCCATGTTCAGAGTATTACAAAGGACCAGTGACTAAACTTCCATCCCCTCTGCTGTGATGAGCCCAGCCCCTAGTCAGGGGTCCTCAATTATAATGGTCCGAGGGCCACAAACAAAAAAGACCCAGAATCAAGAAGGCCGGGGGGGGGGGGGGGGGGGGGGGGNTCTCTGCCAGTCTTTAAGAATCACCTAAAAACACACCTCCTCCGCTTGGCGTTTCCGGAACATGTTTGATTTTGGCCCTCTTTTATGTTGAATCCATTCCACAGTTTTCATTGGTACACTCAATCCATCCACTCAATCCAAATGTGTTTCACACATTTGTCCTTTACCAGAATGTTTCATCTATCTTGTAATTTCCATTTTGTACTTTGTAATTTGTATTTTGTAATTTGAATTTCTTTTATTATTGATTTATTCAATATATTTACTTAACTGTACCATGTTCAGCGCTTTGGGCTTCCTGACAGGGTTGCGGAAGGCGCTTTATAAATAAAGCTTTGATTGATTGATATATTAAAACTGTCAACCGCACACTCATTTGGCAGAATAAAGGTTTGAAAATTATTCACTTGTTCTTTGTTATATTTCAGTAACATTTATAATTAAGCAAGTTGTAATTAAACAAATGACTGCAACATTTCTCCCTGTTAAGTGCAGTAGACTGAAATGAATAGCTTTATTTGTAAATATAACATATCTAATTTTTAATGGACTTATATAAAATCTTTCTTCAACATAGACCCCACTAATGAACTGATTAATTGTTATTTTTTTATAAAAAGAAGAGAGAAAATGCACAAAGGTAGGAAAGGAAAAGAAAGTGATAAAATAATAGGTTTTGTTAAATGTTCTTCAGATAATGAATTAATTGACAAAGTTTTTGCAGGGTGTGAAAAAAATGTTCAAGGTCAAGCTCCTGGGGCTAAGCCCCCCCTATATCTCAATCCTAGTGACGTCCATGGCTCACCATCTGAAAAGCCTTGACTTTTTGGTGACCTTGAGACCTTTGATCTAGTGATTATTGTCGTCGTCATCGCTGTCCCTCATAGAGACGCCTTGCATCCCTCCTTCTCTCACTGAGGCGGTGGCTTCTTCCAAGGTCAGGCGGTTTCTTATCGTATCGTACATTTTACTGTTCAACGTGGAGTCCAACACCCCTTGGAGACGGAAGTCACGATACTTTTTCTGACAAATAGGAGAACAAAAAGCTATTAAAGGCACTGAAGCGATACAATACCTGTAACTAGGCTGCAGGCTGGTAGAGCTAACCCAAACACCTGGAGTGGAGTCACTGGTTGAACTTCCTGATTTCAGCCTTTTCCATGTTCAGAGTATTACAAAGGACCAGTGACTAAACTTCCATCCCCTCTGCTGTGATGAGCCCAGCCCCTAGTCAGGGGTCCTCAATTATAATGGTCCGAGGGCCACAAACAAAAAAAACCCAGAATCAAGAAGGCCGGGGGGGGGGGGCTGTTTGGATTGCTGGCTAACACACATAACACACAAGATTGCGATATAAAGAAGGACAACACCTATCCCCCTCCAGCTCGGCTGTGTGACTGCACTAACCTGTCCTGTGTGACCCTCACCATGTGACCCTCATGTCCATGCTGTCTCTGGAGGAGCAGATAGGAGACAAGACCTCCTGTAACTTAAAATGAACCAAAGCTTCCTCCCAGTTCCTCTTTAAGCTGAATTTAACATCAGTTTATCATCATGAAACAAAAGAATAAAGTGGAACAAGAACTTCTATCTCCTATTTCTCTCTCCTTTTAACTTCTCCGTATCCCTAAATAAAAGAGACAGATGATTACACTGACCCCCCCCCCCCCTGAAGACCGGATCTCCCGACATCACAGCACTTGTTCTGACTGAGCGCTTCCAGGAGAAACAACAATGAAATTATGAAAATAATAACGCGTGTTTGGAGGAGCATCCTCTGATCCTCTCGTGTGAGCAGACAATCTCCCTCTCTCTCTCGGTCGCTGATCGAGCGAGCGCAGCGCAGCAACCCGCTCAATTAACATAATTTACGGCCCAAATCCGACAGAACCGGTCGGGCTGATTCGGTTCGGGTTCGGTCTCAGGTTACAACTCCAGCGCTCAGCCCTGCAGAACCACATAAAGGCAGACCAAAGTTTCCTACCCGGTAAATGTGGAGAACACCGCTCTGACAGATCTCGATGCTGCGCTGGTGCCGCCGTTAAAATAACACAACTACATTCCACCATAACTGATTATGGTTCTCTTCTATGATGCAAAATCGTTTATGCCCGCATCTCATGCATTGATTATTTTATTATTTTCCTCAGCTCTATCCTAAACCTCCAGGTTGGCCGTCGGGGGTGGGGTGCGCGCAGGGTTTGGGGGCCACAAAGAGAGGGCTCGCGGGCCACGTCCGGCCCGCGGGCCGCCATTTGCAGATCACTGCCCTAGAAAATCTTCCAGAAATGTTTACAGTGGAGTCGAGTTAAGACAAGTCGCGCTGAGTAGGATCTAATGGAATCACGACTAAAACTCTAATCATACGCTTACGCAAACACGCCCAAGGGGTTTCAAAGTTTAGCACTTGCTAGTGTCTGATCCCACTGCACAGACCAGAATCATCACTGCAAGAACAGAAGTGACAGTGAAAAACAAACAGTTTCAGCTGGACCTACAGATCGTAAGAGAAAAAAAGTCAGGTGCAGAGTACATCATGGTACTGGAGCTCCATGATCACCCCTCAGTGGGAATCCCGTTCATTTTATTTACCCTTCTTAAAAAATAACGATTAGAACTTGGGTGTGTGTGTGTGTGTGTGTGTGTGTGTGTGTGTGTTACTCACCTTGACAATCCTGATGAGTATCTTCAGTTGATAAAGATGCAGCTGCAGGTCCATGCGGTCAGTCAGCCATGTTCCTATAAGGTTCATTGTGCTGGTGTACCATTGCTGGGGAACACACACACACACACACACACACACACACACACACACACACACACACACACACACTGTTACTGACTGATAGTTGAACATGTTAAATATGAACTTTGGGGACTGGACCCCTCACACCGCTGATTGGCCAGTAACAGAGCAAGCTGTGGAGTGTGTGGGTGTTTAAATCACCCAGCATGTGTGCTTAAATTCTTAAATGCGACAGGTTCTGCTCCAGCTACCAGACCAAGCTCTACTGGGGCTCCACCACCAGACTCTGGACCCTAAAAGCGGGCTCCACCACCGGCTAACGAGGCTAGCTGACAGACCACGCCGGCTTCACAACCAGCGGCCTTAACGCTGATAAGATGCCACCTAAGAGGAGCAACATTAATGAGGAGGAACTGGAAGACATAAAGAAATCACTAAACTTTATGCCAGAAGAAATAACAACAATTTCAAAACAACAAAAACTGATACTTAATTTAATGGATGATATTAAAGAACTAAGAAGGCTGAGCGAGGACGAGGACAAGAAGATTGCTTTGCTGGAAGGACGAGTGTCAGATCTGGAACAATATACAAGAGTAAATGATGTGACAGTGACAGGACTGGAAACCAAGCATCAAACATATGCACGGGTGGCAGCTTCAGAAAAAGGAGAGCCACCTGAGCAAGAACTACGCACTCTGGAAGAGCAGGTAATGACTTTGTTCAACAGCAAGGGTATTGAAATGGACAGTAATAATATTGAGGGATGCCATCCTCTTCCAATGAAAAACAAAAAGCAATTACCAGCCATTATCATTCATTTTGTTAATAGAAAACAGAAAAAAGAACTGCTCAAACAAGGAAGAAAGCTAAGAGGTACAAATATATATTTAAATGAACACCTAATCAAGAAAAATGCAGACATAGCAAGACAAGCAAGAGTTTTGAGAAAACAGAAGAAAATACAGGCAACTTGGACGTCAGACTGTAAAATATTCGTTAAGTTGAATGGAACACCAGAGCAGGCTAAGGTTCTAGTCATCAAAGGAACTAGAAAAATATAACTGATAAATCAGTATGCAAATTAGAGCGAAATATGAGGGGAAGATCTAAGATGCACAACCAACTCAGATGGCTGACAGTTTACAACTGACAACTCACATAGGTAATGAAAATAAGACATTGTGTCACGATCTGCCCCTGCCTTCCTGACTGTGTCTCTCTCCTGCCCTGATTGATCCATATTGTTCTCACCTGCCCCTCGTTAACCTGCCCATGTGTTCCTGATTTCCCTGTGTATTTATACCTCCCTCCTTGTGCCAGTCTTTGTCAGATCATTGTTGTTTGTCGTGTTGTTCTCGTTCCTGCCGTATCCTGTCATTAAACCCATTTTTACTTTATCCGTGCCCGCATTCCTGCCTCCTGAAACTCTCCACCACACATGGTCCATCATCTCCACACCCCCGCAACATGACAGAATGATCTGACCAAACCTGGACCTATGGTGAGCTAACACCTGTTTTTCTGGAGGATTATTTTTTCTTTTTTTCCCCCCCTTTTCAGCGGAGGGAGATTCCGGCCTGGAGTTGTATTTCTCGGCGCATCCTACCTGTTCTCGGGGTGGTCGAGCCCTCTGGGTGATCTTGGCGCATCCTATCAGTTTCCGGGGTGGTCAAGGTCTTTTCTCCTCTCCTGCTGTTCTGTCCCGTCCTGTTTTTTACGGAAGCTGCCGTTTCCTGGAGTTTTGATGGAGGTAAAACCCCCTACGCATGCCATCATTCTCCGGGGTGGTAGGGCTGGTCTTCCTGCTCCGTGGTCTGTTTCCCTTCACCCGACTCTGCTTGTGGATCCTGTCGAGTCACGGTGTGCACTTGCTCAGAACTGTGGTTGAGTACCTGCTACCGCTCCTGGTTCCCTCGCGTCGCTCCTGCTGTTTCGTCCCACTTCCTGGTCCACGCCTGCAGGGTCTATGCCTACAGGTCCTTCACGCTGCGGTTCCTGCTGGGTCCCATGCCTGCTGCTGCAGTTCCTGCTGAGTTCCACGCCTGCTGCTGCAGTTACCACAGGGTCCCATCCCGGCTGCTGCGGTTTGTCCTCCTGTCCCAAGTCAAGTGTTCCTGTCCCAAGTCAGGTGTTCCTGTCCCAAGTCAAGTGTTCCTGTCCCAAGTCAAGTGTTCCTGTCCCAAGTCAGGTGTTCCTGTCCCAAGTCAAGTGTTCCTGTCCCAAGTCAAGTGTTCCTGTCCCAAGTCAGGTGTTCCTGTCCCAAGTCAAGTGTTCCGGTGTTCCCTAGTCTCCTGTGTTGTGTGGCCTTGTGGGCGTCTGGTATCCGTCCCTTAAGGGGAGGGTACTGTCACGATCTGCCCCTGCCTTCCTGACTGTGTCTCTCTCCTGCCCTGATTGATCCATATTGTTCTCACCTGTCCCTTGTTAACCTGCCCATGTGTTCCTGATTTCCCTGTGTATTTATACCTCCCTCCTTGTGCCAGTCTTTGTCAGATCATTGTTGTTTGTCGTGTTGTTCTCGTTCCTGCCGTATCCTGTCATTAAACCCATTTTTTACTTTATCCGTGCATGCATTCCTGCCTCCTGACCTCTCCACCACACTTGGTCCGCCATCTAAACCATCACAACATGACACTGAGAGCTCTGGAATGTCTTTGCCTTTCCTCTCGTAAAACTCTCAAATCTCTGCTTTCAAGTCCCAAACCCTCNTGCTTTGCTGGAAGGACGAGTGTCAGATCTGGAACAATATACAAGAGTAAATGATGTGATAGTGACAGGACTGGAAACCAAGCATCAAACATATGCACAGGTGGCAGCTTCAGAAAAAGGAGAGCCACCTGAGCAAGAAATACGCACTCTGGAAGAGCAGGTAATGACTTTGTTCAACAGCAAGGGTATTGAAATGGACAGTAATAATATTGAGGGATGCCATCCTCTTCCAATGAAAAACAAAAAGCAATTACCAGCCATTATCATTCATTTTGTTAATAGAAAACAGAAAAAAGAACTGCTCAAACAAGGAAGAAAGCTAAGAGGTACAAATATATATTTAAATGAACACCTAATCAAGAAAAATGCAGACATAGCAAGACAAGCAAGAGTTTTGAGAAAACAGAAGAAAATACAGGCAACTTGGACGTCAGACTGTAAAATATTCGTTAAGTTGAATGGAACACCAGAGCAGGCTAAGGTTCTAGTCATCAAAGGAACTAGAAAAATATAACTGATAAATCAGTATGCAAATTAGAGCGAAATATGAGGGGAAGATCTAAGATGCACAACCAACTCAGATTGCTGACAGTTTACAACTGACAACTCACATAGGTAATGAAAATAAGACATTGTGTCACGATCTGCCCCTGCCTTCCTGACTGTGTCTCTCTCCTGCCCTGATTGATCCATATTGTTCTCACCTGTCCCTCGTTAACCTGCCCATGTGTTCCTGATTTCCCTGTGTATTTATACCTCCCTCCTTGTGCCAGTCTTTGTCAGATCATTGTTGTTTGTCGTGTTGTTCTCGTTCCTGCCGTATCCTGTCATTAAACCCATTTTTACTTTACCCGTGCCTGCATTCCTGCCTCCTGAAACTCTCCACCACACATGGTCCATCATCTCCACACCCCCGCAACATGACAGAATGATCTGACCAAACCTGGACCTGTGGTGAGCTAACACCTGTTTTTCTGGAGGATTATTTTTTCTTTTTTTCCCCCCCTTTTCAGCGGAGGGAGATTCCGGCCTGGAGTTGTATTTCTCGGCGCATCCTACCTGTTCTCGGGGTGGTCGAGCCCTCTGGGTGATCTTGGCGCATCCTATCAGTTTCCGGGGTGGTCAAGGTCTTTTCTCCTCTCCTGCTGTTCTGCCCCGTCCTGTTTTTTACGGAAGCTGCCGTTTCCTGGAGTTTTGATGGAGGTAAAACCCCCTACGCATGCCATCATTCTCCGGGGTGGTAGGGCTGGTCTTCCTGCTCCGTGGTCTGTTTCCCTTCACCCGAGTCTGCCTGTGGATCCTGTCGAGTCACGGTCCCATGCCTGCTGCTGCAGTTCCTGCTGAGTTCCACGCCTGCTGCTGCAGTTACCACAGGGTCCCATCCCGGCTGCTGCGGTTTGTCCTCCTGTCCCAAGTCAAGTGTTCCTGTCCCAAGTCAAGTGTTCCTGTCCCAAGTCAGGTGTTCCTGTCCCAAGTCAGGTGTTCCTGTCCCAAGTCAAGTGTTCCTGTCCCAAGTCAAGTGTTCCTGTCCCAAGTCAAGTGTTCCGGTGTTCCCTAGTCTCCTGTGTTGTGTGGCCTTGTGGGCGTCTGGTATCCATCCCTTAAGGGGAGGGTACTGTCACGATCTGCCCCTGCCTTCCTGACTGTGTCTCTCTCCTGCCCTGATTGATCCATATTGTTCTCACCTGTCCCTCGTTAACCTGCCCATGTGTTCCTGATTTCCCTGTGTATTTATACCTCCCTCCTTGTGCCAGTCTTTGTCAGATCATTGTTGTTTGTCGTGTTGTTCTCGTTCCTGCCGTATCCTGTCATTAAACCCATTTTTACTTTACCCGTGCCTGCATTCTTGCCTCCTGAAACTCTCCACCACACATGGTCCATCATCTCCACACCCCCGCAACATGACACATTGGGGTATGACAGCAATATAGATCCTGATTGTAATTTCTTTCACAGTAAATGAATGCAATTATTCAAATGAGCAACTTAAAAAGACAATCAAGGTAGAAAAGGGTATAACAATGGTTCACTTTAGTAGTTGAAGCTTATATACAAACTTTCAAGCCATAAAAGACTACATAACTCAGTTTGAACAGCCATTCAAGGTAATAGCCATATCAGAGACCTGGATAACTCCTGGAAAAGAAGAAGACTTTAAAATAAATGGATATGAATTTCTTCATGTAGACAGGGTCAACAAGAAAGGAGGGGCGGTGGCACTTTACATTAATAAAAACCTAAATATGAAAGAATGGGAAGAATGACGACTGTTGTTAGAGTGATGGAGAGTTTAACAGTGGAAATAAGTATGGAAAAAGGGAAAAACTTAATTGTCAGTTGTATATACCGAACACCAGGATCCAAGATTGAGATTTTCAAGGATTATATGGAGGAATTATTTACAAGTATAAATCAGAAAAGAATGTTTATTTGTGGGGATTTTAATATTGACCTACTGAATCCAAATCATAATAAGAGTACTGAAGAATTTATTGATTCCATGTACAGCATGGGTTTATTTCCACTGATAACAAGACTGACCAGAATAACATCTCATTGTGCAACTCTAATAGATAATATATTTACAAATATAATAGAAGAAAATATAAAAAGTGGGCTGTTAATCAACGATATAACTGACCATTTACCAGTCTTTGCGTCTTAGAATTGCCACCATAAAGTGAAAAATGATGGGCACAAGATTATGTACAAAAGAATAAGAACAGAGGGGACATTAAACTGTCTTAGAAATGAACTCTTAAAACAAGATTGGAATTTGGTATATGAACAAACAGAAGTTAACGAAGCGTATGAAGTATTTTTAAGAACATTTAACACATTACTTGATAAAAACTGCCCAGTAATTGAAATCAACAGGAAACACTACTATGCAGGAAGACCATGGATGACTAAAGACTACAAAATGCCAGCAAAAAAAGAACACCCTATATTGAGAATTCATAAAAAAGAGAACAATAGAAACTGAAAGGAAGTATAAAAATTACAAAAATAAATTAACAAATATAATGAGATCATGTAAAAGAGAGTATTTCATTAAAAGGTTACAACATAATAAAGATAACACAAGAGATATATGAAAGGTATTAAACAGCATAATCAAAAATGAATCAAGGAATAATGATTACCCTGGGTACTTTATGGAAGGGACAAGAAGCATTAATAATAGGAAGGCGATAGTAGATGGTTTTAATGAATTCTTTGTAAACATAGGGCCAAAACTGGCAGAAGAAATAAAGGTTGATGGAATAGAAAGGGACACTGAAAATATTGAAAGGAATAGAAGCACAATGTTTTTGAGAGCAGTGGAAGAGAAAGAGATCTATGACATAGTTAGAGGACTTAAGAACAAAACCAGCACAGATTGGAATGATATTGATATGGTAACAGTAAAAAGTTATTGATGGCATTGTAAAACCATTAACATATATATTCAATTTGTCATTTCAAAAAGGGGTTTTTCCACAAGATATGAAAGTTGCTAAAGTTATTACCATTTACAAAACCGGTGAAAGGCATCATTTTACAATCTATAGACCAGCGTCAATACTCTCCCAGTTCTCTGATACTGGAAAAACTGTTCATAAAAAGATTTGACAGTTTTGTGGAAAAATATGAATTACTGACAGATAGCCAATTTGGGTTCAGAAGCAACAGATCAACAGCTTTGGCATTGATAGATTTATTGGAAAAGATAACGGACTTTATGGATAGTAAGGTATGCACTCAGAGTTTTTTAGACCTAAAAAAGGCGCTCGATACTGTTAATCATGAAATTCTATTAAAAAAAATGGAAAAGTACGAGTTTAGGGGAATCGTTGGGGACTGGTTAAAAAGCTATGCAGGGAATAGGAAATAATATGTACAAATAAATGAATACAAATCTGATTTGATGGATATAGCTTGTGGAGTACCTCAAGGTTCAGTACTGGGACCAAAATTGTTTATTATGTACATAAATGATATCTGCAGAGTATCAAAAATCTTAAAGTTTGTAATATTTGCAGATGACACAAATATACTGTGTTCAGGTGTGGAATTGCCACAGGTCTTGGAGTTGATCACACAGGAATTAACGATATTAAAAAAGTGGTTTGATATAAATAAATTATCATTGAATCTAGATAAAACCAGATTCATGTTATTTGGTAACCAAAAGAAAAACATCAAAATAGAAATTTGTGTGGATAATGTATATTTAGAAAGAGTAAATGAAATTAAATTTCTTGGTGTGATCGTTGACCATAAGCTCTGTTGGAAGCCACACATTACTTATGTTCGGGGGAAATTGGCACGGGTCGTTGCCATCCAACAAGAAGATGTTGGATCAGAAAGCCCTGCACATATTATACTGTGCTTTACTATTGACATATATGAGTTACTGTGTAGAAGTCTGGGGAAACACATACAAAAGCAACATACAGACGATGACTATAATACAGAAAAAGGCCATTGGAATAATAAATAATGGGGTACAGGGACCATACAAATGCAAGCTATTAAATTCCAAGACTTGGTGAAGCTCAAAACAGCGCAAATAATGTATAAAGTAAGAAATAAATTGCTTCCAAAAGAAATCTGTTTATTGTTCAAAGAAAGAGAAGGTGGGTTTAACTTAAGAGGGAAATGGAATTTAAAAATACAAAGTGCTAGAACAACTTTAAAAACTATGTCAGTCGCAATTGCAGGAGTTAAATTATGGAACAGTCTAACAGAAGAGACAAAAGAAAGTAAAAACATAAACCAGTTTCAAATAAAATATAAAAACCTCATTTTAAATAAGTATAAGAACGAAGAAAACAGGGTTAACCCAGGACAGTAACTGTGGCTGGTTATGCTGTTGTGCTTCTTTTTTGGTGTTTTTTGGGTTGTTTGTTTTTTCTTTTTTTCTCCATAACTGGTGAATCTGCAAATGTACACATTCTCCGTTCTCCATATGTTGTTTTGTTTATATATATATATATATATATATATATATATATATATATATATATATATATATATATATATATATATATATATATATATATATATATATATATATATATATATATATATATATATATATACATGTATATATATATATATATATATATATATATACATATATATATATATATATGTATATATATCATATGTTGTTTGTTTAAGACTGAAAGAAAATTAAACGAATAAAAGGTAAAACTTGGGGGTAG
>SSNQ01034146.1:167928-197928 GCA_006942095.1 Nothobranchius kuhntae | reverse complement strand
GCACATCCACACTAGTTGGAGGACAGGAACCCCGTTTCCAATCATTATCCACAGCTGTATCTCCACGAATTAAGCTAACAAAATAAAGCCTAGGGATTTAGACCTTACCGCTTTAGATTATCTAACACATCTTTGTGCAGATGAACAAAAAAAAAACATCTCAAAGCTAGCAGTGTTTAGCACAAAGCTTCCAGATTCATGCTTGAAATAGTTAATGAGCTGTGGGGACGACAGTCCTCCTCAGAACTGGCCATTTGAACTTCTCACAGCTGAGGCATCAAAGGTCTCAGCGGATCTCTTCTATGGGTAATGCTGAAGGATCGTCAGGACATTGTTCATCTTAGAAGATGAACAGATGCTTCATTTATTCTGATGAGCAACATCAACAGAAACACAAACGAATAACATTAGCGGCTGCCTGCGCAACACATTTTAGTGATTGTTCTAACAAAACCCTTACCACGGGTCACATAGAACTACACAACACACCGGCGTTGTTATCTTCACACACATTTATTTCTCAGGACTGATCTGCAGCACAGCTCTCCCTGCTGCTGGATCCACTCGGTCGGTCGGTCGGTTGTCCCCGCCTCCTGGTCCCAGCGATTGAGCGTAATTATAAGGTAAAGCGGAGAAGGCTTAGCTGCCACTGACTGCCTGCCACTGACCATGCTGATGGATTTTATTTAGCCACTATTTAGCTAATTTTATTGACAAATAGCAGATACACACCATAGTGGTCAGTGGAAGTGCCAGCTTCATGCCCTCTAGCCTGGGGGGTGGGGGTGTGAGCATGTGACGTCATGCTTCAGTGGGTCCATAAACACACAGACATTGGAACGTTAGGATTTTTTTTAAGGAAGTTTTTAAGATTATGAAATATTGTATCCCTTTTTCTGGGAAGGGGTATGCTCTGAAATTAATGTAGATAACTTTCAAAATGTCTGAAATGTTGAAACAGAAAAAGTTGCGATAAAATCGTGATCGTGGTTTAGCAAAAAATAAATCTTGTGATTTTTTTGCACTATATTCACACGTTGCTGTCTCTTGGAGCATGAACTACATATTAATTATGACCAATGTAGCATTATTAAGATCCTATTGTCTGCCCTTAACAGCTGCCCCTTCACACAGTAACAACGTGTAGGAATCGCCAAGGTCGGATGCTGGTTTCAGTATGTTTACATTACAGGAGAAGAGACAGAAGAAGAGAAGAAGAACGCTTTCCATTAATTAATCAAAGTACTTTATTCGTGATAAAGCTAATCAGAGCATTTGTTGATCATTAATAATCAGGTGAATGATCTGTGAAATAAAGATGTCATGAGTTATGTGTTTAATGAATAAACAGGACTGCACCAGACAGACTGATCTGCATTGACATGGAAACGCATGACACATTGTTCTCAACCAATCAGAACTTTCGTCTGTCGTAGAGAGAATCTGGGTTGTTTAATGAAGTTGTCCAATCCGGTTTATTAAGATTTGTAAACAACTAGGAGATATAAAACAAGGCAACGCCATTTTATACTCAGTTCCATTTTAACCTCAGCTCTGTTCAATCTGAGCTCCAAAGGAGTTACATCATACTCTCAACGTAGTTTTCAACCAGCTCTCGATCCATCACCGCAAAAGAGAGGTGCAGCCTGGCCAGATGCACTTTCCACTTTAAGCTGAGAACTGTCAAGCTGGAGATTTCCGTCGTTTGAACAACAAGACGACGTTCCTTCAAAATAAGAGCTGAACTCGCTGACGCCTGCCGCTACTACTGGGAGTCGATCCACAGACGGGCTTTGTAGTGCTGTGACCGCTGTTCCACCAGCTCCAGCACATCTAAAGGTCCGAGGACCTGGCATTTCCTGATCTACACGGGAGACTCCATAGGTACGTAGTCACGGCACAAAATGGCGGCTCATGTCATCAGCTTCTGAAGCCTCGTGGTAGCCTAGTCATAACAACCAGATTCGCTACGCCAGCCTAGAGATTCTGAACAAAACACACACCCACACACCAACACTATAACATCCAAATCCATATACATTCATCATTGAGATAGTCCTGGTAGATTGTAAGAATTTATAATTATAGAAATTAAAGATTCTTAAACGATCCCAACTCTCTCCTTTCTTGTCTCTCAGTCAATACAGAGTGTTTAAGTAAACTCCCTGATGATAAAAACAACCACTTCTGATTATAATATTTAGATCTAATTGCAGTGTATAAATATACAAACTACAGATCACTACACCAACAAGATGTGATGATTCCATATAAATATGAAATATCAACCTGATTGATCTTTGAATGTTTAATCGAAAGATTCTAGGGCTCTTTACTTCTTTAGTGACATGAACACACTTCGTATTAATTCAGACAGAGTCAGCATATAGTTTATAAAATTAATTATATTATTTTCCCTAAACTAATGATTATACATGACAAGTTATGAATAATGAGATGTGGTGTGGTGGATATGCGGTGATTTACTGTGATGTGTGAGGTGTTGTAAGCTAGATGTTGTAGCAAAACCATTCTTGTATCTGAGAGAAACTATAAAATCTGGACTGTAAAAGAGAAAGAGTTCAAGACGGCGCTCAGGTGGGTGCACGCAGCGAGCTGCTCGTCCTCTTCATGCAATGGAACCTGGCGTTTTATTGGCTTTTATGCACTTTTGTTGTCTCTGATGCTTTTTCTTAACGGTGTGGCTTCTCTGGTGACTTATGACCGAGCTGCGCTGCTGAGGCTTTGTCTTCCTGTTGATGTTGATGTAGCAGGCGCTGCACGCTAGAAACCTCGCGGATGGCGTTGCTGTTTGGACTGACCATGTGCTTCCCCCCCCCACCCCCCCACCCCACCCCGGCTGTGATGTGTCGACCTTCTGTCCGCCCCAGCTCGAGAAGGAGGCATCGCAGAAGACAGGGAAAGCGAGGTAGCCGGCGCGTGAGACGTCAGGCTGGACTTCCTAGATCCCTGAAGAAGCGGCTGGTCCGATTCGGCCCAGCTTGTGACCCGGTGGCTCCAAGATGTCAGATGGATTACTCTGCGCCCTGCCTTGTGAATTTGTCCAGCTCTGAGGGTGAGCTGGCACTGCGCCAAGGCCATTCGGCTCTAGGACCTTGCCAGAGTGGGGTTTGCTGGGAGAATCTGTGCTTAGTTATTGGCTCTGAGCTGGAGGAGATGGTACCCGTGCGCGATCCTGGTGCTGCGGCCCCGCCTCAGACCCCGGTTTGGTCTGGTCAATGCCAGGTCTGTCTGTGCAGAACAAAACTTTTATTCTTCGGGATTTTTTTTTATTGAGCATGACTTGAGTTTTCTGTGCATCGGTGAGTCCTGGATCCCGTTTGGTGACTCGAGCGCCCTGCTGGAGCTGGTACCACCTGGCTGCTCCTGTTTTAATATCCCTAGATCGCGGGGCAGAGGTGGTGGGCTGGTTGTTGTTTTTAAATCCAGCTTTCCTTGTAAACAGCTTACACCCACCATGTCATTTTCTTCCTTTGAACTGTCAAGGTCAAGGTCACATTTATTTCTAAAGCACACTTAGTATTGCTTCCGCAACCCAAAGTGCTGTACAACACAGAAGATAAAATCGCAAACAAGTATAACTAAAAACCATAAAACCATAAAAGCCAGCAAGTTAGTTAGTTGCCTTTTTGAACTGTGCATCTCCCCCCGCCTGCTCGTCGTGCTGATTTATCGCCCTCCAAAGACTGACTCTAACTTCCTTAATGATTTCTATGATCTTGTGGCAGACTGCATCCTAAAATATGACTATGTCCTATTTTTTGGTGATTTTAACATCCATATCTGCTGTCCTGACAATGTGCTCACAAAAGCTTTTTTGAATTTGCTAGATTCATTCAATTTAACTCAACTCATGCTAGGGGTCACACCCTGGACCTGGTTCTCTCTTTTGGTGTCCCTGTCATTAACCTTGTGACTTTGCCTCCTGTGTTCTCCGACCACTCTCCAACACTCTGTGATGTTACTGTAGCAGTACGAAATACCTGCTCCAAGTTTATTGGTTTAGAACAGTACGCCCTCCATACGTAGGAGGGCGCTCCGGCTATAAAAGGGGAGCTCCTCCGGCAAGGAAGTCATTTCAGGAAACAGCTGGTTTTAAGTATATCACTACGTGTTACCAGCCCGTGTCCTTTGGCTGCGTTTTTTTTTGGGTGATCGGCTCTGCTCCAACTGTGGTATGTACCTGGATGGCTACTCTGTTTAGCAGTAGAGTTACTGTGTCTCAAACTGTGTTGTGCACTCTGCAGCTTGGGCAATTAATCAGTGTTGGGTGTGACATCATCGCTTGCCTTTGCTATACAAAACATTAGCAAACGGTACGTACCTTCTGCAGGTAGATAACCTATGAGTCAAACAATCTTAACATCAGCTCTTTGTAAAACCAGGGAAAGATTGAATCCCCGTTGCTGCTGGGCAGGGAGTTCCCTTCTACTCAGGGGTCATCGGTGAGAGGACCGGTAGGTGTGTGCTGCGCCGTCTCCACACTTGGTCAGTTGTTAGTTTGTTAACTTCTACCTCTTCCTTGTCCTTTTAGATTTCTCCGTGGTCCAGTGGGAGGCGCCGCTGTTTTGTTTCGTTTCCTTTTTCTACATTTCAAATCAGCTGTTTGAAGGAAGTTCCCTGGCTCGTGGCCGGAGTCCAGAAGGAAGAACAGCTGATTTATATTGTACACATTTTATACCGTTTTTAATCTTTTTTTTCTTTGTGCAGGCTGAGGCAGGAGGTGTGGGGTGTGGCCTCGGAGGTGGTGGTCCCGTGTGCGTGTGGTGGTGCTGGTTTTCTCACGGTGGTATGAATGTTCACTGCCAGGGGTGAATCCTTTATACGTTCTTCATTATTTTTCTTGTGTTGGGGCTTCTCTGCCCCACGTTACCTGCCTCCATCACTAGCCTCAGTCCTGCTTGTTAATCTTTCTTTTATTTATTTAAATTTGTAGTTGAATTGTGTTAACTCATTTTTTTGGGACCTCATGAATCAATTTCAGTGAGTTAAATTGATTTGTTTCTCCATACATTTCATTGGTTCAGTTTCTGTTGGGGCATTAATTTTAGTATTCTTTTATGGTATTTTACATGGCCAGTTTTTAAAATGTCTTTTAAACTGTCTCTTCTATACAATAAAACAAATTTATTGTAACTTCTGAAACCACGTCTACTGTCAAGTGAAATGAACCTATATGCTTTAATTCCTTGGGTGAAATTCCCAAGGTGGCGTTGTTAATAAAATTACACTCGAGCAGGTACAATTGCCATCCTTGGCGTCAACAGGTCATAGACCACTCCCGTATTGCCACATTACGTTGCCATGTCCTGTCCCTGTGTGTGAAGCTCCAGCTACTAGGTTCAGAGCCCTGGATGCAGAAACTGTTGCAAAGTTTGTGGACTGTATGTCTGTAAGGTTAGAGACCTTTAACCCAGATCCATCTAACATTGATCACTATTCACAACACTTTGATTTGCTTTGTAATCAGGTCCTGGACATGGTTGTCCCTCTCAAACTGTGCAAGTCTCGGCCTAGGAGGGAGCCATGGCTCTCCGATGTCACACGGGCTTGTAGGCAGACGTGTAGATCCTCTGAGAGAAAGTGGAAAAAGGATGGCCTACAGGTCTCGCGTGAGTTGTTCAGAGCATCTCTGGTTGCTTATCAGGATGCTGTGAGGGCTGCTAGAACGGCCTATTTTGCAGACATCACCGAAACAAACTCCAAGAATCCCAAGATGCTCTACAAAACACTAAACTCTGTTCTGGTGTATCAGGAGCCTAGCTCCTTATCTCTTACAGCTGCTGGAAACTCTGAAGCTTTTCACAAATTCTTTGTTGATAAAGTATCAAGCATTAGAGCAGCTATTTCCGGTAACTCTATTGACCCTGATCCAGTTCCTCCATCACCACCCACCCTGAGCTCCCTCAATACAGTTTCATACTCTGAGCTGAATAAGTTTGTTGCGAGGCAGAAGCCATCTGGCTCTCCACTTGACGTTCTGCCGCCTCGTCTCTGGAAGGCTGCCTTTCCGTGCCTTGGCCCATCACTTGGTCAGATTATCAATGGGAGCCTTAGCACAGGTGTGGTCCCAGCAGCTTTGAAAGCAGCAGTTATTCGGCCGACCCTGAAGAAACCTGGTGCTGATGTCTCTGTGATAGAAAATTACAGGCCTATCTCTACCCTGCCTTTTACATCAAAACTGCTTGAGAAAGTCGTTTATCAGCAGCTGGTCTCACATTTAGCTGACTCTGATCTGTTTGAGGTTTTCCAATCAGGGTTCAGGTCTGGCCATAGCACAGAGTCTGCTCTACTGAGGGTCCTAAATGACATCTATCTATCACTAGATCAGGGTACATCTGTGCTGCTTCTGTTGTTAGACCTAACAGCAGCCTTCGACACAGTTGACCACGCGATTCTACTTGATCGCTTGGAATGATGGGTTGGGATCAAAGGGTCTGCTCTGGATTGGTTTAGATCGTATCTCCACAACAGGACATTCTGTGTTAAACTGGGTGATGTTTTTTCTTCTTGGGAGGGGCTCCGCTGGGGGGTCCCGCAGGGATCGATCCTTGGTCCTCTTTTGTTTGCCATTTATTTGCTTCCTCTGGGGTCAATCTTTCGTAAACATGGCCTATCATTCCATCTCTATGCTGACGATTGCCAGATTTACTCTCCATTGTGTCAGGAGAAAGGTCACTATCCAGTCCTTTGTGTCCTGTCTTAACGAGGTGAAGTCTTAGCTAATGGCCAACTATCTGCATCTGAATGAGGGAAAGACAAAGCTCATTGTTTTTCACCCCAACAGCAGGAATGTGGGTCGTTATGTTGACCTTGGCCCTCTTTCTCCCTACTCAAAACCAGTTGTCACCAGTTTGGGGGTGAAAATTGACGCTGGACTTAAATTTGATGCTCACATCAACTCCTGATTAAAATTAGGATGGGAGGCGGATCTTTTAGTTATCAGGCTCCTCTCCTGTGGAACCAGCTCCCGGCTTTAGTCTGTGAGGCAGAAACCTTTTAAGCCTACTTTTTAGACTAGGCTTAAAACATTTTTATTTGATAGGGCCTATGGTTAAAATCTGATGTTAGCCTAAATTTGGACAAGTGGGGGAGTAGAGGGAGGTGGAGTGTACAGTCGGTAAAGACGGCTCTCCCTTGCCCTGCCTCCAACATGTCTACATCTAAATAGGATAGATTATCCAGAGTTATCTCTGTAGTTATGCTGCTATAGGCTTAGACTGCTGGAAGATACACTGACCACTTTTCACACTCTATGTTTTCTTCTACAATCTGCTCTTTAACTGTATTATTTTCTGCTATTTCAGCTGTTAACTTTAGGCCCTGTCCACACGTAGCCGGGGATCTGCCAAAACGTAGATATTTTCCTACATTTTGGCCTGTCATCCACACGAAAACGGAGTTTTTTAAAAACTCCGGCCAAAGTGAAGATCTGCGTTTTCTCCGTTTTGGGTGTCTGCGTGTGGACGGACAAAACCGGAGTTTTAAGGTCCGCAGCGTCACTTTTCGCGACAAAAAATGCTGACATCACATGTGCGACCTGTGTTTACACTAGCCGGCATCACGGAAGCTTTCAGAGCTGCGCTCTGTCACTACCCGATCCATCAATCGTCCAAGCGCTTTCTGCTTGTTTGTTTTTGCAAGAGGAATTACTGCTCCTTGCGGAAGACCACAGACGAAGGACGAGGTTAAGAACGGGGGAAGTACTGCCGCCTACAGGTCTGGCATGTCCATAACAACGTATTTATCCGGGTACGTGTGGACAGAGTTTGTTTTTAAAACGCGGTGGTGTGGATGCAAGTTTTTGGAGGGGCGGATATTCGTTTTCAAAAAACCCCGGCTACGTGTGGACTAGGCCTTATTTCCTCTCTGTTTTTCTCCCCAGAAGAAGCTACAACGATGTTCTGCTGAGCTGTGGTGGCCTCATGGAGGGGGCCATTGACTAGCACACTGCTGCTAACCACTAAAACATTCTCCCTCTCCTGATAATAACTTTTTGCTTTCCTTGACATTGGATGTGCTAATACTAGTTTACCCGTTTAATTATAGATCCACTAGGATAAATACAATAAAGTTTATCTTTCACCAGATAGAATATTTACTAAGACATCACAATATAACTATAGACACATTACTTGTCTTTGTGTGTGTGTGTGTGTGTGTGTGTGTGTGTGTGTGTGTGTGTGTGTGTGTGTGTGCGTGTGTGTGTGTGTGCCTGCTCTGTCTTCTCCATCCCCAGTGAGTCGTGGAGGATGGCTGCTTATACTGAGCCAGGCTTCTCTGGAGGTTTCTTCCTGTTAAAAGGGAGTTTTCCTCTCCACTGTCGCTTTATGCTTGCTTGGTATGAGGATTGCTGTATAGTCACTGACACTAGTCAGTGACTTGATGCAATTTGCTGGGTTCCTTATATAGGAAACATTATTTCTGATTGGCTTAATGAACTGACCTGAATTGGAATGTTTATTATGTGAAGTGCCTTGAGACGACTCTTGTCGTGATTTGGCGCTATATAAATAAACTTGAATTTAATTTTAAGGTTGGTTTATGCTTATCGCGTCAGCGAGGTCAGCACGGCTCCGCAAAGGCCTAAAATTTCCGCAACGCGCACCTAGGAAATTTGTTAGCCACGCGGACGGAAGGACGCGGAAAAACATGGCGGACCGGCAAGAACTAGTATGGCAGAGGTTGGTAAATACAGACATTTGTATGATTCAGCTCTCAGAGATCACCGTGATCAACATGTTGTTAATAGTTCTTGGAGAGAAATAGCTCGCACTGTCGGAAAAGACGAGGACGCTGTTAAAAATGCTGGAATGCCATGTTGTAAACAGTAATTTCTACTTCTTCTATGGTGTAGTGTTGGATGCATGCCGTGCAGAGCTCCATGCTGCCCCCTACAGTTTGGGAGAATATTGGCTCACCGCAGAGACAAGCCGCATGAACCATAAACGCTCCGAGTTGTGAAGCGAGTTCCATCCGCGAGCTGCATCACCAAGCGGAAAGTGAATGCGTCAAGCATAAACCAAGCTTTACGCAGAGAGTGCAGGACCTTGGGTGAGAATGTCAGTCATAATGTTTTGTCTTCTTGTATGTAAACAAGGACTGAGCAGAACCTTCTAGATTTATAGGCCAGATGGATAGTAGGTTTATGTCTTCAAATCAAAGGTCAATTATATGGTGAAAATTGACCCTTTTGGTACGTTGCACTCTGTATTTCAATACATTAATAATGGAAAATGGAAAAGGAAAATAGTGACATTCCTGTTTGGAAACTCAAACTAAATTAAACGGCTTTGGTTTCGTAAAGCTTCTTTCCGGAGTATTTCTCTAATCCGATGGCACCATCTAGTGGCTGACAAGCATATCACACTCCTTCCGTTGCTTCAAGAAAGCGACGTCACGTTTCTGTTTATAAATGTGCTTCTGTAGCCGACAAACCGCTAAGACACGCTGTTTTACGAGTATTATTCTCATGTCATGTTGTGTTCTCATATGTTTATGTTTTAGAGACTTTCTTGTCCAAGAAAAATTCATCAACTCTGCATCAGCCGAGGCTTTCCTTAAATTTGAAGCATGTAAGCGGTAGTTTAGTGCTATTGGTTAGTTCTGGTCGGCGCTCAGTTTCCTATTGCACGGAGCTCTGAGGGGCAGGGGTCGTGCTTAGCCAAAAAATAAAATACGTATTGCTTACAGAACAGATAATCACATTTACGGATTTCTGACTGATCACATATCATTTCTGAAGGGGGAAAACTCTAGAAAGATACTTTTACTAACCAGATACTTTCAGATAATGAAACATAAATCTACTTTGTGTGAATGATTGGACCTGGTTTAGAATGAACTTTTGAGCAAACATAAACATTTAACTTGCAGAGTGTGGACTCGAGTCACATGACTTGGACTCGAGTCATTATTTTAATGACTTCTGACTTGACTTGATTAAAACTATAAAGACTTAAGACTTGCCTCTGACTTGAATGCCAATGACTTGCAACTTGAATCAACTTGCATCTGTTGACTTGATGACTTGAGCATATTTGATATTTTGGCACAAAAGTAGCACGACATGGACAAAAATCATGAATCATTCTTCGTTCTAGCTTTGATTTAATGCTAAATGCAGCACTTTGTTTTTAATCAGTTTCAGTTTCTGCTTGTTTGAGCAAATAAATTAAACTTTAAGAATCTTTATTTCTGGAATTTATTTATTATCATTGTCATTCAACTGAAGTTGGACTGATGAATTTATTATGACTTGAAAATTCAAAGTTCAGGTCTTGGACTTGACTTGGACTTCCACTTCATTGACTTTGGACTCGGCTTGGACTTGGTTGTCTTTGACTTGGACTTGACTCGAGACTTGACTGGAAATACTTGTGACTTGTAAAGCAGTGACTTGGTCACATCTCTGCTAACTTGTTTCTGTTTAGTCCCTGACCCTGTGCCCTGCCTGGAGCCTAAGCAGCAATGTCACTTTTTCAGTGTTCAGCTATTTTGTCAGAAGTGAAGATATACTTCCAAAATCTATCGAATGCCATTTAACAAACATGTTCTTAAACAGTATTTAATACAAACCTTTCAAGTAATTACAGCGCTCAGCCTAAATGACTGCACCCCATTACATTTGTCAGAAAACATTTAGTTTCCTTTAAGAATCAACATTTTGAGATACCATACTACAAAATACTCCCACAAATGTGGGCCATTCATAACAAACAAGGTTTGTTCATTTACACACACAAAAAAGTAATTTCTATTCAAGCCCGTGTTGCAAAAAATCAGTACACCCCAACTACAGTCTTAGGCGAAAAGCCACACCTAAGACTACAAAATTCAAATTAAAGAGATACTTTGCAACTTTTTCATATTTTTAAATAATTTTGTTGAGCCAGTAAGTAATTAAATTAAATTAAATTAAATTCAAGTTTATTTATATAGCGCCAAATCACGACCAGAGTCGTCTCAAGGACCTTCACATAATAAACATTCCAATACAGGTCAGTTCATTAAGCCAATCAGAAATAATGTTTCCTATATAAGGAACCCAGCAGGTTGCATCGAGTCACTGACTAGCAATCCTCATACTAAGCAAGCATGCGGTGACAGTGGAGAGGAAAACTGCCTTTTAACAGGAAGAAACCTCCAGAGGATCCTGGCTCAGTATAAGCAGCCATCCTCCACGACTCTCTCTCTCTCTCTCTCTCTCTCTCACACACACACACACACACACACACACACACACACACACACACACACACACACACACACACACACACACACACACACACACACACACACACACACACACACACACACACACACACACACACACACACACACACACACACACACACACACACTGTTTCTATAGTTACATTGTGATGTCTTAGTAAATATTCTATTTGGTGAGATATAAACTTTATTGTATTTATCCTAGTGGATCTATAATTAAACGGGTAAACTAGTATTAGCACATCCAATGTCGAAGAGAGTAAAAAGTTATTATCAGGAGAGGGAGAATGTTTTAGTGGTTAGCAGCAGTGTGCTAGCCGATGGTATGGGATTAAAGTTCTCCGTCGTGGCGACGGAAATCCGTCAGTTGGAATAATCAGAAAAACATTCCGTCAACATCTCTTCTCACGCTCGCTTGGTTTTAGTGTCTTTTTCTCTCTCTTGCTCGCTCTCTCCTGTTGCTAATTGAAACGTGCACCGGTGTTGTTGAAACGCTTTTCTCCACCGTTCTGCACCGCCAGAGCTGCAAAAACGCGTGCGCTCATTGCTCGTTCCCACGGTGCGCACAAACACAAACTGCGTGCACACCAGGCGCTGGGGTTCTGGCAGAGCCAATAAAGCTCTGATATCACAATGAGAGTTAACGTGATGAGCGGAACCAGGACCCAAATTCCCAGTGGGCCGATCTGAGGTCGGTGTTTTTAGTCATCTCTGTTTTTGTCGGGCCGGTGTTCAGTCATGACACTCTGCTGATCACCTGCAGATGAGAGGATTTCTCCTGTCAGTGGAACAGGTGAGCTGCTGAACTAGCATTAGTTCCTAAAAACACTTTCCATGCCCAGACTAGTGACCTGTTATTTATAACTTTATAATTAATATTAAGTGAATGCACTAGACCCACAAATGATAGAAGATAAAATATTATTAATCATATGACTATCAAATGTAAATAAGTATAACAGATAGCTAATCTTAATGAAAAAATTATTTATTAACAATTTTTATTTTAATATTGATTATGTTTCATTTCTAAGGTTTGGATGTCGGTGAACATTACAGAGTATTCAGACCGGTGTAAAGAACATGATATTATTAATAACAGGTCATGATCTAAAGCTGTTCTGAGGTATAAAACTCTGCCCTGGGCCTAAACCCTGCAGATATATTTAGTTTCTATAAACAACAACAACAAATAAATAACAGCAGCTGGATTCTACTTTATTAAATGGTAAATGGCCTGTATTTGATATAGCGCCTTCTAGAGTCCTAGAACCCCCCAAGGCGCTTTACAACACAATCAGTCATTCACCCATTCACACACACATTCACACACTGGTGGGGATGAGCTACAATGTAGCCACAGCTGCCCTGGAGCGCACTGACAGAGGCGAGGCTGCCGAGCACTGGCGCCACCGGTCCCTCCGACCACCACCAGCAGGCAACGTGGGTTAAGTGTCTTGCCCAAGGACACAGCGACAGCGACAGACTGAGCAGGACTCGAACCAGCAACCTTCCGATTACGGGGCGAGCGCTTAACTCCTGTGCCACCGTCTGAGTCACGTAGTTTTGCAAGTTCTGCAGCTCACACGTTCAACATGGAGCTCTGCCAGCTGATTGGTTCTTTTGGTATCTAGTGCAGTTGTGGTGCTGAGCAGCATGGATGCATCAGCGGATTTCACTGTAGTCTGTGTTCATAATGGATGAAGAAAGGACAGGAAAACATTGTTAACTCAAATATACTTTAGATACTTTATCCTACATAGCTACCAGCCTGTAACTCTACTTTCCCCCCCCCAAAAATGCACCAGACTGATGCGTTTAAATATGGGCTGCATGGTGGCGCAGTGGTTAGCACTGTTGCCTCGCAGCACGAAGGTTGCAGGTTCGAAACTCGGCTGCGGCCTTTCTGCGTGGAGTTGCGTGTTCTCCCCATGCATGCGTGGGTTTCCTCCAGGTACTCCGGTTTCCCCCACAGATCACAACATGCCCTATACTGTAGGTTATAAACTGTAAGTCGCTTTGGATAAAAGCGTCTGCTAAATAAATAAACAAAAATATAAATATAAAATGTCCGATCATTTTTTTCTAGGGGGAGCATGCCCCCGACCCCCCAGAGTACTTTAATACTTAACATCTTTTTTACCTCAGAGAAATCTCAACACCCACACTGTTAAACACTACGTGTGTGTGAACGGGTCATTCCAAATTTTTCAGAAACAAGAATACTGACCTTAAAACCAATCAAAACCTGAATAGTGGTTGCATGTAATCAATGTGAACCCCCCCAATAATTTTCAGTCAGATGAGAATTTTTTGCTGCAGGCCCTGGCTTACACCAGCGTCAGTTTGTTTCAGTCATGTTTTTCTCTTTATATTATAAAGTTTGTGTAAAAAAAGTCAAACCCCATTTTGTGCAAAAGCAAGACTTTTGAAAGGAAACCTGTTCACGAGGAAAGCTAAATCAGTGTTTTGTTTTTAGATAAAACATTTTGTTACATTGGATTTTCACCCCATCTGTTCCACTAACACCGAGCACAAATATCTCTTGACCCACCGAGGGAGAAAATAATGACACATTAGGAAAATGATGGACGTTTGTTAGATTATCAGTCTCAGGCTGTTTATTACACAAATCTATATAAACAACTCATCACAGTGCCACAACTTTGTGTGAAAATTCATCTTTTCCATGTCTTGTGTTCTCTTCAGACTCTCTGACACCATGGAACAGTGAAGAGATTGGGCCTACATGTAGGTCAAGCTTGCTTGGTGCAGAATGAATGTTAGAAAAGATGGCTGTGCTAGAGTGGTTCTGGAGTGAATCAGATAGGCGACCTGGTGCCAGCAGCCTCCTATCTGTCGCTGTGTGCCTGTGAAGGCTTCAGCGTGGCAGCAGGCCTGTGATCTCGCCCCGAGCACAACCTCCTGCTGGGAGGCCAGGCCTGGAGTGACTGATCCACTGGCTGTTCACTCTCTTTTCTTCATCCGTTCCTCCCTCCCCCTTTTTTGGTAGACTTTGCATCTTATCACACAGCTCCCATCTGCAGCCATTTTTCACAGCAGCCATTTTGTGCTTGTTCTGTTTTCAGTGTAGTTTAATTACTGAAATGCATAGCTAAGTGTCCCCTCCAACTAATTCACTGAGTCTCATCTCATGGACCTAATTATTTCCTAACAAGTATATTTCTTCCAAAATTAATGTTTCAAGAGACAACTGAAGGTGTACTAATGCAAAGTGGGAATTTAATGCAACAAGTGTGAAGATAATCACAACATTCACTGAAACATACTGGGAACATTTGTTCCTGCAGTGTGTCTAAAGCAGAGCTCTGACTACATGAACTTCCTGAGTTTGGATTTGAGTCTGTGGTGATTTTTTACGTCATTGCTTTTACAAGGAACTAAATAACTGACTATGAAAGTTGGTAAAGATTAAATCTGTGATTTGTTTAAGATGACACAAAAGGACAATATAGCGCTGAAAATCAGACCGCCGCAGATATTATCAATACAAATATTTTAACTGGCAGTTCAGACAATCCAGGAGCCCACTTCATTCTATTAGGACAAACAGGACCAGTAGGACCAATCGAACCAATGAAAAATATGGGACCAATGGGACCAATAGAACTAGGGATGGCCGATATCACTGGTCTACTGATATTGGCCTAAAATTTAATATCAGAAGTAGGGATGCACCGATATGGAATTTTTGGGCAGATCCGATTTCCGATATTAATATCATCGTTATGGCCGATAACCAATATTTGCCGATGTCGACATACTGACATTAATGCTTCTAAAAGCAGCAGATTTTATATAGAATGAAAATTATTAAAGCTGAATTTATGTTGTTATGTACACACACCACACACATTTACCCTTCTGAGATGATTACAATCACTGTCACATGACTAAACAAATAGACATCAGCCCCCTTACCCTCTGAAACAGATACATGGAAACAAGATGGAAAAAATATTGGTTGTTAATATCAGCCCAGTTTTATTTATCAGACCGATACGATGTAAAAAAATGAGCAACATCGGCCGATACCCATATTGATGCCGATATATTGTGCATCCCTAATTTGAAGCAGTGTTAATTTCGTTGACGAAACATTTCCGTTTCTTTTTTCATGTGGAATTAATTTTTGCGGACTAAAACAAAACTAAAACTAAATACACGCCAATAAAGACTTAATTATGACAAATACTGACAGACTCTTTCGTTGATTAAGTAGACGACAACGAAAACTGACAGAAACAAAATTCCAATCGGAAAAGATGGGACAATGGAAAGAAGAACCAATCAGCAAATAGAACGGGCAGGACAAGATGAGAAAAGAACCAACCAGAGCCCAAATCTGGCCACCGTTTGAACAAGCTACCACTAACCAGACATCTATGCACAGTTCAAAAGGAGAAAACGTCCATGGCTAGGAGGAAAAACATTAGCTGTGATGATCTGAAAACAATCTCCTTTGTGAGTACATCCAGGGTTTCTCCGTGATGATAGCGCGAGCAGGAGGGGGAGAGGAGAAGATGGCGGAGGGGGATTGTTGAAGCTGAACTGAACGGATGCACGGAGCGGCGAATCTGGTTGTTAATTTTCCTGTGGTGCTCTTGTGGCTGATGTTACCAGCCTTCGGCGTTCTAGCGGTGTTTTCGTGAACAAAAACAATAAGGCACCATGGTAAATTATTAGAAAAAACGAATAAATACATCTGAAAACAATTCTTACCTTTAGTTTATCTCCTTGCAGGTTTTATTGTTGTGATAGAATGATGTCATTTCCTGTCATGTTTACAAATATTACTGCTCATTATTTATTTACTATATAAACACTAAGAGGCACAATTTCAAACTGACAATGTTCATTTTGGTATTTTCCAATAACTACTGTTATAGAAACAAGTATTGTTTGAATGCTGCTTTTCCACAAAAATAAACAATCGATGATGAACAAGAGTCTGCTTCTAGACCTGCAGAAAAGGGACACAACAGTACAACAGGAGCGAGCTATCACTGCGTCAACTTGATGAGGAAATATAAAATCAATATTGTTTTACTGAACAATCACACGATAAGGTATCACAGTGCATTTAGTGCCAACCACAGCCTTAAGACATGTGTTGAACGTGCCCAAGTCCATACTTATGAGAGCACCATGTAAGCACTTGTGCGTGTACACGCGCTTGTTTATGTAAGGATTCTCCATAGTTTCTGACCTACTCTAAACAGTTTCTAACTGAAGATCCCGCCCACTAATTTTTAAACTTCACATATTCTGTAAACAGCTCTTTACTACACCCAGACCATTTGGACTACCGAAACAAATTATTTATCACAAAGTATGAATTTTTGTCAGCTTTTCAGAACGGGTTTCATTTTGCTATGAGCCTCAGAATTAGGAGAGACCCAGATTTTCTCTCATTGACACCTATCACAAAGAAGCAGAGATTTTCTGCTCTGATTTTTCTTCAGACAGCTGCAATGTTCTCGACATATCTTCTACTAAATTCAAACTAGGCACTGTGGTGTTTGGTTGATGTGTTAATCTCCCACGAGAAGGGCATATTCTACTACCAAAGAAAATGGAAGTACATGCTATTATTGTGAAGATGAGTTGTCATGGTGATTTAGTAGTTAGGAGTTGAGTGGAGAATAAAGTGCTGTTTTTTCTGCCAACTCCTACAATGGTGACCCCGATGTCAGACTATTGTTTGCTGATCGTCCAACCTAGATGGATTCTGCTGTTCCTTCCGCCGCTGAAGGGGATATGCTACCGGCTGCCGCAGCCATTTCCCTCGCCGTCTTCGCGGCATCTATCGACCTGCTGGATTTTTGGCAACACGACCCAGAACCTTGGTTCCAACATGTTGACGCTCAATTCCACCTCCGGGGGATTACTTCGGATGACATGAAATACTTTCATGTGGTCGCCGCACTGGAAGCTGGTTCTACCCGCTGTTTAATGGGGCTGTTGCGGCAGCCTCCGCGGGCTAACAATATGGTGTTTTGAAAGACAATCTGCTCAGGATCTACCAGCTGTCAGAGGAGGAGAGAGCTGACCACCTGTTCTCGCTCAGTGGTTTGGAAGATAGCAAACCATCTGAACTGATGGGAGAACATGTTGGCACTACTTGGAACAGGTGAGGTATTCTTCAAGCTTCTCCGTGTCTGCCGCTAGTTATCCTCGGCTCTCTTTGCAATGGCGGCGCTGTAAACAACAGCGGTGTCCTGACCAATCACAAGCTTGCGTAATCCGTCTCGTTCGACGGATGTTTAAAAAAGTGGGCTCGACTCCGTACGTACTTGCGTGCCTGCCGGAGCCCTACGCAAGGACGTTGAACGCCCCCCTGAGGTGTGTCTTGTGTTTTCCTCGCAGCGGCAGAACCGGAGCCAGGGAGGGAAGAGGAGCGGGGCAGCGGCCCACCCCGACTGATGACGAGCTGGAGCAGACGCAATCCGTGACGGAGCCCAGACGAGGGGGGCTGGGCCCTAGCCTGGAGATTTCTAAAAGCACCAGAGACTGAAGGACATCAGGGAGGCCCCTGCAGGACAGTAAAGAGAATGCACCAGAGCTCCAGTTAGTGGGAGCGACTGTTCTTTTCTGAACAGCAAAGACAGTTCTTTTTATATTTTTTTAACACTGTTTTAGAATAAAACTTTTTGATTATACTTTGGTTTTAGTCTTCCTTTAGCAGTGGAACTCTCATTAATGCTGGAATCAGGGAACCTGCTTGGTGACATTATTGCCAATTAAGTTTTGTCAAGTAAATTTGTTTGTGTGGTATAAAGACAACTGCTGCTTGTGAAAAGGATTTTACGAACTTCAGACAGATTGATAGAGGTTTTGGATTCATTTTTCCCCTGTTAAGAGGGGTGGTGTCCCGAGGCATATCCACGGATATCCTAATTACGTAATAAATCGGTAAATATTTCCATATTTACGAATTTATTGATGAATCCAAAAAAGTAAGTAAAGCTTACGAATTATTTGTTGGCTAATAATCACAACACACACTAAAGCCCCACTTGAGCGCTTTCTCATGCCACTGGTGAGGTTTCGACACGTCCATGCGGATCTGGTTGGCCCATTGCCTCCATCCTGTGGTTTCACCCAGGTCCATGGTGGACCATACCACCCGTTGGCCAGAAGTCGTACCTCTAAGTTCTACTACTGCGGCAGATGTCACGCGCGCCTTCATCTCGACTTGGGTGTCTTGTTTTGGGGTACCCCTTGACCTCACCTCAGACAGGGGCCCCCAGTTCACTTTAGAACTGTGGATGGAGGTTGCTAACAACTTAGGGGTAAAACTTCACCGCAATGCAGCTTACTAGCCACAGGCCAATGGTCTTTGTGAGAGATTTCATCGTACGATGAAGGCAGCCCGTAAAGCCTCTCATGTTGGAGCAAACTGGGTGGACTGGTTGCTGTGGGTCCTTTTTGCTCTGCGCTGTCCGATTCGTACTGTACATCCCGCCTTTGTGACAACAGTGAGACCAGAGGGTGCACATATTCGTGGGGTGCACGTGGGCTGATTGAAGAAGCCAAGAGTAAAAAACGATCCAGTGTTAAATATCAACTTTCCGGCCAGTGGAAAATCATTTTTCTAGTGGGAAAAGTGAACATTTCCAGTGATGATTCCTTTAATGATTTTTTCTTCAAAATTCTCAAATACATTCAGCTCATTTTGACAATTTAGTTTAATTTCAGCTTCACTTCAGCTATTCAGCAGCTTCAGATATCAGTTTTGGAATTCAGCATATGATGCTAATTTCACAGTTCAGTTAATTGTTAAAATGTAACCATTATCATCATCATCATCATTTATTTATTTTTTTAAAGCACCTTCTTACACTTATCATGCCCAAAGTGCTTTAGATGATACAATTAATTTAATTTAATTAAAAAAAAAGTAAAAAAATAAACCTGTAAAATCCGTCACATACCCAGACACTAGCAGCAGAGACAATAAAATACAGAGAATAAAACAAGACTCATCCCAACTCCTATAAGGAAGCCAAAGAATAAAAAGGGGTCTTTAAACGACTCTTTAAAAAATCCAGTGATGAAGCTTGCCTGACCACCAGTGGGAAACCATTCCATAATTTAGGTCCAAGAAATGAAAATGCACACTCTACTCTGGTGACCCAATTAACCTTTGGAACTTCCACAAGGTCCAATGTATTAGATCTAAGTGGCCGTGATGGAAGATATCGGGCTAGAACATTATACAAATAAGGTGGTGCAGTTCCCAGCGGTGATTTAAAAACAAAAATAAAAATCTTAAATTCTATTCTAAAACGAATAGGGAGCCAGTGTAGACATTTCAGTATGAGAGCAATATGATCCCTTCATCAGGACCCCTTCAGAAACCTAGTGACTGAATTTTGGACCATTTGTAGTCTTGATATTCAAGCTTGATTATTGCTTACACTTAAAACTAGATTTAAAAGCAACTAGCAAAGCTGCCTGAGTGTTTGTGGCTCCCAGGTCAGGGAGTTTAAGATTTATCGCATCTGTCTGACCAATCCCGGTGGCTGCCTGGTGGGATCTGGGTCCCTGGGCTCTGCTGGGTCCCCGGCGGGGGTGGTCCTGGGTCCCGGGCTCGGCTGGCTAGTGGGTGGGAGGCTGCGGGCGGGCCTGTGGGCTTGCCGCTGATATCTCCCGGGACTCTGCCGGCTGCTGGTTGTGGCCCCCCCCGGGGCGATCCTCTGCGCCTCTCGTGGGGGGCAGGGGTTTTTCTGGTCGCAGTCTCCCTGGGGTCCCTGTGCTCTGGGGCAGCTCCTGGATCTCTGGGACTTGGAGCTCCCGCCATCTCCTACACATCTTTGGGGGGCAGATCTGTGGCCTCTCACACTCTCTATTGGACACTCCTATAGAGAAACCTTACATAAACAAGCACGTGTACACACACAGGTGCTCATATGGTGCTCTCATAAGTATGGACTTGAGCACGTTCAACACATGTCTTAAGGCTGTGGTTGGCACTAAATGCACTGTGATTTATTATCGTGTGATTGTTCAGTAAAACAATGTTGATTTTATATTTCATCATCACGTTGACGCAGTGATAGCTTGCTCCTGTTGTATTGTTGTGTATCCCTTTTCTGCAGGTCTAGAAGCAGACTCTTATTCATCATTGACTATTTTTGTGGCTACCTTTTCCTCCCCGACTTGCCCTCTGTGCTTTGTCCATCCCATCTACATTGTTACAGGCGACAGGTATGCAGCCTTGAGTGGAGGTCACTGGAGGGTTTTCCTCTACTTCAAGCTGCTGTTTACACAGCTCCTCCTGAAACTGCTGACGTGCCATTGCCACCTTCTGCAGCTTGTTTATTTGTTCATGGATAATGTATCTGTTGGTGACTGCAGTATCCAAGCATTGCTGAAATACTGTCCCAGGCCTTCTCCTTGTTCTTCTGGTGCACAGTATTCGTTTGGATATCTGATCACAGGTGTCCACTCCACCCATTTACTTAATGTATTCCCCCACATATTTCATCTAACTTGAGCTCACAGTTAATTATTCCTGAGGTGAAACCTGATCTCTTTGAAGGTATCTTTGTTAAGGTTACTCTTTCTGCAAATAAGCAACTGAATATTGGCAGCATATACTGACCACCTTCATCTCCTAAGCCTGAGTCTGTTAAGAATATTTTAGCTACTGTTTCTTCATTGGGAGTCTCAAAAGAAATTATTTTACTGGGGGACTTTAACTTAAACTGGGATGATCCTTCTACATTAACAGGACGTAATTTGGTTAATGGTGTGAATCTGACTCAGATCATCACTGAGCCCACTAGAGTTAGCTCTAGTTCTAAATCCCTTATTGATTGAATTCTTGCTTTCATCCAGCTTGAATAACGACCTCTGGAATACTCTCTCATCGCTTTAGTGATCATTCCATTATCTACTGTAACTGGAAAATTGCAACTCCTCACCTTCCTCTGAAATATATCAAGGTTCGGGAAACTAAACTGCTTAATAATAATCTATTTATTAATGACATTCTAAGGATAAACTGGAACAGGCTTTACTTGATACCTGATGTTGAAGCCACATGGGACTTTTTTTTATAGTGAAGTTGGTTTGGTAATTGACAGACACGCCCCATGGAAATCCATAAAGGTTAAGGGCCATCATCTGCCTTGGGATAATGGTGACCTAATTAATCTTTTTAAACAAAGGGATAGGGCTTGGACTAAATATAACAAACACAATTACCTGACGCTCAGGCAGAATACAAACATTTACGAAACATATGCACAACACAAACAAGAAATGCCAAAGCTAATTATTATAGAGATAGTCTGACAAATGAATTAAGTCATCCAAAGCAATTTTGGAGGAAAGTTAACACCTTAGCTGGCAAGACTAGTAATGCTTCGAATAATATGATGGTTACCAATGAAATAACTAATGATCCAGCTACGATCTCCAATTCCTTTAGCTTACTTTTCTCCCAAACTCCACCTGTGGACTCTTTTGGACTTATAGCTAACTCGCATTTGTACAGCCAGCCCTGTTCTAGCTTATTTAACTTTAGACATGTCACCTCAATGGAAGATCAACAGGCCATTGATAGACTTTCCTCTAGCAATGGTCCGGGCCCTGATGGCATTAAGAGCAGGTTTATCAAACTTGCATCACACATTATCACACCCCCTTTAGCTGCGCTATTTAATGTGTCATTTGATACCTGTGAAGCGCCTTTTGCTTGGAAATGTACTAAAGCCATTCCTTTGCATAAAAGAGGTGATGTACAAATTTTGAACAATTACAAGCCAATATCAATAATCAACAGTGTGGTGAAAGTTTTTGAGAAACTAATCTTTACACAATTACATGACTATTTCTCAAACGATAACTTACTAACGCAATGGCAGCAGGTCTGGCTTCAGTAAACATTTTTCTACAACAACTGCTCTTATGAAATTCACTAACGATGTACTTTCTAGCTTCTATGATTATGCACTGGTACCATTTTTTTAGATCCTTCCAAAGCGTTGAAGCTAGTTGATCACTATCTTTTACTGGATAAATTGCAAGCTATTGGCCTTTCAAGATCACCTCTACTCTGGTTCAACTCTTATCTTCATCACCGTCGTTAGTGTGTGTCGTACAGGGGAGTCTTATAGCTTTTACTGGTATAGCTAAGGGTATCCCTCAAGGTTCTTCACTGGGACCTTTATTATTCTCTGTTTTTGTTAATGACATGCCTTTATGCTGCACAGAATGTACTAAACATGATCATGCATATATTTTATTTTATTTTTCAGTCCTGTTTGTTCATTAGTTCAGACCTATAGTTGTCTTTACTTCATGTCTAGTGAGGTTTGTACTTCAGTTGTGTGTAATGAATCTAATATATATGAAAGTCTAATGTTTATCAGTAAAGTAGTTCAAGCCTTTTATTGTTTCTCATATTGATGATTTTGGCGTACAGCTCATGAAAACCCAAAATTTCTATGTCAAAAAAATTAGCATATCATGAAAAGGTTCTCTAAACGAGCTATTAACCTAATCATCTGAATCAACTAATTAACTCTAAACACCTGCAAAAGATTCCTGAGGCTTTTAAAAACTCCCAGCCTGGTTCATTACTCAAACCCGGAATCATGGGTAAGACTGCCGACCTGACCGCTGTCCAGAAGGCCATCATTGACACCCTCAAGCAAGAGGGTAAGACACAGAAAGAAATTTCTGAACGAATAGGCTCTTCCCAGAGTGCTGTATCAAGGCACCTCAGTGGGAAGTCTGTGGGAAGGAAAAAGCATGGCAGAAAATGCTGCACAACGAGAAGAGGTGACCGGACTGTGACTTTTTATGGCTTTCATCGACTAGTCGCTGTCACATGATAATGACCGACAAGATGCAGTCCTTGGAACAGGCAGCAGGTGACGAGCCCCTGCGCATTGGGAGGCGACGCGCTGTGCCAGAGTGTCGGTACCTGACGCCCGCGGTAAATCGGACATTTGACCGAAATGCGATCTTTACCCTCTTGCAATTTAACCTTCCCCTCACCCCCATCCTAACCTTAACCAGCTTGCGCATGCAAAGCTCTGATCGTTGGTGAGCTCCAAACATCTGCGTCCTGAGCACGGCCACAGTAACATTATCAAATCAGGTGTCACCACCTCAAAAAGAAATTTAACAAGCGATCGTTCATGTCGGCTCATTTGCTTTTATGTTTTCTATCTTTTATTTGTGCCTGATGCGTTTTGCTGCTGTGGAGCGGAGCGCATCACCTGATTTGTCCTTGGGTGACGCATCCCACTGGTGCGGCAGGTGTGCAGCGCGCACTCCGCTGTTTTTGCGGTCGGTAGATATTTTAGAACTGCAGTTCAAAGGTAACTCATAAGGTGAATATATATGAAGCCATGTAAGTTTTTCTTTAGGATAGAGGAAATGGAGGAAGGTAATAAACAGACAGGACAGAAAAATAGTGAAGTTACTTTTTGTACCTGGTGGTTGCAACAAACAGACACCATTGAAGGTAATCAGAAGTGAGGAACAGAAAATGAAATAATTATTTTAATGTTTTGAGCAGCAGGAACTCTGAGAGGCTGCAGGTGCCTTAGTGAGTTTGCGGCCGCTGCACTTGGGGGGCTGAAGCAAGATGCCGAAACTACCTTTGTTAGAAGAAATATGTTAAGCAGGTGGAGCGGCTCGTGGCTGAGAACGCATCTCTGCGGGAATCGGTTTCCTCCTTGACTGGAGGATTAGATCGGATCTCCCAGGACAATAAAGCTCTAAAGGAGACGGTTCTGGATCTCCAATCACGCAGCATGAGAGATAACCTGGTGTTCGCAGGCCTTCCAGAGCAGACCGGAGGAGAAGCGGAGGATTGCGAACAATAAATAAAAAACTTTCTCCACACCCACAAGAAGATACCTGATGAAACGGTTAAAAACATCACCTTTCATCAAGTACACCGCCTTGGAGCCAGGAGAACAGACAGCAGAAGACCCTGTCCCATCGTGGCTAAATTTGAGCACGTTAAGCAGAAAGATCTTGTTAAAAGCCACGGCAGAGAGCTTAAAGGTAAAGACTACAGCGTTAACGATCAGTTTCCTAAAGAAATTCTGGATCGCCGCCGAGTTCTCTTCCCGCTGCGTAAGAAGTTTATCCAGGATGGGAAGCGGGCTGTGATCTCCGTGGATAAACTGTTTGTTGACGGTAAGATCTACAAAGAACGAGGAGTAACAGACTGGCTTTATTAGACAAACTTCAGGTACAACTTTATTATTATTAAAAGCACTCACTGGGTTTGAACATGTCAGGATTTATAGACCCACACACTTAGGGCCTTGGGAGTGAGCACATTCAACGGCAGTTGGCAGGGGGATTTCTCAGCCTCATCCCGAGTGCCGGTGCCCACTTCCAATTTTAAACTGCACTTAAACACCGAGGGCTGTGGGTGCAAGTGGGGTGATGCGGTGGCATCAGCTGGCATAGGCCAGACAATGCCCTCACTGCCTGCTCATCACAGCCATGGAATACACCTCATCAAGTAAGTAAGTAAGTAAAGTTTATTTATATAGCGCCTTTCACAGATATAAATCACAAAGCGCTGTACAACATGAGTAAAATCAGGGCAAATACCTCTAACCAATAAAAACATCATAAAAACAATAGCAGTGACAACAATAGTAACCAAAATGCTCCCAATTGAAATAAGTAAATGGTTCTAGGAAAGAGAAGGGAGGTATAATTTTAGAGGGAAGTGGAATTTAAAAGTACGAAGAGTAAGAACAACATTGAAAAGGATGTCTATTTCAATAGCGGGCGTTAAATTCTGGAATGAGTTAACAGAAGAAATAAAGGACAGTAGTAATATAAACCAGTTTAAAATAAAACTCAAAAAAGAAATGTTAAATAAGTATAAGAATGAAGAAAAGGCAATTAACCCAGGACGGCATGCAAACTGATGTTTAATCTCTTCTACAAATTAGAAAATCTAAATATAGTTCTAGTTGAACATGAGAATTCTATTTATTTATTTATTTGTGTGTGTGTGTGTGTGTGTGTGTGTGTGTGTGTGTGTTTGAAGGCATTGTAAATGTTTTGTTGTTTAAATTTTGATGATGAGGATGTAAACCTGAGGGGGTAGGGCTAAATAAGTATACACTTCTCCCTACTCCTTTTCAAACAACTGCATGGAATGATTTTATGAAATGTTGGTGAATGTATATGTTTGAAATAAATTGAATTGAACTGAACTGAACTGAACATCAGGAGTAAAAACAAAGTCAAGGTGTAAACAAGAGCAAAGCCATCTTTTAGAATATTTAGCGGGGGAACGCCTGGATGAAAAGGTGAGTTTTAAGATGTTTTTTGAAGACCTCTACAGATTTCAAGAGACTGAGATTTGAAGGCAGACTGTTCCAAAGTCTAGGTGCAATAGACTGAAAGGCCCTGTCTCCTTTGGTTTTTAGTCTGGTTCGAGGAACAGCCAGGAGGTTTTCAGATGTGGATCTAAGGTTCCGAGAGGTGGTGTGTGGGGATAAAAGCTCAGATAGGTAGCTTGGAGCCTGGTTGTTAAGAGCTCTATAGGTCAGGACTAAAACTTTAAACTGTATTCTATATTCTACCGGGAGCCAGTGGAGGGACTGTAAACCTGGAGTGATGTGAGCTCGTCTGCTGGATTTGGTTAGGAGTCTGGCTGCTGCATTTTGGATGGCTTGAAGGCGTGAGAGGGAGGTTTTGCTGAGACCAGTAAAAAGAGCGTTACAGTAGTCTAAGCGTGATGACACAAAGTCAACACACACTAACACTATATTGGAGCAGGCAGAGGGAGACTAGGGGTCTAAAGCTTGGTTTATGCTTGACGCGTCCGCGAGGTCCGCACGGCTCCGCGCGACAAAATTGCGTCATTTTAACAACCACGCCCCTCCACCGCGTCTCCACACGGCCCAAAATTTCCGCAACGTGCACCTAGGAAAATTTCTAACCACGCGGACAGACGGACGCGGAAAAACATGGCAGACCGGCAAGAACTAGTATGGCAGAGGTTCGTAAATACAGACGTTTGTATGATTCAGCTCTCAGAGATCACCGTGATCAACATGATGTCAATAATTCTTGGAAAGAAATAGCTCGCACTGTCGGAAAAGACAAGAACGCTGTTAAAAATGCTGGAATGCCGTGTTGTAAACAGTAATTTTTACTTCTACTATGGTGTAGTGTTGGATGCATGCCGTAGAGCTCCATGCTGCCCCCTACAGTTTGGGAGAATATTGGCTCACCGCAGAGACAAGCTGCATGAACCATAAACGCTGCGAGTTGTGAAGCGCGTTCCATCCGCGAGCCGCATCACCAAGCGGAAAGTAAATGCGTCAAGCTTAACCAAGCTTAAGCACACCTCTGTTGTTGCTAGGCTTCCTGGGGCTGGAGGCTAGGAGGGAGATCTGGCCGTCTGGTTGGGGTCTGGGGTGGTGGGTTGCTGTGCTCAGTGTTGGGCGGGGGAGCCTGCTCATAGCACCCCAGCAGAAAGGGTCAAACTCTGGTAACCGGTGATGGTTGTACCCCATGTGCAGCAGTACCGGGACCAGAGTGAATAGGGTGTGTGTGAGGAGCATGAGTGGGTGTCCGGCGTGCATTTTTGTAAGTCTTGGGTTGTATGTGCATGTGTGAGCATGAGGGAGGGAGTGTTTGACTGTGTTTGTGTATGACTGTATATGTCAGGTGGGGCCTTTGACTCATCCCTTCTCCTGGGACTTCTTTTGATGATATAGATCTTCGTCTCACCTCTCCCTGCCACACCTGGTGTGGAGTGCGTTGCCTTGGTCTGCCTGGGTCGTGGCTCCCGGGTCAGGGAGTTTAAGATTTTTGGCATCTGCCTGACCAATCCCGGTAGCTGCCTGGTGGGGTCTGGGTCCCTGGGCTCTGCTGGGTCCCCAGTGGGGGTGGTCGCCCCTGGGTCCCGGGTCATTGGGTCCTGGGCTTGGCCGGCTAGGGGGTGGGAGGCTGCGGGCGGGCCTGAGGGCTTGCCGCCGATATCTCCCAGAACTCTGCCGGCTGCTGGTTGTGGCCTCCCGGGGCGATCCTCTGCACCTCTCGAGGGGGGCGGGGGCTTTTCTGGTTACAGTCTCCCTGGAGTTCCTGTGCTCTGGGGCAGCTCCTGGATCTCTGGGATTTGGAGCTCCATCCGTCTCTGTGGCCCCTCACACTCTCTGTTGGAGGCTCCTATAGAGAAACCTTACATAAACAAGCGCGTGTACACACACAGGTGCTCACATGGTGCTCTCATAAGTATGGACTTGGGCACGTTCAACACAGGTCTTAAGACTATGGTGGGCACTTAATGCACTGTGAGTTATTATCATGTGATTGTTCAGTTAAACAATGTTGATTATATATTTCTTCATCAAGTTGACGCAGTGATAGCTTGATCTTGTTGTATTGTTGTTATGTCCTTTTTGTTGTTTTTTTGCTTTTTTTTTCTTCTCTCTTTCTGCAGGTCTAGAAGCAGATTATTGTTCATTATTGTTTATTTTTGTAGATAAACCTGACATAAACAAGCGCGTGTACACACACAGGTGCTCAAATGGTGCTCTTATAAGTATGGCTTGAGCACGTTTAACACGTCTAAAGGCTGTCGTTGCCACTAAATGCACTGTGATTTATTATCATGTGATTGTTCAGTTAAATGATGCTGATTGTATATTTCTTCAAGTTGACACAGTGATAGCTTGCTCCTTTTGTATTTTTGTGTGTCCCATTTTTTTCTCTTCTTTCTCTTTCTGCAGGTCTAGAAGCAGACTCTTGTTCATCATTGTTTATTTTTGTGGAACCCCCATCCCCCCTCTCTCCCCACCTTTTGTCTCTTCCTTTCTCTTTCACCTCTGTCTCCGTGTCTGGTTGGAATTACAAAGCATTCAACAACAATAACAATAAAGTTTTAAGTATCAGGCGTGACATTAAAAGCAGAAGCTTTTATGCTCCACCTGAGAGTAAATCTGTAAGGCTTGTTACCAGCATTCAGACATCAATTCTGTTTGCTTCACAGCCAGACAGGACACGGGGGGGGGGGGAAAGAAAGAAATGTGTCAACTTAGAAAATGTGGGCGCAATTTTAATCGTCATAAACTCCAACGAACCATTGGCCTGCCAACTCTCCTGACCTGAACCCCGTAGAGAATCTGTGGGATATTGTGAAGAGAAAGTTGAGACGCAAGACCCAACACTCTGGATGAGCTTAAGGCCGCTATCGAAGCATCCTGGGCCTCCATAACACCTCAGCAGTGCCACAGGCTGATTGCCTCCATGCCACGCCGCATTGAAGCAGTCATTTCTGCAAAAGGATTCCTGACTAAGTATTGAGTGCATAACTGAACATAATTATTTGAAGGTTGACTTTTTGTATTAAAAACACTTTTGTTTTACTGGTCAGATGAAATATGCAAATTTTTTGAGATAGGGATTTTGGGTTTTCATGAGCTGTACGCCAAAATCATCCATATTAGAAACAATAAAAGGCTTGAACTACTTCAGTTGTGTGTAATGAATCTGATATATATGAAAGTCTAATGTTTATCAGTACATTACAGAAAATAATGAACTTTATCACAATATGCTAATTTTTTGAGAAGGACCTGTATATACTGAGGTTGTAATGCTGTCGGTGATCTCCGATCTGCTGTTTTGTTCATTCTTGAAAATGAGATGTTTCATCTCAAAGAATTAATCTTCCTCACAAAGATATGTAAATAAATAAATAAAACTAGAACTGCAAGCAGTTATCAACGGGTTCCAAGCCACCAGCGCCAGTCGCCCACCCGCCCCTGCCCTCAACTTCCCCACTCCTCACGCAGCCCCGCCCCAAAGACACGTTCTCCCGCCGGCGACCCATCCTGTTTTTAGGGTGCTACGAGACTGTTTTTCAGCCCTCTTTCTGAGGTGGTCTGCTTCAGGCGGACCAGGGCCAACACTCCCCCTGCTGACAGCATATTCACACCTTCCACTAGAGCAAGCCTCTGATTGGTGGGTAGGATCAACCCAAATGGGCTTATGGCATGCTCAATTCATTCTCATTCATTATCATGCTGATTACCTAGAACCTAAAAATGTCTCTGACTGCATTCCTTGCATACCTAAGCAAGGATGTGTGGAATCAACCGGGCCAAGCTGGGGCCATCTGGAGCTATCCGGGCAGGGTCGACCAGGTACAGATGGGAATGGCTCTAAAAGGTTGAAGGATTGATCCCAACTCTGACCAGAACGTGACATAAGCTCCAGCCTACCCAGTTAACACAACCTGAAAATCTTAGCCTCTTACATGCAAATAATGATTTTTAGGAAATCTTTCAAATTTGAAATTTTAAATGATCACAAACCACGCCCACTTTGATCAATCATTACCATATTGATATTGTAGTCTTACGACTCTATAATAATGACAACCACTAAGTTTTGTGCAGATCCATTTAGCCAGTTCAGCAGTATAATTTCTTCCTATTTATAGCGCCCCCTATTGTTGAATCAAGCTAAAAATCAAGATATCCACTTGAATTGACCTTAGGTATGGTGGTTATGAATAGCTTTGAAAAATGTCAAAATCTTTTGAAGTTATGCTAAAAAAACAGTTTAATTCCCCAAAAATTATTTAAAAAAATCATATAAAAACAAATAAGCAAATTATCCAAAATCCCTTCACATCGTTTGGTCAGCCGCTCCTCCTCTCTTGTCAGGGAAAGTAGTGATGTGATTGTGTTGGACGGCCGGGAGAAG
>SSNQ01034146.1:145078-167852 GCA_006942095.1 Nothobranchius kuhntae | reverse complement strand
TCTGCGGCCGGCGACCCATCCTGGTTTTGGGGTGCTACGAGACTTTTTTTCAGCCCTCTTTCTGAGGTGGTCTGCTTCAGGCTGACCAGGGCCACCACTCCCCCTGCTGACAGCATATTCACACCTTCCACTAGAGCAAGCCTCTGATTGGTGGGTAGGATCAACCCAAATGGGCTTATGGCATGCTCAATTCATTCTCATTCATTATCATGCTGATTACCTAGAACCTAAAAATGTCTCTGACTGCATTCCTTGCATACCTAAGCAAGGATGTGTGGAATCAACCGGGCCAAGCTGGGGCCATCTGGAGCTATCCGGGCAGGGTCGACCAGGTACAGATGGGAATGGCTCTAAAAGGTTGAAGGATCGATCCCAACTCTGACCAGAACGTGACATAAGCTCCAGCCTACCCAGTTAACACAACCTGAAAATCTTAGCCTCTTACATGCAAATAATGATTTTTAGGAAATTTTTCAAATTTGAAATTTTAAATGATCATAAACCACGCCCACTTTGATCAATCATTACCATATTGATATTGTAGTCTTACGACTCTATAATAATGACAACCACTAAGTTTTGTGCAGATCCATTTAGCCAGTTCAGCAGTATAATTTCTTCCTATTTATAGCGCCCCCTATTGTTGAATCAAGCTAAAAATCAAGATATCCACTTGAATTGACCTTAGGTATGGTGGTTATGAATAGCTTTGAAAAATGTCAAAATCTTTTGAAGTTATGCTAAAAAAACAGTTTAATTCCCCAAAAATTATTTTAAAAAATCATATAAAAACAAATAAGCAAATTATCCAAAATCCCTTCACATCGTTTGGTCAGCCGCTCCTCCTCTCTTGTCAGGGAAAGTAGTGATGTGATTGTGTTGGACGGCCGGGAGAAGTTAACGAAAGTACGTTTGACTTTCAATGCAAATTTCTACTAATTAGCATAAGTTTAAATTATTTTTTAAAATACTCATCTAAATTTGACTGAATCAATGAACATACTGGATGAGACCATTTGTTTTTTTACGACTGCAATGGGGAGAAACATTTTTGGGGTACAACAGCGCCATCTATTGGACCAAATTCTAATATTTTTCTGTGATTGTAGATGTCACTATGACTGATTTGATTTGTAACTTTCTGTACAGAATATATATTTTTCATGTGTAAAAGGGCGAAAACTTTTAAAGCCTATTTATAGCCTATAAGCCACGCCCACTTTTTAAAGAGCAAGTCACCCCCAAATCACATTTTTTTTGCTGATAAACTATATAAAGGAGTGTCTAATCGTGCTACAGACACTTGTAGTCAATAATTTGGCACTTCAGTGCATCTTGGTTAAAATTCAAATATTCTGTCTAAAACTGTCAGTGTTGTGCCGTCGTCAGGGAAAAATTCTGCACTGTATTTGAATTTAAATCTGCCACCGCTATTGGCTAAGAGGTATGCTATGATGTCATCTGGTATATTATGATGTCATAATGCCATTGTGAGCCTGTGTGTGTGTATTTGTTAGCAGCTCTGCCTTCTCGGTCTGCCAAGCAACAGCATTTGTTGCATTTTTCAAACATGAAGTGGGAGTGAAGTAAGTTTATTGTAGGGGGTAACTTGCTCTTTAATCATTTTCGAAATATAGTGTAAGGGTCCAATGATAAACATATCTGCCAAGTTTTGTGGAAATCCATCAAGCCGTTTTGCTGAAACAAACTTTTTGAATGTTTAGCGCCCCCTATTGGTGAATCAAAACAAAATTGCGTAGATAGGGTTTACCGCTCATACTTTGTAAGGGTCTAGAGTCTCATCATTTTATCTCGAAAATTATTGAAGATATAATCAATTAGGACATGTGCTAGCTAGCGCACTGAATTTGACATGGTGTCATTAACCCAATTTTCAATAATTCCGCGTTTTTCTTCATCACAACAACTTCTCTTCCTCCATAGATCATATGTTCAAAGGTTGAAGTTGATTCGACGAAAAATGACGAATAGGTGATTAAAACTAAGTTTTGCGTTTTTTGACATCTAGCAAAAAATCTAGTTAGGCGGAAATGGGCGTGGCCAATACAAAAAAGATGCAGAATCATCCAAGGATCATGTCCATACAAAGTTTTTTGACTGTAGGGCCTATGGTTTGGGAGCTAGTAGCTCAAACGTATTCACCTCCGCAATAGCGCCACCTAGGTGACTCGGGGTCCCAATTTTCGAACCTGAGTAGCGGTCAGGATTTTCTATCAGACTGCCATATCAGATTTTTCCTGGCAATTTCAGGCTCTTGCCCCCATACAGTATTAGCGGAGAAGAATAATTATGAAAAATCCGTAGAAAAACAATAGGGTTCCAATGCCCTTTGGGCTTGGAACCCTAATAAGTAATCGGAGGGTCACACAGGAGGGGGATTGTCTAACCTGGAAATGATAAAAAGAAACATTCTTAGATTTGAAAAACATGATTTTTTTATAATCAAATTAATGACATTTTTTGCGTATTCCTTTCAGCCTGAGTTGTTTCTGATCATATAAAAAATGGGTCATGTTGTTTCCATTGCTTCACTGGTTACATTAAGGCTATAACTAGATCAGTGTTTTATCATCTGCATCAAATAGCACGACTCATGTCCAGACAGGACCTAGAGAAACTCGTTCATGTGTTCATCTACAGCAGGCTGGACTACTGCAATGATCTAACTGGTCTTCCCAAAAAAGCTGTGAAGCAAATGCAGCTTGTTCAGAATGCTGCTGCTAGAGTCTTAACAAGAACCAAGAGAACCGAGCACATCACTACACTGGTTACCAGTAAACTGTAGAATCCATTTCAAAGTACTTCTACTAGTTTATAAACCACTCAGTGGCATGGGGCCAGAGTACATGTCACATCTCCTTCAGGTATCTACGCCCAGCAGGGCTCTGAGATCCTTAGGAAACAATCAGCTGGTAGAACCGGGTCAGAACCAAACAGTGTGAAGCAGCTTTTAGGTACAGCTTCATTATGACCTCAAACCTGCCCCAACTCTAGAAACTTTCACATCAGCCCGTGTTTATATTGCACATTCTGCTCTGTAACTGCTCACCCTTTCACTTTTTCTTTAAGTCTAAAATTTAATTTGTGTCTTTTTTAGTTGTGCTTTCACGTTGATTTTAGTGTTCTTGCTATTCTTGCTAAAGGAAGCAGCACGATGAATTGCCTCTGTGTATGAAATGTGCTCCAGAGATAAAAGCTGCCTGCCTGACCCTGGGGCACACTGATGGAAACAAGGGCCACCGGTCCCTCCGACCACCACCAGAAGGCAAGGAGAGTGAATGGTCTTGCTCAAGAGCACAACAACTGTGACAGACAAAGAAGGCTCAATCCTGCAGTCTTCTGATTATGAGGCGACACAACTCGTCTGCCACCAGTGTCCCCGTTTGCAACAGTGCAGGTGTTCTGTTGCTGACCGGATGTCTAAAGGGTCACTAATAGGAATTGTAGCTTTTCAAATAGATCACATGTGACAGAAGTAATTCATGATTAAAACAAGTCACAAAAATGTAAAAATAATTATTTAGCTACTTTACTTTTCCTGTTGTGCCTGTTAGCAGACCAGAGTTTCTGAAAGCCATGACTATCCAGTCCAAACAACCAAGGCCCAGGCTTTTCCCTGTGGGTCTAAGAGAGAGGCATCTAGGAGGGAAGAGGAAGAAAAACTATTCACACAGATGCCCCCATACAGATGGGCTGAGTGCTTCACATCGCATGCCGATCAGGCACACAGCTGTTCCTCCTCCCCGCTTCTTCAGCCGTCCTGGCTTAGTGGATCACTACTTTGTGGGATGCATCAGGTTTGATTTGAATCAAGAGTTCCCTGAAGTCAGAGGCTGTTCAGCAGCTCGGCTGAATGTTGCCATTTAATCTATTTTTTCATGTCAAACCTGCACCAGGATCTTAGGTGGATATCATCAACACTAGCTTTTGTTTCAGCGTACAAGTGTCCTTATGTTGGTATAATTTAGCAAAGCTGATCCAACCCCTGTGGCAGTCCCTTCACTCGTTCGTTTGCTGAATGGCTGAGTGGTGATTAGCCCATGAATATAAGCTCAGGTTTAGTGGTTTCAGCCCCATGAAGCAGCCTTTGGATGAACTTACTGTGTTAATATTTGGAGAAATCTTTTGCACAGCACAATCACAGTCACTGCTGCTTAACTATCACACACAACTGCAACCACACCAGGCTGTTCAAAGCGGAGATTTGCCAACATTTTTAAAGACAAACATCATCAGCTGAAGTCGCCGCACGTGCTCACTTTGTAGTTTACAACCCAAACTTTACTGATGCTGAAGCTGACACAATGGCTGAAGGAGGAGATGGCAGCGCTCAGAACATTTATCAGCCCTCAGAGACAACAAAGTCAGAAGTACGGGCATGTTTAGGATGTTTGAAGAATGCCGAGGGCCGGCTGATAGAAGACGGCTATCCTGTTGGCCCTCCCCTTTCTGTGACGCTTAGAAAGCTTATTTCACTTAATATATGGAGTAAGTCTGTTAAACATTCATTTGTTATTACACTGATATTATTATGTGGATGTAACGGATAATTAATTGACCATTAAATCACTTTCGATAGAACATTCCACAGAACACAGAATGATTGTAAACCTGTAGGCTGAGAGAAATAATGTTAAAAGGAGAAAAAGTATCATCTTCTGCGTGGACCTTGGAGTTACAGTTATGGGAAACAGGAGGAGGACTTTATTACGGCTACTTTCTGGATGGTGCTGCTAGGGATGGGTGAGCATGGAACTGTTTTGGTACAGGGAAGAACACAACAGTCCTAGCAGAGGAAGGCTCCTGGACACCCGACTGTCTGTTTGACCTCTGGCATTGCTGTGGACCAATAACCTTGTTAGCCTTTGTCAACGCTACCATCATAACCATCAGATTCCATGTATTCCTCCGTATCAGTTCAGACCTTAAACATAAAACGCGTGTGTTGGTGGTGGAGAGGCTCTGGGTGTTTTTGGCGTGACTGGAATTACATTTAGTTAAACTTTGACCTTCCCTTTCCTTCTCTGTCCCTGAAACTCGTTCATCACATCATAAATCCACTACAGCAGGAGATCTCAAGGGGGTCACCAGACTTCAACACATCCACAGTTCTGCTGCCTGTCTCCTTAACCACACCCACTCCTGTGACCTCATCACTCTTGTCTCTTCATGACCTCCACTGTCTTCCTCTTCCTCAGTGCATCACCTTCTAAGTCCTCCAGAACCCGACCCCCTCCTACCCCTCTGACCTCTCCCTCTCCCTCCTCTTCCTCCCCCACTGGGCCAAGCTCTGAACTTGGAGAGACTTGGCTTTCTCCATTGCTGCCCTCCCTAAACATGCAGATACCCATGTTTGTAGACTAGCATTTACCGTACTCATACATGTGCTTATTTGTTACAAGTCTGAAATAATAACCTTTTTTTTTTCTGAACACAACAACACATAGTCACCAGGAAAAGAAAACACGCTGATGTGCAGCTGCTGGTTAAAGTCAAATACAAAGAAACATCAGCAGAGCAAAATATGACGTCTGTCAGTGGTTTCTGTTTCACTCATTCATCAGTGAATGACCAAACCTGCCTGATGGAAGAAAGAACAGGTGATTCACACACACACACGCACGCACGCACACGCACGCACGCACGCACGCACGCACACACGCACGCACGCACGCACGCACGCACGCACGCACACACGCACGCACGCACACACACACACACACACACACACACACACACACACACACACACACACACACACACACACACACACACACACACACACACACACAACCTGACCAGCAGAAACTGAACTCACCATATTAGACTATAACTCAGCAAACTTGTTGATGGTTGAGGGGAAATTCAGCTCCCATGTTCTATCGTTGTCAAAGGAGAAATTTCGAGACATTTTTGTTTCAGAAGAAGTTTCAGAGTTTACTGGTTCTGGTTCTCCTGGGTCGGACGAACCAGAACCGCTGAAGATGCAGCAGCAGTTGTGCACACTCACATCTTCGTTAGTTATGTTTGCCATCCGAACATTTGCACAGAACTAAAAGGCTCATTGGCTTTTCTCCACTAGAGTTAGCTAAACTAGACAGTTCGTCTGTGATGACGTTTATGACAAAAACACTTGACTGGATCAACAGATTTCCCAACATGCTTTGTCATTTTGTAAATGATGAAAATAAAATAAATGAGCCTGGGCTTGTACTCTGAACAGTTTAAACATGTTGTAAAAGGAGACGTGTGTGTGACGCGTCAAAAACCCTCACCTACTAAACTATGAAAACCACTAACAGGATTTTAAATATCAACATATTTTAGGATCAGACAAGCTGCAACTGGATCAGTTTTACACACATAGTTTTATTAATTATCTTCTGTTGAAAGATAACTTTGATGTACATGAGAGTAGGGATGGGTACCTTTTAACTTTTGAATCGATACGTACCAATTCCTGTTACCTACGAATCGATGCCGGTACTTAACGGTACCAAATTTCAATATTTTTGAGCGTTTAATAATTATTTAAATCTCTTTTTTAATTACATATATATTATCATCCCAATAAATAACCATATTTGATAAATATCATGATTATAACATACAACATGCATGTATTTTATCATCAGGGTGTTGTACAAAATTCTTCAATATGAAAACCTTTAACAACTGTTTCTAAATAATAACAAAAACAAACCCAGCTCCATGAACTCCTGATCTCTTCTAATCCCTCTGGAATAACTCGGATGAGGAGACCATGTATTATAAACTACAGATGAAACTAAAGGAAACTTTGATACCATACAACAGTTTGTATTTTAATATTGTGCTGTTTCACAAACTAAACCAGCTCTATGTTCTCCTTTTCCTCTCCATTCTCCTCTCGACAACCTGTGTGATGGTGGGTTCTTGTAGTTTTATAAACTGTGTGATGGTGGGTCCTTGTAGTTTTATAAACTGTGTGATGGTGAGTCCTTGTAGTTTTATAAACGGTGTGATGGTGGGTCCTTGTAGTTTTATAAACTGTGTGATGGTTGGTCCTTGTAGTTTTATAAACTGTGTGATGGTGGGTTCTTGTAGTTTTATAAACTGTGTGATGGTGGGTCCTTGTAGTTTTATAAACTGTGTGATGGTGGGTTCTTGTAGTTTTATAAACTGTGTGATGGTGGGTCCTTGTAGTTTTATAAACTGTGTGATGGTGGGTCCTTGTAGTTTTATAAACTGTGTGATGGTGGGTTCTTGTAGTTTTATAAACTGTGTGATGGTGGGTTCTTGTAGTTTTATAAACTGTGTGATGGTGGGTTCTTGTAGTTTTATAAACTGTGTGATGGTGGGTCCTTGTAGTTTTATAAACTGTGTGATGGTGGGTTCTTGTAGTTTTATAAAATGTGTGATGGTGGGTTCTTGTAGTTTTATAAACTGTGTGATGGTGGGTTCTTGTAGTTTTATAAAATGATAATTACACTGAAGCAAACATGTCTGCTGTGAACTAAATTTACTGTGTGTCTTCATTCCTTTTGCCGTTCTCTTTCAAACTGTTTGTTTTTTCTTCTTTGAAATTTGAATTTCTGAGGAGAAAGTGAACGCACCATGTAAACAAAAACCAAACTATCAAGCTAACGTGATCTTAATCAGTTTATTTAGCAGCTGGAGAGAATTAAGATGCCTCATATTCAGAGTGTTGTAGCTGGTTTCATCATCACCCAACAGTCCATCGCATTTAGCGAAATGAAGCCAAACTTTAGAGGGCGTTCACTTTCTTCTAGTCGGAATTTTGGAGTTCCGAGGAGACTTATGGCTTTTTGATGGGAAAAGGTTGCAGACCCCGGTCAAGAGCAACATCATGACAACATCTGGAAACCTGAGCCTGTGTCAAATAAAAAGCAGGGATTTGGTTAGTCTTTGGACCTGCAAGTCCTCATCTCCGCTGTCCAGATTAAATGAATAGCCTATCCAGTTTCTGCACCCACCTACCCTCGAAACCACAAACGTCGATCACACTTCTGATGAAGACTGCAGTCATTGGTCAAAACATGTCAAGGTCAATAAGACCTGACAACACGACCTTACATGTCCAGCAAAAGGAATCTTATTAATAATTTAATAATAATGGTATCCACATGTTGAAAACTTTCACTTCTCAACAAGGATCTACAGAGTTAACCGGTTAACTGCTGATAATCTTGTAACCGAGTAAAACAGTTGTTCCTGGTTAACGGCTTCAAATACTTCCACTGTGTTTGGGTGTGATATATTAAAAGCGCCGCTATCAAATATGTTTACTGGCAAACTGCAGAAGAAGAAGCGAGCTCGTCACATGACCAAACAAACATGCTAAATCTCTGAGTGGTTATCAAAGAGCACGGCGTTGGAGTTGTTCATTCTGAGTTCTTTCATTCACAAACAGCATCACATCAGACGCCCATCCTGGCAGATCCAGCGCAGCAAACTGGACCGAGACAAGCAACAGGTCAGTCGGCCATGACGCTCCTGCTTGCGTCTGACTCCTAACTTGTCTAAAATAAAGGAGCGCCAGTGTAATTATTTAGTTCAATGTAAGGAGACAAAAGTGTTTTTGTATCGTGGCCTCCAGAAGTACTCATGAGCACGCAATCACAAGCAGCTGCGTGTTTGATGCCAGACGGTCCGCTGCTCAGCAGCCTTTTGTTCATAAATGTGATGAGTGTGGGACTTTAGTTTAATTATATTAAAGAGAGTAAACGGAAAGGCGTTAATGTTTATAGAGCGGGGGCAACTGTTAGTGCAGGGGGGTTGGTTGTCTCCCATTAACCGGCTATTAACCGTTAAGGGGTGTCAATACCCAGTTAAATTTTAGAATATGTGCATCCCTACTTCTCAAATGAACGGTGTTGCCCTTCTTGTTCTAGCAGGAAGCAAAGTAAATGCACAAGAAGTGAAATTTACCCGAGCTCTAATTTATAGGCTGCATGGTGATCAGCAGGGAGTTAGCACCTCCCCACCGCCAAAACAAGCAAACCACAGCTCTGAATATATAATGCCACAACCCGAGAGGGATCAAATCTGTCACATGCTGACACGATTCATCAGAGGGGTGCTTTCACTTTAACAGGCTGGTCCTATCTGTGTGTTTTTATCATCTCACACTATTCACACACACACACACACACACACACACACACACACACACACACACACACACACACACACACACACACACACACTGTTGGTTCATCTCCCTTTGGGTGAGAGCTGGGAGAACGACCTCCTGCCCCCATCTGACACCAACTCATAGCTTCTATCACCTTCTAACACCCAGCCTCGGTCAACCAGAGAGAGGGAGAAGATCCCTATAACTGATTCCTTTGAAGGTCATCAATAGAGCTCTGAAGCTTCAGGAGGTACAGGGGCGTCTAACGGCCGCTGGCTATGTCGGGATGTTATAGAGAGCATCGCTGACAGACAGGACAACGCTGCAGAACAAAGTAACATCACTCTTTTGCACCACCCTGCACGTTCTCCTGAACTAAATCCAGCCGAGAACCTTAGGGGAAGGATATGTGTCCGTCTTCATCACTTGAAGAAATGATCCCACTCACCTCACAGAAACACTTGCACCAAGCATGCCACAACAGGTTTCTGATGTGATCAACAAGGGTGGAAGTACTCGTTACCGAGTCCATGTTTAGATCTTAGATTTCGGTTTGGGGGTTTACAGACTTTTATAATGTGGTCTTAAACTTTTGATCAGTTAGGGTTGTCTTCTCCATCCCCAGTGAGTCGTGGAGGATGGTTGCTTATACGGAGCCAGGATCCTCTGGAGGTTTCTTCCTGTTAAAAGGGAGTTTTCCTCTCCACTGTCGCTGCATGCTTGCTTAGTATGAGGATTGCTGTAAAGACTCTGACACTAGTCAGTGACTCGATGCAACCTGCTGGGTTCCTTATGAAGGAAACTTGTTACTGATTGGCTTAATGAACTGACCTGTGTTGGAATGTTTACTGTGTGAAGGTCCTTGAGACGACTCTGGTCGTGATTTGGCGCGTTATAAATAAACTTGAATTGAATTGAATCAACATCTCTATGCTTTGTTTGTGTGGGTGATGCTGCTTCCTGTTTGCTTTAACTCTAATTCACAGGTGGACAAGTGAGGCATAGCAGAGGGCTGCCTCTGTGGGTGCTCTCTGCTGAAATATCACCAGGCTCCAGGGGCCGAGGAATTTAGATGGGTGAGAAAATGTGAGATTCCTGTTGTCCTTGGTGTGTCTCCTTTGTGTCTGTTTGTCTATGGTTTGTTTGCACGTTCTGTTATGTTGTTTGTTCATCTATGATTTTAGGGGGTGGGAAAGACTGACTGATGACTAAACAAGGCTGTAAGGAGTCATTAGGCTTCACAGAGGCATATGATTGGCAATCGTCTGCATATAAATGGTAGTCAATGTGGTGTTTTCTAAAAATGTCACCCAGGGGCAAAATATATAAATTAAATAAAAGGGGTCCAAGAATAGAGCCCTGAGGAACACCACAAGTCAAAGCTGCAGAGGGGGAGGCAGCACTACCCATCATAACATTAATGCTGCGGTCACAGAAGTAGGACCTAAACTAATCTAAGGCAGTCCCCTGAATGCCAACCAGCTGGTTCAGCCGAGTCAGCAGAATAGCGTGATCAACCGTGTCGAAAGCAGCCGATAGATCCAACGAAACCAGCAATACTTTAGAACCAGAGTCAAGGGTTAATAAAATGTCATTAAAACACGAAGATGAGCTGACTCAGTGCTATGGAGGGATCGGAAGCCTGACTGGAAGGGATCCATTAAAGCATGACCATCAAGGCAAGAACTAATTTGGTTAAAAACAGCACGCTCTAGTAGTTTTGATAGAAATGGGAGCTTGAAGATCGGGCAAAAATTAATCATAACAGAGGTGTCAAGGCCAGGCTTCTTCAGAACGGGTTGAACTACTGCATGTTTAAAAGCACGGGGTACAACACCAGTGGATAAGCTGTTGTTAATAATGCTCAGCATACGGGGGCCAGTGACAAATATGTCTCTTTAAGGAGGTGTGGAGGGACAGGGTCAAACGGAGAACCTGACGGCTTCAAGGCAGACAGGAGGTTCTCAAGAGAGGACAAAGAAAGCAAGTCAAAGTTATCAAGAGACCGATGCAGAATGGGTTCAGGACAACTAGTGACATAGGGAGAACAAATCTGAGCCCGGATGCTAGCAATTTTTCCAAGAAAAATTTTCAAAAATTGAGTGCATTGAGCATCCGAGGTAGTAAGAGAGTGGTGGTCACTGGCTGAAAGAACAGCATTGAGGGTCTGATACAGGACACGCTGGTTGCCAAAGGATACAGTAATAATATTTGAAAAGAATTTATTACAGGCATCTCTAACTACCTTCTGGTAACGAGCCCAGGTATCCATCATTATTTGGTATGAAATCTGGAGCTTATCCTTTTTCCATCTACGCTCGGCTCTTCTGCACTCACGCCTGACAGATCTGGTAGTTGCACTGATCCAGGGATCCGACCAAACTTTAGAGCGTCTAGTTCTCATAGGGGCTATCTGATCTAGCACAGTAAGGCAGGAAGATTGAAAAAAGTGCAACAAATCATCAGTGCTAGAAACTTAAGAGCAAAACATCACTTCATCACTCAGACTTGCTTCTCCGGATAAAAGAGTTCTGATGACAACATCACTCACACAAACACCATTCATTTCTCGTCTCATTCACACCAAGATCCATTCATCACTTAGAGTTTACACTTAGTCTTGTTTAAAATTGTTTAGAAATAAATCTTAAACGTTTTAAAGGTGACTCTCTCTTCTCTTGTCTTTCAGTTAATACGAAGTGTTACATAATCCCTGCAAAAAAAAGTTCCAATCTTCTGGTTAAAAGTACCCAAAGAGCCATAAGCTTGATTTTATATTTTCTATGGAATCGCATATCTTATGGTTCATTAAATAGATGTAAATTAAATCATTGCACTGGTATGGAATTGCTGCTTATTAGCATTGTTCGCTCTTAGAACTTCAGTTGTTGGGCTTGTGAGATTTAGTTTAGCTTATTTGTTTTTGGGTGTTCTTACCCCAGCTTTATAGGGGGTTAGCTATTGTTTTCATTTAGGTTTGATAACTGCTACTGCCCTCTTTAGTTTGAAGCATTCCAAAGCCTTTGTTAGTTTGTTTGGTATAACCTCAGCATTGAGCTCCTTAAGTTAATTTCCTTTTTTGCCCTGTATGTCTGTTAAGGCTTTTCTTCGTGTTTCCTGTAAGTACCTATCTGTGCCATTCTGTAAATTGTAATAATATTTTTATGCATTTTTGTTATTAAATGCATGTACTCCCCCAGGGGCACACTGTGGGGGACGCTCCAGGAGTATGGGATGGGTGGCTTTCTGTTGAGGGCCATTCAGTCCCTTTACCAGAGGAGCGTGAGTTTGGTCCGCATAGCCGGTAGTAAGTCGGACCTGTTCCCGGTGAGGGTTGGACTCTGCCAGGGCTGCCCTTTGTCACCGGTTCTGTTCATTACCTTTATGGACAGAATTTCCAGGTGCAGCCGTGGTGTGGAGTGTGCCGAGTTTGGTGGCAGGAGAATCTTGTCTCTGCTTTTTGTGGATAATGTGGTCCTCCTAGCTTCATCCAGCTCTGACCTTCAGCTCTTGCTGGGTAGGTTCGCGGCCGAGTGTGAAGCAGCTGGGATGAGGATCAGCACCTGCAAATCTGAGACCATGGTTCTCGACCGGAAAAGGGTGGCTTGCCAACTCCCGGTCGGGAGAGAGGTCCTACCTCAAGTGGAGGAGTTTAAGCAGCTTGGGGTCTTGTTCACGAGTGAGGGTAGAAGGGATCGGGAGATCGACAGGTGGATTGGTTCGGTGTCTGCAGTGATGTGGACGCTGAGCTGATCTGTCGTGAGCTTTGGGTAATGACCAAAAGAACGAGATTGCGGATACAAGCGGCCGAAATGAGTTTCCTCCGTAGGGTGGCCGGGCTCAGCCTTAGAGATAGGGTGAGGAGCTTGGGCATTCGGGAGGGACTCGGAATAGAACCGCTGCTCCTCCGGATCAAAAGGAGCCAGTTGAGGTGGTTTGGGCATCTGGTCAGGATACGTCCTGGACGCCTCCCCGGGGAGGTGTTTCTGGCATGTCCTGCCGGCAGGAGGCCCCCGGGTCGACCCAGGACACGTTGGAGAGGTTACATCTCCAATCTGGTCCGGGAACGCCTTGGGGTCCTGCCGGAGGAGCTGGTGGAGAAGGCCGGAGAGAGGACGTCTGGAGCTCCCTAGTTGGGATGCTGCCCCCGCAACCCTGACCCAGATAAGCGGAGGAAGACGACGACGACGATGTACTCCCCCATTCCATTTGTTCACAGATTTATGTTATCTCCTTACATCTCTAGCATAGCCAGGACATAACATAAGTGGGGTCTCGTCCGGGATCCTGTATGCTTTTTAGCCCTGTATTTGGCGAGTATATTACATTTTAGTCAGTGTTAGCTTAGCCATGTTTGACCTAGAAATATTTTTTTGCAGCGCCATCTTGTGAGCTGGTTGAGAGCCGCTGCAAACAGGACGTACAGCAAATTGTGAATCACTTTGGCCACCAAATACCGACAGCGGTGCATAAAAAGACCTTAAAGACTATTAATGTTACAAAACTGGTGGAAGCTGAACATTTGCAGGTTCAGGAGGACCCTACTGTGCCACGCCCAGTTTCCTCTGTGGCTGAGCCCTATCCACATGGGGCAGGAGCAGCTACTGGAAAAGATGAACGGGTATTGACACCAATTACAGTCCCTCGCTGTGTTCCTCAGTCATCCATCAGCATGGCAAGCTGTGAGGCCGAGAAGAAAGCTCAGGCAATACAAGATAAGTTGAAACTGGCATTGAGTAAATTGGAACTTGATTCAAAGACTGCTGTGAGACTACGAAAGTTAGAGCTGGAGTCTCAAGCTTTAACTACACCTGCCTTTTTCATTGTGAGTTCAGACTTTGTGACCACCACTGCCTTTGATGTAAGCAAATCTACAATCCTTGTGCCTGTTTTCAGAGATTTCGAGGTTGATTCGTACTTTACCACATTTGAACGTATTGCTGGTGTTCTCGGCTGACCTGCTGAGACTTGGCCACTGCTGTTTCAGTGCAAGCTAACTAGTAAAGTACATGAAGTGGTAGCTGCATTAACATTAGAAGATAGTTTGAACCATAAATGCTTGAAAGAGGGAGTTTTACAGGCATATGAAGTAGTCCCAGAATCCTATAGACAAAGGTTTAGATTGCAAAAGAAATGACCAAGTCAGACTTATGTAGAGTTCACTAGAGAGAAAGGATTTGGTCGGATAAATGGTGTTGTGTTTCAAAAGCTAAAGATTTTGAGACATTATGAGAGCTAATGTTACTTGAGGAGTTCAAACGACATGTACCTGAACGTGTGGTATTATATTTGAATAAACAAAAGCCCCACCCTTGCTGCTGCTGCTGTGTTAGCTGATGAGTACGCTCTCAAACACAAATGTTTTGGTGAAAAAGAAATGACGTGCAACCCTGTACAACACAACCCAGTGACACGGGGTACGGTATCACAAGAAAATCAAGAATGCTTTTACATTCACGAGTCTGGATACACTGCTGATTGCTCAGCATTCAATCGAAAAACAAAACAGTCAAATTTCCACACACCTAGCGAAAGAGTTGGTTTCACACATGCCAGTCCCCACAGTAAGAAGTCTGCTTGTGGTGAGAAAATACCCAATCCTTGTTTTGAACCATTTATTTCCGATGCTCTTGTTTTTCTTACAAACAATCCCTCTGATCAGAAACATATCCATGTTTTGAGAGACACTGGTGGGTACCAGTCTGTTATTCTTGCAGATGCCTTGCCATTCTCTGCAGAAAGTGCTTGTGGCTTTAACACTCTTCTAAGGGCAATAGGGATGGACTATTTCCCTCACCCAATGCATCCTATTCAGATTCGTTACAAGCTGATTACTTTCCTGTTGCTGATTTTCCCAAGTTACCGATCGATGGTGTAACAATGTTACTGGGGGAAAAAAACATCGCTGGAGGTCTAGTGCTCCCAAACTTAGAGGTCCATGATGAACCATGAAGTCAGATTTTACCACATTCCACCTATTGATGTCCACAACTGTGTCCTGCTTGTGTAATCACTCGTGCCAAATCAAAAAGGGACTTTAAACTATCAGACACTGCGTTAATGTCTGCTTTGTCAGAGGAAAAACATCCTGACACTAGAAGCACTTTTTACATTCTAGATTCACGCAGATTCTGATGAGACTCAAGTGATCGCAATTGGGGTGATGCTTTCTTGTCAACACCTGATTTCACCACTGACAGCTCTCTTCTGAACATTATTGTAATTTACCCACAAATCTCAGGAGTTCAGTCTTCATGGAACAGTCCATTTCAGCAGACGGTGTGTCGGATAGTCCAGGGGTGTGGTCACACCAAGAGGCGAGGATGCGGTCGGAGTGGCTGCATGGTGGCACAGTTGTTAGCACTGTTGCCTCGCAGCAAGAAGGTTGCAGGTTCGAAACTCGGCTGTGGCCTTTCGGCGTGGAGTTGCATGTTCTCCCCATGAATGTGTGGGTCTCCTCTGGGTACTCTGGTTTCTCCCACAGATCACAACATTCCCTGTAGGTTAACTATTGTACGTTGCTTTGGATAAAAAGTGTCTGCCAAATAACTAAACATAAACATAAGTATCAGGCCGTGAGGTGAACATTTTTACCAGCTTCTCTCGGCATCAATAATGTCCAAAGCTAATTCCAACATGTTCCAGACGCACAACAAAACACTCAGTAAATCAAAATCACAAAAATACACCTAAAAACATCAAATAATACTCAGACTCTGCAGGAGCGACAATCCAAACGGTCTACGTCATTTTTGCATTGAAACAGAAGTCCGTGATTTAGCTAATTTCATTTCTATTTGAGTCAAAGATTCAATGAAAAGTATAAGAAAAAAGCATTTCTATCCCATGCTTGTCAGCTGTTCCAAAGACAAGTCCTACAAAGGCATTAACTTGGCATTTAATGCACACTCGCGAAATGACAAAACTGATTTGTTAAGTCATAGCTCTTTCTGTGGAGCTCCTCATAAGCTTTTGTGTTGGTGAGAGCCAGGAATGTCGGAGCAAATGAAGAGGCCTCCCGATGGGGATCCAGAGGGATTACAAGAAACCTGGGACTCTGCCTCTTTCTGCCTCTGCTGCTAATGTGCATTTTAGGCTCTGTGTGTGTGTGTGTGTGTGTGTGTGTGTGTGTGTGTGTGTGTGTGTGTGTGTGTGTGTGTGTGTGTGTGTGTGTGTGTGTGTGTGTGTGTGTCTGTCTAGCCAATTTAAGTGATGTCTGCTCTTCAGACAAGTCAGTTTTAAATGATAATAATATATTTCATCCACCTGTATAGTGCTTTTCTGCGTCAGCATACTCCAAGTGTGACTCTACAGTCAACCATTCATCCATGGACAACCTGTTACTGCTACCCACTACCGCAACCAGCTACTGCTGTCCCAGTTTTCACTGGATTTTTGTTACATTAAATAAACTTATCAAAACTGAATAATTGTCATAGTGTCGCTGCATGTGTCACCCTGAGATGGATGGGTGTCCTGTGTAGGTGTAACCACACCCCTCAACCAAAGAGCTACCTGCAACACTGTACAAGTACAAGTGTGTAAAGAAATTAACAGCAACTCATACTTTCCACACAGTAATGGTCTCAGTTACGTCACAGTACATGAGGCTGCACAACTGTACGTCTGAGGTAGTGGTGTGCAGTACTGGAGCTCCACAGGGTACAGTACTCTCACTCTTTCTCTTCACCTTCTACACCTCGGACTTCACCGACAGCACCAGCAGCTGTCACCTCCAGAAGGTCTCTGATGACTCGGCCATTGTCAGGTGTGTGTCTGAGGGGAATGACCTGGAGTACAGGTCAGTCATCAAGGTCTTTGTGGACTGGTGTGAGCATAACCACCTTTGCTTGAACACCAGTAAGACAAAGGAAATGGTGATTGACTTCCCGAGAAACACTCCTCCTCACTCACCAGCTAACATCCAGGGAGTAGACATGGAGGTGGTGGATACCTTTAAGTACCTGGGTGTTCACTTCAACAGTAAACTGAACTGGTCCAACAACACAGCTGTTCTGTATGAAAAGGACCAAAGCCGCCTCCGCCTTCTGAGGAGGCTGAGGTCCTTCAGAGTCATTTACCAGCTGCTAAAATCCTTTTATCACTTTGTTGTTGGATCTGTGATCCACTATGATGTGGTTTGTTGGGGTGCAGGCATCTCTGACCGAGACAAAACAAGCTAATTCACAAAGCTAGCTCCGTTCTGAGCTGCCCACCGGATACAGCTGAGGAGACGTGTGAAAGGAGGATGCTGGGGAAGATGACCTCCATCTAAAAAACCCTCCCACCCACAAAAGTCCACAGTGGAGACCATGGACAGCTCCTTCAGAGGCAGACTGAGACATCCCAGATGTAAAACAGAACCGTAGGTCATTCATCCCCTCTGCAGTAAGAGTTTAACTCCTCAGTTTAACTGGTACTAGCATTATCCTGTTACACAATAACACCAGTGCAATATTCAGTATGTATTCAATACTTGTGCAATACTGGATTTACAAAGTATGTCTGTGTCCCTTACAGTATGCTGCATAGTTCTAGAACCCAAGTTATCATTTTATTTGTTGTTTTTAGTGGTTGAAGGTTACAATACCAGTTTACTGCCTTTTGTGTGTTTACCTGTAATCTTGTTATTATTTTCTTCCTTTTCAAGTGTATGTGCTGCTGTAGCAAGTGAATTTATCCACTGTGGGACTAATGATGTCTATTCTATTCTATTCTATTTTAAATTCAACCCTGTAACAGGACAATTTTTCCCCGTACGACTATCATCATAAAAGTTATTCAAACAAATTTTGCAATTACCTTGGTGATCACTTTTGTAAAATAACACATTGTTCATGCATTTTTAAAATTTTAAATTAAATAACATCAGTGCCAAGTAGGATATAGCAGTTTACTATAAAAATGGTCTTTATAAATTAGGCAAATATGTTTAAACATAAACATTAGTTTAGGCCAGTGTCCCTCAATAGCAGTGTTGGGAACGTTACTTTAAAAAAGTAATTAGTTATAGTTACTGATTACTTTGTCAAAAAAGTAACTCAGTTACTAACTGAGTTACAAGATCATAAAAGTAACTAATTACCAACAAAAATAACTACTTAGTTACTTTTTTCATTAAAGAATGCAAGAATTACTACAACAGTGAAATATAAATGACTAATGACTGGAACATAATAAAATGTATGTCCAAATGTTTTATATAAACCTGAATAATTTAAATAAATAAGCACTTAAGAGGAGGAACTACTAACAGGAACATTACACTAATCTAGACTATTAAAAGGTCACTGTGTGATATTTAACAAGACCCCAGTCAGCTAAAATTTAAAATTACAAATAAAAACACCTGTAAAGGTTCCTGAGCCTTTAAATGGTCTCTCAGTCTAGTTAAATTACAGAAATAAATGTAGTTTTGCACAATATTTTCATTTTTCCAGCTTCACATAATTGTGTGTTTTTAGCAGCTTTTCTGTTGCTGCTAATCTAGTAACGGTTAAATAAATAAATAAAATCCTTTAAAATGACACTAGAAGAGGCACGAGCCTGATGGAGGACTTACATTTACTAACGTGGGTCAGACCCAACCACAGAAGAGCTGAAGCTGGGTGGTAAACACACACAGGTAGTTCTGATAACACCTGAGCTCCATGACGTCTGAGACTGATGCATCAGTGTTACAGCGGGACTAAAGACATGATCAGAAACAGGTTACAGCTGGATGATCTAGGAAGGTAGAAGATCAGGACGTCTGAGCGGTGAACAGGTGAGCAGACCTTCGGGACGTCCCGCTGTCACGCCAAGAAGGGCGCGGCTGCAGATCCACACCTGCAGCCGTAGATATTCACCATGTCTTCCTCGTTCTTCACGGGCCGTGATGCTCTTGGATGAAAACATCTACCTCTTTAGCTCCTGATCAGCTGATGATGACAGCTTCTACACACCGCGCTGCTTAACGCACGCATTTCCTTATCAGTAAAAGAAACGACGTTTTGATAAAAGAAGGTAATTAATTAGTTTGCTCGTTACAGAAAGAAATATTTTTTTATTAATGTGGTTATTTTAAACGGCGTTATTACCATCACTTGCTGTGTCTACACTACAGCAGGCAGCGACTGAGACACTGAGGGTCTCCGCCCACCCGACCAATCATCATCGTGTTTGTAAGTGCGTTACCGACACCTCTCTCTCCCTGGCTGCAGCTGAAGTGTGGCGGTCAGAAAGCCTCACACTGCTGCTCAACGTTCGACAAGCACATAGTAACGCACAACCTTCCGTCCCCAGTAACGGTAACGGCGCTGCAACAGCGGGAAAAGTAATTAACTAGATTATTCCGTTACCTATAAAACAACGCCGTTAGAAACCCCGGTATACTTAAACGCCGTTACTCCCAACACTGCTCAATAGGCGAAAATGCCATTTCACATTACTGGGGCAGAGAGGCACTGTGTGCTCCCACTGCCCTCATGTCAGCTCCACAACAGAGCAACAGTTTAGTCTTCTCCGTGTGATAGACACTGTCTGTCACTCTCACATCACTCATCTGCTTCAGCTAAGCATTTTACTTTCACGTTCTGAGCCGCTCGTTCATCGATGATTCTTCTGCAATTTTTCCAATAGGAAAAGATGGTGGCCTCTAAATTCTTGGCTAAAAGAAAAGTACAAGTATAGACAATTTAACCCTCTGGAGGCAGGAGTTGCAGATTAGCAACGTTAAAACCTACCTACCTGGTTACTCCACACACACACATGAGCATTTTTTAACAGAAGTACGCCTGAAGGACATAGTTGCTCATTCTTTTATCAAAACTTATTCTGAGAGAGTTAAGACAATAATATCAATTAGTAATGATGGATCAAAGTGGTCGTGGTTTACGATCATGTAAAATTTCTATATTGAAAAATTAGTAAACACTGTGGTTCCAATACTTCCTGATTAATTCAGTTTCTTGCTGACTCTCAAACAAGCCAATTCAGGAAAAAGGCATTTTAAAACCATCTTCTCCTTTGACATCAAGTCAAAGCCTCTCTGCAACGCTACGAGTGACATCAGACAAAACAGCTATTCTAAGAGCAAACAAACAGCCTTAGATGCAAACAAGTATTCCATGTTGCCAGTCATTGCCTCAGTGCTCCAGGCAACGCCTTTTCCTGTAAGTTTTGTTGAAATACGTCTCCACCCATGCCTTGACTCCCACGTTAAAAAGAGTCGACACTTCCTCAATGGTCAGCTCTTTCATGTGCTCAGCCCAGCCAAGCGGAGTCAGTAAAGCATAAAGAAGCATACTTCAAGGTCAAACCTTTGCAAAACTACACCACGCTTACCAAAACCATATTAAAGAATCTGGTCAGTATCCGTGAGCTGATCCCAAATAATCAGCCTTCTTAAGAAAATAGAGCCTTTGGGCCAATTTCCCACTAAGATACTCCACATGGTCACTCCATCTAAAATGGTTATCAATGTAGATTCCCAAGTACCTAATGGAGTCTACCAATCGACTTGGTTCTCCCATATTCCAGTTAGAACTGACAAAGCTCCTTGGATAAGAAGAGAACTTCTTCAACAAACCAAAGAAGTCCAGTTGCCTTCATCTGAACCCTTTGGATTACCGTGACCTGGATGGCTGAGAACCTTCACCAGCACACCCATTCAATTGGTTTCCCATGGATTACCAGTGGAATGTGCTGGACCAACGCTTCTGGGTCAAAGAGAATTGCTTTTGTGTTTTCCGTGTTTAGTAGCAAGTGTTGTTCTTTGCACCAATCCTTAAACCTGTCAACCTGATCAAAGTAGACAGCAGGTCAATCATGACTGACAATAGACGAACAATGATTGTGCCATCTCAGAATGTTATTATTCTATTCTGTAGATGTCCACTTTGACAAGTATTAGTGTAAAACAGAAATAGCGCTCACTGCCCCTTGTGGCACCCCCATGTTACAAGTTTTGTTTTTGGCACTTACCTTGACTTGCTGTGTCCTGTTTGATAGCATAGATTTGAACCACGTAATCAAACATGGCTTCACTTTCAGCTCCACAAGCTTTTCTTCTAGGAGCCTAGGGCAGACTGTATCAAACGCTGAGTTGGAGTTTCCAGGTTCTTTAGGATGAGATAGGACACACTAACCACTGCATCAGCTGTGCTACGACCTTGCCTAGATGTAGGTCAAAGAGGATCGAGGCCTGGTGCTTCCCCTTCCTTCAAATATCTAAGTAGACTTTTCTCCAGACCTTTCATGGCAAAGCAGGTTAGTGCCACAGGTTCTGTGTGTGTGTGTGTGTGTGTGTGTGTGTGTGTGTGTGCACGTATGTATGTATGTATGAGTGTGTGTGTGTGTGTGTGTGTGTGTGTGTGTGTGTGTGTGTGTGTGTGCGTATGTATGTATGTGTGAGTGTGTGTGTGTGTGTGTGTGTGTGTGTGTGTGTGTGTCATCGACATAAATATATTGGACAATGGGTTTCCATAGACTCCAATAACAAGTTTTTCTGCTAAAATGGGAGGTGGCCACCACCGCCATTTTGACCGTGTCACAGGTTTCGTCAAGCCCAGACAATTCCATAAAAGGGAAGAGAGGTGGAGCTGAGGGTGGGGCTGTAAGGCTGGGACCAACTGACGACACCCGGTCGAACTAGCTACAAGCTAACCTGAAGCTAACCCAAAGCTAATGCAGAGGTGGGAGCTAAGCTAACGGAGGTAGCAACCTAGCTACAACCGGAGTTAACTGTGCACAACACCAGAGCTTCTGAGTCAGAGATACGCCGGGCTGACCGCTGGGTAAAACTGGGTGGAACACTGAGGTCTCGGAGACCTCCACAAGCCGGCAGCCGCACAGCAGACAAGCGCCGCTGCGATCTGAGATGCGCAGAGCTGCTGCTGGGGAGAACCGGGTGGAAAGGTTTCCATCCCAGAGCTCCACAAGCCGGCAGCCCGTGCATCAAACAGAAGCCGCGATCAGACAGAGATGTGCCGAGCTGCGGGGAGAAGTGGCATATTTTGGCGGTTCTGGCTTGCCATAAGAACCAGCCGTCAGCCCGCGCAGCTAACAGAAGCCGCTATCAGACAGAGATGTGCCGAGCTGCGGGGAGGGGAGAACCGGGTGGAAAACATCAGTTTCCATCCCAGAGCTCCACAAGCCGACAGCCCGCGAAGCAGACAGAAGCCGCAATCAGACAGAGATGGACCGGGCTGCGGGGAGGGGATAAGGGTGGAAAACATCGGTCTCCCGAGAGCTCCACAAGCCGATAGTGGGAACCCAGCTCCACCAACATGTTATATTTCAACCCATTTTCTAAAGTGCAGCATTATGTTAAATGCACTGGGTTTTACCCTATTACATTTAAATTTCATGGTTAAACAGTACATGTTAAAATCTAAGCTCAGTTCGGCAGTGACCTAAAATACATAAATATAATTTTACTTACCGAAAAAAATGAAGTGGAGACTCCTTGGACGCTCTATTAGTGCAATTAATGCCACAGCAAGTCATTTTGTCCAACAATTGCACAAAAAATATCCAAACAAGAATACACACACACAGAGACTCAGAATCCCGGAGCAGTTTCCAGGCCAGACCGAGGCTCTACTGAGGCCTTTCCCCGGAGCTAGCTCTGTGGTC
>SSNQ01034146.1:130613-140613 GCA_006942095.1 Nothobranchius kuhntae | reverse complement strand
GCCCTGAGAAAAGTGAGCCATTCTACTTACAAAGAGCCGCTTAGGGGTGGATTGAGGGAAGAAAAAAGAGGGCTAAAACACTTGTGGGCTCGGGGAACTCTATAGGGGGAGTGAAAATGGAATAAGCCAGCAAGCACTTGAGGACCCCACCGAGCACCTGAATGGGATGGAGGGGTGTAGCAGCCGAGGGGGGTCTGAAGAAGGTGAATGGCCTTCTTTTTGGGTCCAATTTGTCTCTTTTCACCCCGCTCGCCCTGCTCCAGCTCTGACAGATTCACAAAGAGGGAGCGGCGCTGGGCCACTCATCCACGTACGCCCATGAGCAGCTGTCACTTTTGTCAGACAAGTTAATCAAACAAATGCCACCATCCTTCCTTTTTTAACAAGGTGGAGGGAAAGGGACGGCGGATAGAGACACAACAGATGACATGTGTGTCCTCGATCAATTTACCCTGCCGGCTCACATCAATGAAGCCATGGGCACTGGCGAGGGAGAAGTCGCCATTAAACTTGTATTCCGCTGCAGCCTTTAGTGCTTTAGCTACTTCCTGTCAGGGACACGTCTGGGAATGCTCACAGAGGATTTGGAGCCAAACGGAGCGCTCCGTAATTACAAAAGACGCTAAGCTGCTTAGCGACGCCATCAGAAGGAAATGAAACCTCTTCAGAAGATGACTGAGCAGTCCCATTCAGTCCTGCAGTGTTGTTGTTGTTGTTTGTTTTTATTGTGGACACTGTTACGACTAACTCCTCAACTTCTGATTATTTCATTCCTCAACCATAAAAAGCTAAAAGCAAGAGGACAGAACAATGGTGTGTGTGTGTGTGTGTGTGTGTGTGTGTGTGTGTGTGTGTGTGTGTGTGTGTGTGTGTGTGTGTGTGTGTGTGTGTGTGTGTGTGTGTGTGTGTGTGTGTGTGTGTGTGTGTGTGTGTGTGTGTGTGTATGTATGTATGTGTGTATGTGTGTGTGTGTGTGTGTGTGTGTGTGTGTGTGTGTGTGTGTGTGTGTGTGTGTGTGTGTGTGTGTGTGTGTGTGTGTGTGTGTGTGTGTGTGTGTGTGTGTGTGTGTGCTCTGTCTTCTCCATCCCCAGTGAGTCGTGGAGGATGGCTGCTTATACTGAGCCAGGATCCTCTGGAGGTTTCTTCCTGTTAAAAGGGAGTTTTCCTCTCCACTGTCGCTGCATGCTTGCTCAGTATGAGGATTGCTGTATAGTCACTGACACTAGTCAGTGACTCGATACAACCTGCTGGGTTCCTTATATACATAGAACTCAACGCACTAAGTAGGTTCAACTGGGATGTTGTGATTTGATGAAATTTAAGTAAATTGAATTAAATCTTTGTGTTTCTCAGGAGAACTAAAGTTCTCTGGAAAGTTCAAACAAAGGAGGGCTTTCATGCATTTGAAGTGACTGATGAGTTGATGAAACTTTGCTGCAGAACCATCCTTTCTCATCATCTCTCGACCCAAGCAAGTTCAGTGACGTCTAATGTGATAGGACTAGTGTTCTAATGGTGCACCAGGAATAAATATGACCTGAAACAAGCATTATTCATTGGCTAACAGTTCTGTTAACGTCTAGGAAACCAAAGCTAAACTGAATAAATCAGGTTTCCTCCTCAGAAATAAAAACGTTTCGTGACACCCAGCTAGATCTCAAGACACGTTGCCTCAGCTCAGGGTTATTAAACTGTTCACTTGGCATGTTCACTGGTAGTGGTGAAGCATCAGTTGTTAGTGTGATTGCCACACAACAGCCATGATTCTCAAACCCAGCCACCACGAGGACGGTGGTGGCAGCAAAAACAATATTTAATCCTTCATCTGAAGCTCAATCTGCTTCCTGCCCTCCACCCGCTCGCTACCAGCCAGCCAATTGGTAAGCAGAACAAAGGGGAGGAGCTGCAGCCGCAGCTGACAAGTGCTTCAACTTTTGTCACACAGAAGTGCAATTTTGCCATCCTTGTGTGTCTGATAACAACCCAAGGTTAACTATCCAAGGCCAGTGGAAATACTTCAAATCAATCAATGAGCTGTGCTCCTAATCTGCTCTGGCCAGAGGCAGATTAAGTGCATAATTGACCTATGTAATCCTGGTATCCAAAACTCCAGGGGTTGGAAATGGAGAGAGAATGAAGTGGCTGATAGATTTAGTAACCCCCCCCCCCCCCCCCCCCCCCAGTATGTCTCTTCATTTTCCTGCTCTGCTGCTAGCTAGCTTATTTGCCAGGCCGAGCACATGAAGGTATCACTGGGAAGCTGCGGTGCATCAGTGCAGGGCTGGATTTGGCTCAGACCAAACACGCGGCTTTTTCTAATCAATGATCCCCAGCTTTTGCCACATTAAGCCCCCCCCCCCCCCCCCCCCCCCCAAGAGCTCATCTGTTTTAATCCGAGTTTTTCCTGCCACTGTTTTAAGACCACAGAGGGCATGAAGGGTGCAGGAGACATGATTAATTTTGTCCTTTTCTCCTGACTCAGGGATCTCATACGTTATTAACTATTTCTGAAACCATTCTCTACATTAGCCAAAGGGTTGCAGTAGGGCTGGGCAGGAAAACGAAGGTTTACCGAAATGTATAGTTCTTATCGACGCCTCTTTGCCCATAAGTCCGCTGTTCAACAAAGGACAAGTCCCACGCTCCTTTAAGAAGCTGTGGCCCAACCAGTCGAGTCCACATCACAGCTAGTCACCTGGAGTTACGTGACTCCACCCCATCCAGTCATCCAGCTTCCTCTAACACTGTGCTAGGGAGAAGTTCTGAAACTGTCCAACTTCCCTGAAAATACTCAACTAGCCCAGCACAGGAAGAGCAAAGAACGGCAACAATCCAAAACCCACAGCCAAAAACATCTGAACTAAGTGGATCGTAACCAGATGACACTGACCGGATGGGTGTCCAGGACCAGTGGGAGAAGAACTTGTCAGACAGAAATCTGGGAAGGATGTTCTAAACATTTCTCCACAGAATTCATCACTGCCACAGAATCTGCTGTATGAAACAACAACCCAACGGAAACGGAAGCTGAAGAGCTGAGGTTACAGAGCTCTTTCGAATGTGAAGACTATCTTCTGACCTGTCAGACAAGAAAGAAAAGCCGTCTCCTCCCTCAACAAAGACCAGAACATCACAATTCTACCTGCAGACAAGGGATGTTGTACGGTTATTCTGAACACAACAAAGTCATCTCACCTTTGAGCGACAGCACCATGTATGAAGCTCTAAAGAGGGACCTGACAAGCGGATCCAAGAAGAAAATCACGAACCATCTACAGAAACTGCTAAAGGACAAAATAATCATTTTACTACAGACTATCCAGGAGAAGCCACCCCATGTATACGGACTTCTGAAGATTCACAAGGAAGGAACACCACTCAGACCCATCAGCAGCAGCATCAACTTGGTCACGTACAACATTACAAAACATCTCTCCACCATCCTGGCCCCGCTGGTTGGAAAGACCCAACATCACATACAGAATTTGGTGGATTTCGCTACGAAACATCAAGTTCTCAAACTGGCCCAAGGGCAAACCATCGTCTCATAAGATGTCACTTCACTCTTCACGTTTCCCCACAGACGAAGCAGTGGGAGCAGTTAGGAAACGCCTGGGACAAGATGATTCCTTAAACGAGAGGACAAAACTGACTCCTGACCACATCTGTACCCTCCTGGACCTCTGCCTTTCAACCACCTACTTCAAACATAACGACAAGTTTTGCGGGCAGAAACATGGATGCACCATGGGCTCCCCAGTGTCTCCGATCATCATTAACATCTACATGGAGGAAGTGGAAACCAGAGCATTGAACTCCTACCATGGAACAACACCGAGCCACTGGTTCAGGTATGTGGACGACACATGGGTCAAAATTCTCACTAAGGAAGTAGAAGACTTCACCAAGCACATTAATGCCGTGGACAAGAACATCAAGTTCACCAAGGAGGATGTCCACAACCACCAACTGCCCTTCTTGGACTGTGCTGTGCTAACTGAACAAGATGGAAGTCTCAGCACTGAAGTCTACAGGAAACCAATATTTGCATTTGGACTCACATCAGCCACTGGAGCACATGATGTCGGTCATCAGGACTTTACACCATCGGGCCGAGAACATTCCCACAAAGACTGAAGGAAAACACATGAAGAAAGCTCTCCAGAACTGCAGATACCTTAACTGGGCCTTTGTGAACTCTACAAAGAAGTCTGGAAAAGCATCCACAGCAGCAACCAGCAAAGAAAAGGCCAACAGGCACAAAGGCACCACCATCACATACGTGGCAGGAGTCTCAGAGAAACTTAGAAGAATCTTCTCCAAACGCAACATCCCAGTAAACTTTAAACCCAACAACACCTTCAAACAGAAACTGGTCCATCCTGAAGGCATAACACCCAAACAGAAGCTCAGTGGCGTCGTTTATGCAGTCCAGTGTAGCGAGGACTGTCCAGCAGATGTTTACATCAGGGAAACTAGACAACAATTACACAAGAGCATAACACAACACAGGAGAGCCACCTCTTCAGGTCAAGGCTCTGCAGTCCACCTACACCTGAAGGACAAGGGACACATTCTGGACAGAGAAGATAGATGGTGTGAGAAAGGAGCAAAATAAGCTATCTAAGTCAAACGTGAAAACCCCACTTTAAATAGAGGAGGGGCTTAGATTTCACCTTTCCAGTACCTATAATGCAGTTTTGGATCTCATTCCTAAGCAGCTTCAGTCTTGGTCACACCTTCCTGCATTTAATCAACACAACGAGTCAATAGAGGCTAACGACTCTTCAGTGGTAAAGAGTAGGGGTATTCAGAGTAGTTTCTGCTCGTTTAATAACAATAAACAGCTACAGATTATAAGCTTGACTCTCTCATATTCCAGTTAGAATTGACAACGCTCCTCGAATGAGAAGAGAAACATCTTCAAGAAACCAAAGAAGTCCAGCTGCCTTCATCTGCACCCTTTTGGATCACCATGAGCTGAATGACTGAGAACCTTCACCAGTACTTGTGTAGATGCTCAGATACAAGGAGAATCCGCTGTGGCTGCTTAAGCAGCACTTTAGGTTTAAAATGTGGTTCAATAAAATATATTGCTGCTTTATTCAGTTTTGCATTATGTTATTATTTTGAACATAAGTTTAACTGTTCTGAAAACAGTATGAGAGATGTAGTCATTGAATGCATTGTGTGCCAAAAGAATGATAATTGATCCTCAGTTTGGCCCACATAGACTTCTGTTATGCTCACTCTGCGAAGTTTAGCAAAAGTGACCTAAGTACTGAGTAATGTGTCCTAGCGTCTGTAAAAATCAGTAAACTAACATAGTCCTCTTGCTGCAGCCAGGATTCTGTGAGAGAGAGCAAAAAAATCTGATTATCACGAATCAAGTCATTAACTAACAAAGTCTTAGAAAAAATGGATCTAATGTTCAATAACCCACATTTAATTTTTCTAGTTTTCTGCTCAGTTGAATTTGTTCTAATATTTATGAGATTTCCATGATTTGCTTTATTAAGCCTGATATTTAATCTGTGTGGTTTTGGCCGTGGGCAGGACACTGTCTGTATGGGGTAGTGGGTGGGTAACAGTACAGAAGCTGCAGAGGGGTGGGTTAAACTACAACTCTGCTTCCTGGTCTGGACCCTGGGTTGTCATGGAGGACTAATAAAACTGGCCATGTTCCTAGAAAGAAGAGCTGTCCCATCCAAAGAGGGATGGATGCCGTCTCTCCGCATCAGACCAGGTTTTCCCCAAAAAGTTTTCCAATTGATGTCATTGTGTCGTATGCAAATTAGCATGTGACATCATCTAGCGACTTTTGGGGGGAACTTCAGCTACTTTCAGTCAAAAACAGTTGGCAACACTGCGTCACGCTTCTCCAGTTCTGACGTGGATGACACGGTGAACAGAAACACAGAAAAAGATCTGTATATAAATACAGCTCGTTTTTCTGATTAGCGTGTAATCTGTGATCAGAAACAGCAGAGACGTGTTCTGACTAAAGACTAGTTCTATTTCGTCTAGTCTTAGCCCTTAAGCGAGCTGCTATTGGAAGGGTGATCTCAGCATCAGCCAATCATGAAGAGCTTAAATGTACGCCCACCACGTGGGCACCCCTTGTGGGTTATATAAGTGGAACGACCCCACTGTTCGCTTCCGTTTTCTCTTCACGCCAAGCTTAAGAGCTTCCTTTAAGAGCAGTTATACAAGAAAAATCTACTCACCGACCATGTCCAGCGACGCCAGGACCTGCCCGGCCTGCCAGACGGGCTCCATCTCCAGAGGCGACTTGCACGCCAAGTGTAAGGTCTGTCTCGGGGCTCACCACGCTGGCCTGGCCTTGACCCCAGGCCTTGTGCCCGTTTTGTACCACTCTGCCTGTGGCTAAAAAGGTCCGCCGGGTCGAGTACTTCACCCCCACCACCGACGAGGAAATTCCGGTGGCTGGCACGTACTCGCTGGACAAGGCGTTACAGTTCTTCAACGTCGGCCAGGAGCCGGCTGGCTCCTACCGACTGGACGGTGTCATCGACAGTGAGGAGTACGACGAAGCTGGCTGCCATAGCCCTTCTTCCCTCCTGTACAACACAGAGGTCGACCACGAGGCTGGCTGCCATAGCCCTTCTTCCCTCCTGTACAACACGGAGGTCAACCACGAGGCTGGCTGCCATAGCCCTTCTTCCCTCCTGTACAACACGGAGGTTGACGAGCCTCGCGAGGAGCACGACGAGGCTGGCTGCCATAGCCCTTTTTCCCTCCTGTGGAACACGGAGGTCGACCGCGAGGCTGGCTGCCATAGCCCTTCTTCCCTCCTGTGCAACACGGAGGTCGACCGCGAGGCTGGCTGCCATAGCCCTTCTTCCCTCCTGTACAACACGGAGGTCGACGAGCCTCGCGAGGAGCAAGACGAGGCTGGCTGCCATAGCCCTTTTTCTCTCCTGTGCAACACGGAGGTCGACCACGAGGCTGGCTGCCGTAGCCCCTTTTCCCTCCTGTACAACACGGAGGTCGAAGAGCCTCGCTCAGCGGGTCCTTCTGCCCCAGTGGCTTCTCGCTCTTCCCTGCCAGCAGTTAGAGCACTGCTCCAGGAGCTGCCCGCCATCATCTCCGCGGCCCGCAAGGGGCTAGCCGTTCCAGAACTGGCTCAACCTGAGGCAGATGAATTGGCGGGAATTTTCGGGGCAACACAGACGTGCTGTCCAGACCCCGTCTGGCCACGCTTCCCCGCTGCCATGAGCTGCTGGTCCGCCGCCTTCTCCGAGCCTGACGGGCTCAAGGCGCCAATTTCCACATATGGGCCCATTACCAAGGTCGAGGGCTTTTCCGACCTGGGCTGGCCATCCGTTCCCCCACTGGAGCCGGACTTGGCCTCGCTGTGTGGCGTCAAGAACCACCTCGCTGGACCGCGAGCAGTTCCTGCTTCTAAGCATGACCAGCTGCTGAGGCGGCTCGCCGATCACGCACACCAGTGCGCCTTCCAGACCGGCGCTGCAGGAAATAACATCGCCTTCTCGCCTTTGGCGTTTCCAAAATGGTGGAGGAGCTTGACACTCCTGTCGAGTCAGAAACCATCATTACTAAAACTGCTGATGCCATCCTCAATCTGTGCGTGGCTGTACTCACCGGTTCTGCTCGCATTGCTGCCTGGCAGACCCTTATCCAGCGGGCCTTGTGGCTCAAGGCCCTGGCCTCCATTCCTGAACACCTGCACAGGGAGCTGCTGGAAGGCCCCATCACCTCTGACGTTCTGTTTGGTCCCCATCTTAAGAGCGTCATCGAGAGGGCTCAGACGGCGGCTGAACTTTCAGCCGCGGTGCGAGACCTGGTCCGCTCTCGGTCAGCCTCGCACTCCGGCTGTTCCCCCAGAGGATGGGACAAACGGCGCGGAAACTCCAGGCGCCCAGCTGCACGGCCCGCCCCGTGGAGCCGGCCTCCCGCTGAGGCACGACCAGGGAGTTGGCGGCCAACGGTTCCGAATGAGCCAGCAGACACAGCCTTGGCAGTCTCAGTCACAGGAACCTCGCCGAAAACAACCACGAAAACGACTCGTTGGGGGGAATGTGTGTGCTTATGACTGTAATGTTAACTCTGTGAATGATTTTGGTTTTGAAATAAAATCCAAAAAACGTCACATCGAGAGCACAGTCCTACAGTCCTCTGCAGAACCCTCTGCTGAATCCTCACAAATGATGTTCCCCGCACCAAGCACTGCAGCACATCTGCATGTTCACACAGTCGGACTCGGTCATGTTACACGGCTTGCTGTAAGGGTGCGCTCCATTTGCGCACCGGCCCCTGCCTTCAGCCAGGCCCGACTCATCCCGCTTCCCCCACAACGTTGGGTGGGACAGGATGTCATGGTGCTGTCGCGACCACGCGCAAAGCGCGCACGTTGTGCAGCTCCATCCGCTGGCACTTTGTCTTTCCCGTGCACGGGCCCGGCTCCCACTCGTCCTTCATCCTTGGACTCCACGCTCTGCGGTGCGGATCAGCCTGTTTCACACTCGCCCTTTTGAGCACAGCCATCCATGGGTCGCTCCCAGTTCTCTGGTGCGAGCAACGGCGGTAAGGGCGCGAACCCAATCTTCATGTGACCTCGAGCACACGTCCGCTGTCGGAACGCGCGCACGAATGCCTCCCTGTCGGCTACTCGCTAGCCCAGTGCACTTTCTCCAAATGTCTGGAGACCGCGCTGCAGCCACTGCGCACGGCGGGAACGAGGGGTTTATTTTACCGGGACGATCTGCTCCGATGCGCCCGGTCCGAAGCGTCAGAGCAAACCAGGAAATTAACAGAGCATCTGTCAACCCTGAGGTTTTCTATAAACTTGGGGAAGAACTCCATCCTTCCATCCAGTTGATTGTGTTTCTCGGGGTGGAACTGAACGCCTCCCTAATGAGAGCATGGTTGTCGCCGGTGAGAGTGGCAGATCTCACCACGGTGATCTCCTGCGTGCAACCCCGCAAGATCGTGAGAGCCCTGTTAGTCATGAGACTTCTGGGCATGATGACTGCAGCTCACTCGGCAGTGCTGCTAGGGTTGTTGCACTCAAGGCGCCTGCAAAGTTGGTTCATCCGCCTCCGGGTACACCCGATACGTCAGAAAAGACGTATGTTGAGGGTTCCCCCCTCAGTGGGTGGGGACCTCGCTCACTGGGGGAATCCCTGCATCCTCTCACACGGGGTCCCCATCGGAAGTCCTACGTCACACGTATCTGTGTTTACGGATGCGTCACTGTCTGGGGTGGGAGGCACGTGCTTGTCCCATACGGCGGCAGATCGCTGGCCTCCCCACACGCACGAGCACATAAATGTGTTGGAGCTTATGACAGTGAGGAATGCGTTCAGACACTTCGCTGCCCTTCTCGATGCCCGTCATGTCGAAGTTCACACAGACAGCCAGGTGGCGGCAGCCTACATAAATCGCCAAGGGGGGGCTCGATCCCTCCCACTATTGCGCATAGCCACAGGTTTACTGTGTTGGGCACATGTCCACCTGCTGTGCCACCTACATTCCGGGGATCCTGAATGTAGCGGCAGACATCCTGTCGAGACGGGTCCCCACGACTCCGACTGGCGTCTGCATTCCGCACTGATATCACAGATTTGGATAAGGGTCGGGGAACCGTCTGTGGATCTGTTCACAGCTCGCGAAAATGCTCAGTGTCGCCTGTGGTTTTCCCTGAGACTTCGGGACCAACCCCCACTCGGGGCGGACGCCTTCTCACACCAGCCCTGGCCTCGAACGCTCCTTTGTGCATTTCCTTTTTTTTTTTTTTTTTTTTTTTTTTTTTACCGTGTCCTGTCTGGCTGTGAAGCAAGCAGAATTGATGTCTGAATGCTGGTGACAAGCCTTACAGATTTATTCTCAGGTGGAGCATCAAAGCCTTTGCTTTTAATGTCACGCCTGATACTTAAAACTTTATTGTTATTGTTGTTGAATGCTTTGTAATTCCGACCAGACACGGAGACAGAGGTGAAAGAGAAAGGAAGAGAAA
>SSNQ01034146.1:89645-101454 GCA_006942095.1 Nothobranchius kuhntae | reverse complement strand
GTCTGACCGGAAGCTGAGTTCTAAGTGTTTTGTCAGTCAAAATGGCTTTGGTTTTCATCTAAACTCTTTTTTGGTGGAACACAAGAGGTTATTAGACCTGACAGCGGCCTTCGACACAGTTGACCACGCGATTCTACTCGATCGCTTGGAACGATGGGTTGGGATCAAAGGGTCAGCTCTGGATTGGTTTAGATCGTATCTCCACAACAGGACATTCTGTGTTAAACTGGGTGATGTTTTTTCTTCTTGGGAGGGGCTCCGGTGGGGGGTCCCGCAGGGGTCGATCCTTGGTCCTCTTTTGTTTGCCATTTATCTGCTACCTCTGGGGTCAATCTTTCGTAAGCATGGCCTATCATTCCATCTCTATGCTGACGATTGCCAGATTTACTCTCCATTGTGTCAGGAGAAAGGTCACTCTATTCAGTCCTTTGTGTCCTGTGTTAATGAGGTGAAGTCTTGGCTAATGTCCAACTATCTACATCTGAATGAGGGAAAGACAGAGCTAATTGTTTTTCACCCCAACAGCAGGAATGTGGATCGTTATGCTGATCTTGGCCCTCTTTCTCCATACTCAAAACCAGTTGTTACCAGTTTGGGGGTGAAACTTGATGTAGGACTTAAATTTGATGCTCACATCAATTCTGTGATCCGGTCCAGTTTCTTTCACCTGAGACGCCTTGCTAAAATCAAGCCTATGCTGTCGAGAGCCCACTTGGAGCGGGTACTGCATGCCTTTGTAATTTCTCGGCTTGACTACTGCAACTCTCTCTGCGGAGGGTTGTGTCAGTCATCACTGCGTCGCCTACAGGTTGTGCAGAACAGCGCTGCCAGGTGCCTGACTTGGACCAGGAAACGGGACCACATTAGCCCAGTTCTGGCCTCCCTGCACTGGCTTCCGATTTGCTATCGCTCACAGTTCAAAATACTCGTCTTTGTTTATCATTTCTTCCAGGGTGGTGCTCCCCCCTATCTGGCCACACTCCTGAACAGACACTCCCCATCACGCGCTCTGCGCTCCTCTGACCAAGGCCTGCTCGCTGTCCCTCGGTCTAGGTGTCGTACCCGTGGGGACCGGGCTTTCTCAGTCCTAGCACCGTCACTCTGGAACCAGTTGCCACCCTCAGTTAGGCTGTCCCCATCTCTGCCAGTCTTAAAGAATCACCTAAAAACACACCTCCTCCGCTTGGCCTTTCCAGAACATGTTTGATTTTGGCCCTCTATTATGTTGAATCCATTCCACAGTTTTCATTGGTACACTCAATCCATCCACTCAATCCAAATGTGTTTCACACATTTGTCCTTTACCAGAATGTTTCATCTATCTTGTAATTTCCATTTTCCATCCATCCATCTTCTGAACCCGCTTGGTCCACGTAGGGTCGCGGGGGGGCTGGCGCCTATCTCCAGCAGTCAACGGGCAAGTAGGCGGGGTACACCCTGGACAGAGAGCCAGTCCATCGCAGGGCAACACAGAGACACACAGGACAAACAACCATGCACACACACACTCACACACCTAAGGACAATTTAGACAGACCAATCAACCTAACAGTCATGTTTTTGGACTGTGGGAGGAAGCCGGAGTACCCGGAGAGAACCCACGCATGCACAGGGAGAACATGCAAACTCCATGCAGAAAGATCCCAGGCCGGGAAGCGAACCCAGGACCTTCGTGCTGCAAGGCAACAGCTCTAACCACTGCACCACTGCGCAGCCTGTAATTTCCATTTTGTATTTTGTAATTTGAATTTCTTTTATTGTTGATTTATTCAATATATTTACTTAACTGTACCATGTTCAGCGCTTTGGGCTTCCTGACAGGGTTGCGGAAGGCGCTTTATAAATAAAGCTTTGATTGATTGATTGATTGATTGATTGATTGATTGATTGATAGATAGAGCTCATGGTAAATGACAAGAAAGTCTGGATAAAACAAACTTTTCAAGGTGAAACATCAAAAGGTAAGACATCTTCTAGACATCTGCTGGGAAAACACAACTTCTGTATTTGTAGCTCTCTGGCTTCTACCTTTGTGAAACGTGGGTGTGGTCTGATGCATGTTTAGAATCTGTGGGGCCCGGGATCCAAATGGGTGGACGGAATGTGTGTACGATTAGATTTTTTAGCAATGTCAGAGACATAGATGTGGGGACAACACTCCCCCCACCCCCGACAGGAAGTGGAATTTCTGATCGCTCTTTTGTCTGTAGTTTTAGTTGTGTTTGAGTTGGGCATGAATTTTGCAAAGTGGGGCTTCTCAGGCCCATTGCTGGTGCTGAAGTGGGTTGGGACATGTAGATTTAGCAGGAGTGGCTACCGTATGACGTCTTGTCACAGGCTTGTTCAGATCAAGAGTTCTTCTCTTGCCTTTTTCTAAAACCAAAGAAGTAGGTCACACTTTTCTTTTACTTTTTGGCATGCTACATTTGACAACTCAAGCTTTCTTTATTTAAAGGGGCATTATGGAAGTTTGACAGCCAAAACATGTATAGAAATAATAAATGTCTTCTTCATACATTCTCCTGCAATGCCCTGGTCCTGTAGAATGAGCCCTGGCATTTTTACTGTGATTGCCTGTTTTTCTGTAAAATCACAGAAAAAGAGAGATGCTCGGGTCGAGCAGGCTGCTTCATGCGCGTTCACGCTCAGGCATAGCCCTCCGAACCGTTCTTTGAATGTTGTTTCAGCTGTAATCAAGGATATAAATGTTACAGATACAAAGTTTGTCACTGGTGCTTTAGCTCACCTAGTAAGATGTTGGACTTTTGTGCAGAAGACCTGGGTTCGATTCTGGATGTAAACATAGTTCATTTAGAGTTTCTTTTTTACATTAATGGTATATTTTTACAGTAAGATGCCCAAATTTTTATTTGAGACTCGCCGAACGGCATTGAATTCACAGATAAAAAATATGTGGGTTCAACTTTCATTTTGGAACAATTTTTCAAGCAAGGGAAGGGAATGATCTGAGCATGCAGGAGGACTGACCCATCATAAACCTTTGTTAGCTGTGCTGAAGAGAAAGGTACAGAACCAAATTATTTAATTAATTAGCTGCACGTTCTCCTGTCCTCTGTCCTCCGGGCCACACACACACACACACACACACACACACACACACACACACACACACAAGGGACTGTCTCAGCTGTTATTTTCGTTAAGGAGTGTGCACGTACAGCATGCGCGCCTCGTGCACGAGCCTACTTTTGAAGCTGCCGTTACGCTTTTGGCCTGAGGGGGCAAGAGAGAGGATCGGAAGACGCTCCTCCAAACACGCGTTATTATTTTCATAATTTCATTATTGTTTCTCCTGGAAGCGCTCAGTCAGACCGAGTGTTGTGATGTCGGGAGATCCGGTCTTCGGGAGGGGGCGGGGTCAGTGATGGCGGAGAAGTTAAAAGGAGAGAGAAATAGAAGTTCTTGTTCCACTTTATTATTTTGTTTCATGAAGACAAACTGATGTTAAATTCAGCTTAAAGAGAAACTGGGAGGAAGCTTTGGTTCATTTTAAGTTACAGGAGGTCTTGTCTCCTATCTGCTCCTCCAGAGAGAGCATGGACATGAGGGTCACATGGTGAGGGTCCCACAGGACAGGTTAGTGCAGTCACACAGCCGAGCTGGATGGGGGACAGGTGTTGTCCTTCTTTATATTGCAATCTGGTGAGTTTTGTGCATTACAGCCAGCAATCCAAACAGCGCCCCCCCCCATTCCCCCTCCGGCTCTCTTGCTTCTGGGCCTTTTTTATGTGTGGCCCTCGGACCATTATAATGGAGGACCCCTGCACTAGATGGTACAATCAGATAAAAATAAAATCCGGATTTCATGGACTGCTTGTGTCGGAGATTTTTGATGTCGTTCGATATAATCCGATGCAGTGCTTTTGGGCTGATACCAAATTACTTCTGAGATCGATATCGGAATGGGACATCCCTAAAATAAACTGAATGGAATTGAATTGCATTGCTTGTTTAACTAATTTCATGGAAAAGTGAAACCATTTTAGTTAATTCTGGTATTTAAGTGATGTGAATCTGTGTGTTTTGTTTTAACATTCTTGCATTTAACCCTGATAGTTTATCCCTTGGCAAGGGTGAAGTGGTGCACTCCTAAAAAACTAAAAAAGCACCTGGGGCCCATCTAACCCCTTTAACAATGCGGGAGGGTTGCTGCAAGTGTCCCATGCACATTCTGAGGTTTAGATGGTGCTGAAACCATCATGAGAGTGAAATCATTCTGGGTGAGCTGAAGTGCCACATATGGCTCCAAAACCACTGGCTGCAACCCATGTCCTGGGCCATTATTTTATATTCTGTCCTGAAATGACGTCAGTGCAGTGTGACTGGAGAGCAGCAACAAAGTGTTGGTGGTCCAGGAGTGAAAGCTTTCACTTCCTGTTTTCTCATGTGTGGTTGTTTCTTAACTTCTTATATTCTGTGACACACATGCAAGGTGAATAAAAAAAACTCCTAAATCAGGAATGATCAACAAAAGCTGCAGTACCAGAAGGTATAGCATTATATATTACTTTTTAAATAGCAGTAAGTCAAAACCTGCAATACTTCCAAGGGGTGCTGTCAGCATTTGATAACAGAAATAATAGCTGCTTAATACTCACAGGTACATCCATATACTTTGAGGCAGCTTTCACCTTCACATAAAACAAAGAGAAGTATATTAGTCCAACTGCAAGATTAAAATGTGTGCAGGTTGAAAGGTAATCTTTAATTCTTTTCCATTCCCAAAAAACTGATGAAAACAGGCAAAACATATAGTCCAGATAAAAACAAACACAAAAAATGTACAAAATATTACAGTAAACAAAGAAAAAGCTGTTACATCCCCTGAGACCCCATGTCCTCACAGGAGGTTTTACTCTGTGGAACATGGACCTGTTGTTGTGGGTTTGAACCCCAATCCCTCTTTACCTGGTGGTGGTGGTACCTTTGGACGGCAGCCCTACGTCAGTGTCCCAGGATGATGTATCTCAACACAACCACAGTCTGAATGACTGCACTGACTCACAGGTCACTTATCATTTATCGTGTTAGGAGAATTCTAAAGTCAGTGCAGAGAAGAGGGTCATAGTTCCTTCTGAACTACTTTGTCGTCTTTTCTTAAAACGTGTCCCTTCAGGGGTCCATTTAGTCCTGTCTTCTTCCTCCTCTACCCTCACACCAACTACCTTCATGTCCTCTTTCACCACATCCATAAATCTCCTTGTTGGTCCTCTCCTCAGCCTCCTGCCTGGTGGCTCCAACCTCAGCATCCTTCTACCTATGTCAGCATTGTCTCTCATTTGGACATGTCCAAACCATCTCAGTCTGTCCTCTCTAACTTTCTCTCATAATCATTTAACATGAGCTGTCCCTCTGTTGACCTCCTGATCCCATCCATCCATCCTCCTCACTCCCAACTCTGCAACCTCCAGTTTTGTCCTCCTGTCTTGTCTTCATGGACGCTGTCTCTAAAGCAGACAATGTGGCTGCTCTCACTACTGTCTTCCACACCTGAAACCCTTTTATCACACATCACACCGGACACGTTTCTCCACCCATTCCAACCATCTTCACCACCCTCTCCATAGCTTTGGACCCAAAGTCCTTAAAGTCCTCTACCTCCTTTACTTCTACTTCCTAACATCACCGTTCCACTTGTGTCCCTGTCATTTACACACATAGATCCTGTCTTTGTTTCTCTCTTATCTGGTCCATATCTCCACCTCTTTAGCTTCTACTCTATCTCCACCCGTCTCCCAGTGCACATCACTATGTCATCTGCAAACATCATAGTCCATGGAGAATGATTAATGAGCATCAGAGCCACGTGACTTCAGAGCTAGCTCCGAAGAAAGGCCTCAACCTCGCGTTAATAGATGTTTGGCCATTTTGACTCTCTGAACTTTAGTTGTGTCCATTTGTTCGTGTTTGGATGTTAATCATGGACTAATTTGGACAAAGGGGGCAAGCTGTGGTTACTAAGAGACCATCCAGGCAGTTTCAGCTTTCCTTTATCAGTAGGTAAAATTATATTTCTGGGGCAGCAGTAGCTCAGGTGGTAGAGCAGGTTCCCTCAAAATCGGAGGGTCATGGGTTCGATTCCAGCTCCCACCAGGGGTATTCTGCTGTTGTGTCCTTGGTCAAGACACTTCACCCAACTTGCCTGTGTTGATGGTGGTCAGAGGGGCGGACTGCACCAAATGGCAGCCTCGCCTCTGTCAGACCGCCCCAGGGAGGCTGTGGCTACAAGTAGCTTACCATCACTGGCAGTGTGTGAATGTGAGAGTGCATGCAAGCGTCTTTGGGTGTCCTAAAAAGCGTTATAAAAGGTTGATGTATTATTATTATTATTATTATTATTATTATTTATTTCGCTGGTTGAATGAGGGATGCTGTGTCATTAACTGCATGGTCATACGTTAGTGGGGCTGCTGGCTGGATAAGAAACTTGAGCGGGTGCCTGTCTCCTGGCCAGGACGCGCGGACTGGCCTCAGTGCGAGGCTGCAGTCATGTTGGCCACTTGTAGATCTCTGTGGCAGACCACGGAAACACTGCAGCTCTTTTAGTAGTCGCTGCATCACTTTTGAGTTGCTCAACCGCATTCTGGGAGACAGCGGCTCCCGGCTCTGTCGATGCAGATTACCTAGTTTTGATTTTGTCACTAAGCAGGATGGAGGTGCCTTCACTTTGGAGGTGCTCTACCGCATTTTTCTTGCTAAAAAAACCCTCCGTTTTAACTGTACTTTACTTCTATAGCGCATTGACACTATTCTCACTGGCAAAAGCACTGCACATATAACAACACAATCTAATAGTACAAAACATTGGTTGGCTAACACCAGTATACTGACCCCTCCTTTCCACCGGAGCCATCAGCAGCAAGTTACTGCAGCAGCACATCTTGCTCGCGTATGCTGCTGCTTGGCCCTTCCCATGAGACGCGAAGCAGCAAAGGAGCAGCTGTATGGCGTCAGACCCGTGCCACAACCCGTGCACGCGGATTGGGTCCACATCGCATGTGTGAACGGGACTCGCGAGTGAAAAACATACATGGCGAGAGGTCATTCGTGCACTGAGAGGGAGCAAACTGTGTCTGTGAGCGCACAAGGATGTGCACAAGTGACAAACCTGCGTGTGCGCGTTGCCAACGAGCACACGGCAGAGGAAAACGTGCGCGCTCGGCAGCCTCTCTGCGCGCTCGGTTTCTGACTCCGCTCACTCGGCTGTGAAGGGGTTTTGGCACTCTGGAGGCGTGGCCTGTGGCAGATCTTCTCTGTCCTCTGATTGGTTAGTTTACCCCGCACTTTACCCTCTACCTCATTGGCCCATTGGCTTCCTGTCAGACCAAAATGATGGGAGCTATATCTATATAAAAAAATCTGACATTCAGTAGTTGTTGTCATAGCTCAGCTGGGAGAGCTGGTGACTCTCCCCCCGGAGGATCCAGGTTCGAGTCCGGGCAAGGAAAATAGAGTAGATGTCGTGTTGTTTTTTTCCTAATTCCTGTGATATTATTTTACAGTTGTGACCGTTCAACTGTCATTAAACGTCCGAATGTTTGCTGGGCAGTGTTTTAAAAAGTGCACATAAGCTAGATGGTTTTAACCATATAAAATTACATTTTTTGTGATACTGGAAATACATACTGAAATAAAACTACTGATTGAAAACTTTATGACTGTGGTTGTACAATATATGAGTCACTATTACACTGCAAACGCCCTTAGAGTGGGGCTTCCAGAGAGAGAGAGAGAGAGAGAGAGAGAGAGAGAGAGAGAGAGAGAGAGAGAGAGAGAGAGAGAGAGAGAGAGAGAGCGAGAGAGAGAGAGAGAGAGAGAGAGAGAGAGAGAGAGNCTGCTGTCTCACACCTCACTGCTGTCCCACAGTAAACTGCTGTCTCACAGCTGTTCCACACTAAACCACTGTCTCATGGTAACCTGCTGTCTCACAGCAAACTGCAGTCTCCCAGCTCACTGCTGTCTCACAATAAACTGCTGTCTCACAGCTCACTGCTGTCTCACAGTAAACTGCTGTCTCACACCTCACTGCTGTCCCACAGTAAACTTCTGTCTCACAGCTCACTGCTGTTCCACATTAAACCACTGTCTCATGGTAACCTGCTGTCTCTCAGCAAACTGCAGTCTCACACCTCACTGCTGTCTCACAGCTCATTGCTGTCTCATGGAAAACTTCTGTCTCACAGTTAACTGCTGTCTCACAGTAAACTGCTGTCTCACAACTCACTACTGTCTCACAGCTCACTGCTGTTTCACACTAAAGTACTGTCTCACAGCTCACTGCTGTCCCACAGTAAACTGCTGTCTCACACCTCAATGCTGCCTCAGAGCTCACTGCTGTCTCACAGTAAACTGCTGTCTCACACCTCACTGCTGTCCCACAGTAAACTGCTGTCTCACAGCTCACTGCTGTTCCACATTAAACCACTGTCTCATGGTAACCTGCTGTCTCTCAGCAAACTGCAGTCTCACACCTCACTGCTGTCTCACAGCTCATTGCTGTCCTACATTAAACTGCTGTCTCACACCTCAAAGCTGTCTCACAGTAAACTGCTGTCTCACATCTCACTGCTGTCCCACAGTAAACTGCTGTCTCACAGCTCACTGCTGTCTCACAGTAAACTGCTGTCTCACACCAAACTGCTGTCTCACAGCTCACTGCTGTCTCACAGTAAACTGCTGTCTCACACCTCACTGCTGTCTCACAGTAAACTGCTGTCTCACAGCTCACTGCTGTCCCACAGTAAACTGCTGCCTCACAGCTCACTGCTGTCCTACATTAAACTGCTGTCTCACAGCTCACTGCTGTCCCACAGTAAACTGCTGTCTCACAGCTCACTGCTGTCTCACAGTAAACTGCTGTCTCACATCTCACTGCTGTCTCACAGTAAACTGCTGTCTCACAGCTCACTGCTGTCTCACAGTAAACTGCTGTCTCACACCTCACTGCTGTCCCACAGTAAACTGCTGTCTCACACCTCACTGCTGTCTCACAGTAAACTGCTGTCTCACACTCACTGCTGTCTCACAGTAAACTGCTGTCTCACACTAAACTTCTGTCTCACAGCTCACTGCTGTCTCACAAAAAACTGCTGTCTCACACCTCACTGCTGTCTCACAGTAAACTGCTGTCTCACACTAAACTTCTGTCTCACAGCTCACTGCTGTCCCACAGTAAACTGCTGTCTCACAGCTCACTGCTGTGTCACAGTAAACTGCTGTCTCACGGTAAACTGCTGTCTCACAGCTCACTGCTGTCTCACAACTCACTGCTGTCTCACACATCACTGCTGTCCCACAGCTCACTGATGTCTAACACATCCCTGCTGTCTCACACATCACTGCTGTCCCACAACTCACTGCTGTCTCACACATCCCTGCTGTCTCACAGCTCACTGCTGTCTCACAACTCACTGCTGTCTCACACATCCCTGCTGTCTCACAACTCACTGCTGTCTCACACATCACTGCTGTCCCACAGCTCACTGCTGTCTCACACATCCCTGCTGTCTCACAGCTCACTGCTGTCTCACAACTCACTGCTGTCTCACACATCACTGCTGTCCCACAGCTCACTGCTGTCTCACACCTCACTGCTGTCCCACACCTCACTGCTGTCTCACACCTCACTGCTGTCTCACAGTAAAGTACTGTCTCAAACCTCACTGCTGTCTCACACTAAACTGCTGTCTCACAGCTCACTGCTGTCTCATTGCTGTCTCAACGTAAACTGTTGTCTCACAGCTCACTGCTGTCTCACAACTCACTGCTGTCTCACAATAAACTGCTGTCTCACAGAAAACTGCTGTCTCACAGCTCACTGCTGTCCCAGAGTAAACTGCTGTCTCACATTCAACTGCTGTCTCACACCTCACTGCTGTGTCACAGCTCACTGCTGTCTCATACTAAACTTCTGTTTCACAGTTCACAGCTGTCTCTCAGTAAACTGCTGTCTCAAAGCTCACTGCTGTCTCATGGTAAACTCCTGTCTCACAACTCACTGCTGTCTCATGGTAAACTCCTGTCTCACAACTCACTGCTGTCTCCGGTAAACTCCTGTCTCACAGCTCACTGCTGTCTCACAGTAAACTGCTGTCTCACAATAAACTGCAGTCTCACAGCTCACTGCTGTCCCACATTAAACTGCTGTCTCACAGCAAACTGCTGTCTCACACTTCACTGCTTTCTCACAATAAAACTGCTGTCTCACAGTAAACTGCTGTCTCAGAGCTCACTGCTGTCCAACAGTAAACTGCTGTCTCACACCTCACTGCTGTCTCACAGTAAACTGCTGCCTCACAGCTCACTGCTGTCCCACAGTAAACTGCTGTCTCACACCTCACTGCTGTCTCACAGTAAACTGCTGTCTCACGGCTCACTGCTGTCTCACAGTAAACAGCTGTCTCACAGCTCACTGCTGTCTCACACTAAACTGCTGTCTCACAGCTTACTGCTGTTCCAAAGTAAACAGCTGTCTCACAGCTCACTGCTGTCTCACACTAAACTGCTGTCTCACAGCTCACTGCTGTTCCAAAGTAAACTGCTGTCTCACAGCTCACTGCTGTCTTACAGTAAACTGCTGTCTCACAACTCACTACTGTCTCACAGTTCACTGCTGTTTCACAGCTCACTGCTGTCCGACAGTAAACTGCTGTCTCACACCTCACTGCTGTCTCACAGCTCATTGCTGTCTCATGAAAAACTTCTGTCTCACAGTTCACTGCTGTCTCACAGTAAACTGCTGTCTCACAACTCACTACTGTCTCACAGTTCACTGCTGTTTCACAGCTCACTGCTGTTTCACACTAAAGTACTGTCTCACAGCTCACTGATGTCCCACAGTAAACTGCTGTCTCACACCTCAATGCTGTCTCAGAGCTCACTGCTGTCTCAGTAAACTGCTGTCTCACACCTCACTGCTGTCCCACAGTAAACTGCTGTCTCACAGCTGTTCCACACTAAACCACTGTCTCATGGTAACCTGCCGTCTCACAGCAAACTGCAGTCTCCCAGCTCACTGCTGTCTCACAATAAACTGCTGTCTCACAGCTCACTGCTGTCTCACAGTAAACTGCTGTCTCACACCTCACTGCTGTCCCACAGTAAACTTCTGTCTCACAGCTCACTGCTGTTCCACATTAAACCACTGTCTCATGGTAACCTGCTGTCTCTCAGCAAACTGCAGTCTCACACCTCACTGCTGTCTCACAGTAAACTGCTGTCTCACACTAACTGCTGTCTCACAGTAAACTGCTGTCTCACACCTCACTGCTGTCCCACAGTAAACTTCTGTCTCACAGCTCACTGCTGTTCCACATTAAACCACTGTCTCATGGTAACCTGCTGTCTCTCAGCAAACTGCAGTCTCACACCTCACTGCTGTCTCACAGCTCATTGCTGTCTCATGGAAAACTTCTGTCTCACAGTTAACTGCTGTCTCACAGTAAACTGCTGTCTCACAACTAACTGCTGTCTCACAGCTCACTGCTGTGTCACAGTAAACTGCTGTCTCACGGTAAACTGCTGTCTCACAGCTCACTGCTGTCTCACAAAACACTGCTGTCCCACAGCTCACTGCTGTCTCACACCTCACTGCTGTCCCACACCTCACTGCTGTCTCACACCTCACTGCTGTCTCACAGTAAAGTACTGTCTCAAACCTCACTGCTGTCTCACACTAAACTGCTGTCTCACAGCTCACTGCTGTCTCATTGCTGTCTCAACGTAAATTGCTGTCTCACAGCTCACTGCTGTCTCACAGTAAACTGCTGTCTCACAGCTCAGTGCTGTC
>SSNQ01034146.1:65516-79553 GCA_006942095.1 Nothobranchius kuhntae | reverse complement strand
AGTTACTTCATTTATATCAGACCCTGAATAAAACAATGTTGTATCATCTGCAAACAAAACAGAACCTAGTTTGTCAGACACATTTACCAAATCATTGATATACAGGTTGAACAATTTTGGTCCAAGGACCGACCCCTGCGGCACTCCATAAGCAATTTTTCGTAGCTCTGATGTAATGCCATTTATCTGAACATATTGCTTTCTATTATCTAAATAACTTCTAACCCATTGATGAGCAACCCCTCGTATTCCATACTGATATAATTTTTGCAGTAACCTTGAATGATCGATAACGTCAAAAGCTTTCTTTAAGTCAATAAAAACACTAATAAAGTATTCTCTATTGTCTATCGCTTCAGATATTTTCTCTGTTAAATCCATTATTGCCATTGTTGTTGAATGTTGGGTCCTGAATCCATACTGTTCATTATGTAAAATCATATTTTTTTCAATAAATTTATCCAACCGTGATGCAAAGACTTTTTCTAGTATTTTAGAAAACTGTGGAAGTAGTGACACTGGCCTATAATTTGTACTTGTCTCTGGAGATTAAAACCTTTGAGGAGTTATGTGATCTGATAGTTTTCCAGCAGCATCTTTGGTTCTTTTTTAAAAGACAGAAAAAGGTTTCTTTTTACCTGTCTGACAGTTTCGTTTACCGGCTGTAAACTTCCTCAGAGCTGACGCTGATGATGGCGTTGTCACCCTCTGCTGTTCTAGTAAGGTAATGTGTGTGTGTGTGTGTGTGTGTGTGTGTGCATTGCAGATAGATTTGGCCTGTATATAAGGAGGAATGTGATTATTTATACAGTTTAAGCATGCTGCCAGTATTTTTTTTTTGCAGCTCATGCTATGGCAGATGAGGGAGAAGCAGACAGGGAGGGATTGGTTAGCAGACCTGCCAAAAAGAAGAGCGTCCATGTGTCTCAGAAGTTTTTGTCCAAATATCAAGAACAGTGGCCATGCTTGCGACCCTCTAAAGAACCTCACCATGCATTTTGCACAATCTGCAATTATGATGTGGATATAAGCCACCAGGGAGCTGCAGGTAATCAGTAAATTAGCCCTGGTGATGTGTGCATATGTGCTTTAAGCCAATTTAATATTACATTCTTGAAAACAGAAACACCTGTTGCAATTTACAATTACTGGGGGGCGCTAGCGAGCAACAATGGAGTGAGACACATTTTCGGGAGCTCCCGCAGAACTTCGATCACAAGAATATATTAAAAGACATTAAAGCTCAAAAACATAAAAACTAAATACAGTAGCTGCCGGCCCAACACTACACGGCAAGGCGGAAAATAACCCAACGCAGATGGCAGCGAATCTCTGAAAATACAACTACGAAGCTAGGTCGACCACAAGGCCTCAAACCGCCCCGGCTAAAAGTCCAGAGAAACCCAGCTCGACCCAACCAGTACCTGAAGTAAGTACAGGCATGGACACCACAACAATTAAAGCAGACATCCTCGCCTCGTTAAAAAAATAAATATCGTCTGTAACAAGAGAGGAGCTGAAGACCGCGCTGGCAAAAAAGGAATTATTGAAGTGGCAACAGAGATAGCTAACAACATGGCAGCTATCCGCTCAGGTGCAAGCAAATGTAAAGGCTGTCGAAGAAGGGCTGTCGGAGTGGTCGGACAAAGTCGTGTCAGTGCAAACTACAGTAATGGATCTCAAAAAGCAAGTTCAAATTCGAAAAGCAAAATGCGAGGACATGGAAGATCAGGATGAGAAGGGGAAACATTCGGATCACTAGAGCAGCGGAAGAGCCAGGATCAAGTTTCCCCCACCGCGGTATCCAAACTCCTTAAAGAGGTTCTTCACCTGGACAAAGACATACTGATCCAGCGCTCACACTGCCGCCTGACGCAGAGAAGACCCGGAGGCAAGCCCCGCGTAATTATTGCAAAGCTGCACAACGAGGGAGATGCACTGGATATCCTGAGGAAAGCCAGAGACTGTGGTGGCCAGCCGGATTACACCGCGAGTGTGGCCAGCATCAGAGCGGCATTCACGCCCGCCAGGAAAATGCTTCAGGGAAAACCTGGAATCCGCTACGGTCAGCTGTATCTGGTCAGACTCCACATCACCAACAAGGGCGAGAAGAACGCGAGTTTGCGGATGCTGTGAAGGCGATGGACTACATAAAGAAAAATATCATCCAAGAGGGGGAGTCGGAGCATTCAAGAACAATATCCTTTACTGGTATAGTGTTGAGAAAAGAGGAGAGAGGCGGGAGGGGCGAGAGTCTGACATCCTAGAAACTGAGATCTGCATGGTAACTAAAGGAAAATATATAACTGACTGTTTGGTAAGATTACGTTTCCACAATATATAGTTACATCTGAAAATATACGTTTCTGAGTTTAAGTAGTTGTTATTATAAATAAGGTTCTGAGGTAACCCGTTGTGCACACCCACTGACTGAACTGTTTTTGGCTTTTGCCCAAACCAAAGAAAACAGATTCCTTATGGACTGTTTGCAAAGCTGCATGTTAGCAATGCAGCCTGGTATTGTACCCCACAGAACCAACCAAATGCACCTGTGCCACATTCCTGGCTATTGTTGTTCTATGTTCGGTTCGAGTTGAGAGGATTCCTCGGTTACTCAGGGATCTACAAAGAGCGAGAGAATTTAATACAAATTAGATACAGCTGATTACATAAGATTTGGTGGTATCTTCAATGCACCTGTCGAGTTTTCATATGCATACCCAGTTTATTTTGTTCTGTTTTATATAACCGTAATGTTTTGTTTTCTAACTTTTGTCTGTGGTTTCCTTACTGTATGTCACTCCATTACATCAAACCCTTTCTTGAATTATGAGTAGTCTTAAGGTTATAAGTTATAATGTTTAGGGTCTCCACAGCCCAATCAAGAGAAAATTTATTAATCAACTAAAGATAAATAATTGCCAGATCGCATTTTTGCAAGAAACTCACCTCTACGACAAGGAACACGAAAAATTAAAGAAGTCCTGGGCAGATAAAATATTTTACTCATCACACCCCTCTGGCAGGAAAAGAGGTGAATCAATTTTGGTGCACAGGCATGTCAATTTTGCATCAACCAAAATTCAAAAAGGTCCGACAGGGAGATTTGTAATGGTGAATGGACTGATCGATGGAGTGGAAGTCCGCCTCTTGAACATATATGTTCCAAATGAAGACGAGCCTAGCTTTATTTGAACAATATTCAACATAATCTTATACAGCACAGTTCAGGTGTTTTACTGTTAGGCGGGGATTTTAATTGCGTTATGTCCCAACACTTGGACAGACAACCAAAGACCAGCACTTCTGTATCCAAGATGAGCAATACGCTTTGACACTCAGCAACTGAATCTGGTTTAGTGGACATCTGGAGAAACAAGCACCCTAAAGGCAGAGACTTTACCTTTTTATCAAATACACTCCACATACTCCAGAATAGACCTCTTTTTTACCCTTCAGGCAGAACTAAGGAGTAACTGATATAAAAATCCTTCCAATTACATTATCAGATCACGCTCCTCTTGTACTGTTATGGAATATTGGCAGCAGGCCACCAAGTAAACAATGGACAGTGTTTCCCCTAGGAATTTTTCCAGCTGTGGCGGTGGGGTGGGGTGGGGGGGTGGACGGTGGGGGGATTATGACAAGTCTCTAAATAAAGTAAAATTTTCCAGTGCAGATTGGAGACAACCCATAGAAGCACTGATTTGATCTCATTTCAGAGAAAAATAGAACAGGTCAGATGCACCTATTAAATAAAGTTACTAACAAACTCAGGAATCGTTCTTTGCTACACTGTTCTGGTGCTGAAAATATCACTAATGCGGATCAGAGGAGATACACAGATGAATGCACCTCTTATTTATTATTTGGAGACTACATTTACTGCAGCTGGCAGAGGCAGAGATTTTTTCTATTGATACACGGATTTACAGAATCATTTTAAATGTTAATAGGGGAAGACTGCAGGAGGGAGCGGTAAAATACAGGGGGTCCCCAGCAAAAACAAGAAACTACGAGTCTGATGAAACCCGCTGGTTTTCCATCAGGCAGTCACGGGGCAGCTCCAACGACCCAGTGGCTGTGCTGGGGTCAGTTATCGAGCACAGTCCGGTACCGGCTCGGCCGTGAACGAGCCGAGGCGACGTCGTGCTCTGTTTAAGAAGAAGCGTTATTTTCCTGCTTCAGAAGAAGCGTCCAACGTGTTTTTACGCTTTCTCCGAGACATGTCACGTCGCTAAGTTGTTAGCGCCGCCCGCTAACACGTCAATAGTGCAGCGTAGCCTGCTGGAGGTTTTAAGGGTTCAGATAAAAACACCCGACCTCTCAGGCTGCTCACAGCTCGATCTTAAGTTGTCGCTGTTGCGCTCACGCCGTAATACAGTATTAGATGCGGTTAAAGTCAGACATAAAAAAATAAATAAATTTTACATGAAAAAGTGATGCTTAGCCTGGTGGGGGGAGGAGAACCTGGCCTAGTAAGCACTGGAGGAAACCCTGTCAAGATCGTCAACACTCGTTTATCTTAATGCTATTGAAACATGTAAACCACAAAGCATTATATCCACTGCTACCTTTCTAATTTTAAACTCCGTAACTTATGCTGTAACTTCACCTTGCCCTGCCTGCTCCTCCTTGCTGCCCGCCGGCTGTGATCACAAGCGACAACATAGTAGTTCCCGCTGCTTCTTCGGGAAACAGCACCAAAAAAAAAAAAAAAAAAAAACTTGGGATCTTGTAGACGTGGCGGGCCGCCACAGCTACGCCTATGTAAGAGAAACCCTGATGGAGATTAAATGCGTCGCTCCTTAATAACAGAGAATTCATAGCCTTTATAAAAGCAGAACTAAAAGATTTTCTTGACACTAATACCTCACCTGAAATGTCACCTCTTATTTTATGGGACTGTGCAAAAGCATACATTAGGGGACGAATCATTTCTTTCACAAGAGCCAGAAAATGAAAAAAAGAAGAAAAGCAGCAACAACACTAAAGAAGCCCATCCTCAAGAGTACTAAAAAACCTAAAAGAGGCGCGTAGAAGCCTGAACAGCTTAATTCATGAAAAAATAGATGGAAATTTGAGGTTCACCAACCAAAAGTTTTATGAAAACGGGAATAGGGCAAGCAGCTTATTAAGCTTCAAGACTTAAAAATCAACGATCGTCAAATATACCATAATTTCCGGACTATAGAGCGCACCTCAATATAAGCCACACCAACAAAAAAAAGGTTTTCTACACACACACACACACACGCCGCACTCAAATACAAGCCGCGGCGCAGCAGCCACATGAAGGTCTCTGGCGCACGTATGGCCATAAGATAATTAGACAGAAAGACGCTACACGGAGGTTTTTCGTTATTGTTTTAATTCAACAAAATGATTTTTAAACACAGGTGAAAGTGCCTGCAGGTTTAGAAAAGAAAACAGCACTGATAGCATTCATATTTCTGGATGGTTATAAAATAAAAACAGCACTGACACGTTATTACCGGTAATTTGCATGCATGTTTAGAAGAAAAGAACAGCGCTGACACAGCATTAATAAGCCCTGGATGATTAGAAAATAAAAACTGCACACAAAACATGCCTGGTTTGTAAATAAAACACACTTGCCTACCAGAAGAAGTCATTCGCTCTCATCTTCCTCTTGCGCACTAAAGCCACTAAAGTCCTCTTCTTCAGTGTCGGAGTTGAACAGCTTCGTCACATACCTTTTCTGTGGCGATGTCAGCGTCGCTGTCCGTGTTGCTGTCATCATCCCCGGGTGAAGCTGGCTTGAATGAGTTCTTCCCGCTGCCGTCTCCAGCGTCGAACCATGGATTCATTCATGCCAAGCTTACGTGCGGCAGCAGTTTCCCTCCTTTACTGCTAGATTGATGGCCTTCAACTTAAATGCGGCAACATATGAACTCATACGTGTAGTTACCATGATGAAGGGGTATGGATTTGAAAAAAATTCTTCATTGTGCCGGCTGCTTGTATGTGCTAAATTAAAATGAGCACTTTCTTCGATTTCCACTTTTGACTTCCACCTGTTTCACTTTCTGCTAAAGCGCCCCCTGCAGGTGAAGGAAAATCTTCAGTAAAGCTGCACCTTATTATAAGCCGCATGGTTCAAAGTGTGGGGAAAAAGTAGCGGCTTATAGTCCGGAAAATACGGTAGTACAGAAATTAGAGGAGGATGGCTTAACTCTCACTAAACTAAAGAAGAAATATCACAGTGCTTTGCAGTTTTACAAAACTCTTTACAAAAATACAGACACCTGCACAAATGAGGAGGAATTGGCACAGTTTTTAAAAGATATCAAATTAAATGAGCTACCTGAATCTATAGCAGAGGAACTTCATGAGCGAATCAAAGATTATGAAATACATCAAATAATCTCCACTTTGAAAAATAATAAAAGCCCTGGCCTAGATGGATATACTAACCAATTTAACAAAGTTTTTACAGCGACCATAACACCCCTATTATTAGAATGCTACCATTATGCATTACATTCTGGGACTATGGCACCCTGTTGGAGAGAGGCCACAACAGTGGTAATACATAAAGAGGGTAAAGATCCCACTAAATGCCAATCATACAGATCAGTCTCATTATTGAATACAGATTTACGAATCTTAACAGCTATTCTGGCAAAACAGGTCAACAAAAGTATCACAAAAATTATCCATCCAGATCGACCGGGTTCATAAAAGGGCACTACTATGGATACATCAGGAGGCTGTTAAGCATAATGACACATCCAAAAGTTAAGGAAGTGGAGTCAATGATATTATCCCTGGATGCCATGAAAGCATTCAATCAAGTATCCTGGCAGTATCTCATCCAAAATCTGAAAAGATTCCAAATTGGCCCGAACTTCATAAGATGGATACAAACCTTATATTCAGATCCACAGTCTGCAGTCAGGGTAAATGGGTTTCTCTCAGAGCGTTTCACTTTATAACGGGGGTGTAGACAAGAATGCCCACTGTCTCCTTTATTATTCAATATCAGTATAGAACCATTAGCGCAACTGATCAGAGACAATAAAAATGTAAAAGGAATAACAATAAACAGTGAACAACATAAAATTTCAATGTATGCTGACAAAGTACTGCTGTATTTTACAGAACCCACAACAACGCTACCATGCTTAAAGGACATAATCTTTACATACGGATATTTCTCAGGCTATAAATTGAACATAGATAAAACAGTGGCTATGGATATAGGCGGCAACATCTCAGATATGACTAAACTGCAGAGTGGGTTTAAATGGCCAATAGATGGCATTAAATACCTAGGCATAAATATACTGCTTGCCTTACAAAAACTTTATGAGGTGATTTATAAGAGTTTGATTCTTAATATTAATAAGGACTTAAATCGATGGTCAACGTTGCCTCTATCTATGCTGGGCCGAATTGAGACAGTCCGTATGAATGTGCTCCCAAAGTTATTATACTTGTTCCAAATGCTACCTATCAAAATCCCCAAAGCTACATTTGACAAATGGGACAAGTTAATCTCAACATTTATCTGGCAGAAAAAGCATCCAAGAATTGCACTAAAAGCACTACAGCTATCTAAAGCAAAGGGAGGTCTCAAACTACCTATTCTGAGATATTACTACTGGGCAGCACAACTAAAACCACTAATAATATGGATGCAGGACTTGTCTCATACACGCTGGCTCAGTATTGAGAAGAGCTTATGGGATAGACCCTTACACAACTTACCATTCTTAGATGTACATCCAAATGCAATAAAAATGAATGATTGGACAAAAACCACGCTGAAAATTTGGAAGACAATACAGTCTGCATTTGGATTGCCAAAAAAATGTCAGCTCTTACTAATATTGGTCATATGAACGACTTTACTCCCTCTAAGTTTGATACAGGCTTCAAGGCATAGGCAAAGTTTGGACTCACCAACCTGCATCAACTTCTTGAAGGGGGCAATTTTAAATCATTTGCACACATATCGGAAAAAAATTAAAATACCGAATACAAACTTTTGTAGATTTTTACAGCTAAGGGATTTTTTATTAAAACCCAAGACTGGGACAAGGTTTCTAAACCAACGCCAATTGAAGAGTTGCTGATCGAATTACAAACAAACAAGTGGGATGGAAAATTAATAAGTGGGTGTTACCAAATATTCATGAGCATGAATTTGAATAATACTATGAAGGTTAGAGAGAAATGGGGAATTGAAATTAATTCCATCATATCATATGATATGTGGGAGGAAATTTGTACTGAAGTACATATGGTGACTAATTCAAATATATGGAGAGAATTTAAATGGAAGGTAGTCATCAGGTTCTTCCATACAGCAGAAATTACAGCCAAATTCAGCACCACACATTCCAACAAATGCTGGAGAAACTGTGGCCCATACATTCGCAATCACACCCACATATTTTGGGCATGCCCAAAACTGGAAGTATACTGGAAGGAAGTAATTGGAACGCTCAATAAAATATTTGGTGAAAATATAGCAATGGACCCAATGGTGGCCATACTGGGTCTAATACCAGAAAGTGTTGTTGGAAGAGCCAAAAAATATCTCTTACAGATACTCCTAGCTACAGCAATTAAATGCATTACAATAAAGTGGTTAAAGCCTGAGCCCCCATCACATAACACGTGGATTGAAAAAATAAAGGAAATATATCAAATGGAACAAATAACATATTCCCTGAGACTTCAAAAACACATATTCAATAAAAGGTGGAGACCTCCCTTACGGAAAAAGCACATGATTTCACATAGGAAAAATCACATGAGAACACATGTGAAAACCATATGAAATTTTACATGTGAGAAAATGTTTAAAAACATGTGACAAATGTGAAATACATGTTCCCACCTGTGTTTTGAACATGTTTCCCATGTATATTTGGAACATTTTCATAGTAATAACATGTGAAAGCCATGGACATTACAATGTGAAATGCATGTGACCACCTGTGTTTTGAACATGTTTCCCATGTGTATTTGGAACATTTTCATGGTAATAACATGTGAAAGCTATGGACATTACCATGTGAAATGCATGTGACCACCTGTGTTTCGAACATGTTTCCTGTGTGTATTTGAAACTTTTTTATGGTAATAACATGTGAAAGCTACGGACATCCCCATGTGAAATACATATGAAATGATGTAAACCACATATGAAACAAATGTTATTGACCATACAAAAAATATGGAACTACTTGTGAAAAATACGTGAAACTCAAATAAATCTGAGGAATCACAAGTGAAAAACATGCAATGCACATGTGATGTCTATGCGAAACCTATATGATTACATTTGGAGGAAAAATGTGAAAATCAGACAAAATGCCAATAGGTACAATTTATAAAATGTACATTTTATTTTTTAAATTTAAGCACAGAACATAAATTGCAAAAAGTAAACACTTTATTGGTTACCTAACTCAGATTATTCTAGACACACATGAATTAAACAAAGCAGCCGCAGATAACTCCATAAAATGTAGTAATTTTTTTTTTTTACATGGAAACATTTTCTAAGTGCGTGTGCACTTTTCATGATCAGTCCTCCTTGTCTCCTTCAAAAGACTCCCTGTTTATGGACAAAATCACAAATTAGACATTTTATTTGAAGAGGTTACAGTCTTAAATTCTTAAATAATTCATAAAATTACAACAAAAGAGCACAAAAGGAGTAGCCTGAACTTTCTTCAACAATTAGGCAATATAATCAACATTTGTACAAATCAAAGTATTATGGATTTATGGAAGGAATAGTAAATAATCTGAAAGAATGCCCTATCAGACCAAAAATTCTTCATGTAAACATGTCAATTTGGATATTCTGATTCGATACGGCCGAATCGGAATGAAATTCCATTTTTCATAGCTGTGGCTATTGAATATTCTAGTATTAGAATATTATATCGAATTGTCCATCGATTAATCTAATATTGTATTTGATGACATTTCAAGTGAAACAACACTGTGAAAAAAGTACCTAAATGATAAAGGATCAACAATATGTATTAAATTGATGTTTCCCAGTTGATATTTATAGTTATTAAATGTTTTATGGAGCTAAATTTGACTGTATTTCATTAAATTTTAGGTTTAATATCACTCATCATATTCTAAACATATCTAAATATGTTCACATATAATCAGTAGAATTTAATTTAGCTTACCGGGTTTGCCCTTCTGGTCGCCTCCTGGCGTCCTTCAATTTCTGTGCCATGCAGGCCTTTATTTCTGCATTCCCAATGCCTTTGTGGACCTTCTTGACATGGTCTGTGTTGAAAGAAAAAAAAAGATCTTTAAAGTAATATAGTATTCATTCAGCTTCTTACAGTCATGAAAACGGGTCAAGTGTGAAAAGGGTGAGCTGAAAACACTAACACCATTAAAGAGCAAGTCACATCAAAATTAACTTATTTAGCTGATAACTAGTATAAATAATAATGTTGTAGACATGTGTAGTTATTATTTTTGCATTTTGATGCATTTTCTTTGAAAACTCTAAATTCTGTCTACAAACATCAGTCTAGCGCCATCTTCAGCTCAAAAGTATAGAACACGTTTATTTTGAGTCAGTTTTAGCCAATGGCTAACAAGAACAATGCTACGTATTTCAGAAAAGTACTACGTAGCAGCTCTGTGGCTGTAGGTTATAAAAGCACCGCGGTCTCAACCAGCCTTGTAGCAGCCGGGGCTCGTAAGTGAGTTGTGCTATAGTTAGCATTAGCATCGTGTCAGAATCCCAGCAAAACTTCTAGTATTATAGTTATTTATTTCGAGTAGCTTGGCTGTTAGATTTTGTAGTTTAGTATTTTTTACATCAGACTCTTTCACCTACTTGGTGGAGCTTGAACCGGTTATGCTGGTTTGAAGAGCATTTCGCAAATTAGTCCAAGCCGTTCCAGTAATTAGCCGGATCGCGCCAACTGCCGCTTCCCCAAAACGCATTACTTTTAACAGCTTCTAAAGATCGTTCTCTAACTGTAATTTTGCAGCTCTATTTGCTATGTTTATAATTACAAAGTACGAGAGACGTGGACGTGGTTCACGTAATTTAGACAATCAGTCCACACAGCCGCAGGCTCGAAGCGAGTGTTGTGTGTGTTATAATGTCACAGACTGGTTCGGGTTGAGTTTTTGTACCAGTTAGTAATATCAGCGCTGATGCAGAGCAGGAGGGACACTGACGAGCAGCTCCTCCTTCTGCTAAAAGCTGACCCGGTTCTGAACTGGTGCTGAGTCCGGTTCTCATTAGAACATGTCTGATTCTGGACACTGCGTTAGCTCTGAGAGCAGTTCGATCACTCACCAGCCATCTTATAAAGCACATATATTAGACAGTTTGTTTTGTACACGATCTAAGTTACTAAACTCCCACAACAAGGTGATGTTATTATATTTTTCAAGCTAAATCTGCCCAAGACAGATGTAGTCCTCCAGCCTGCACCGGTCCAGGCTAGAGCCTTGCAAGTGAATTATTTAACTATCTGTCTTTCTTTACCTTCTAGTTTTAACATTATGTCATTATTTCAGCTTATTGTTACACATGTGTGTTGCTGCTCTTAAAAACAACTATAAATATATTTGCTGTTTCTATATATTTCACATAGCCTCCCAGCAGCTGTGTGCCTGACGCTGGGACCATGATAGGAATTCCACCCAGAGCAGCTTCTACACTCTTGAACAGACCCAGGTGTGGTGGAGAGCTTCTGAGCAGCTTCCATCTGAATGACAGGACAAGCTCTATGAACTGATCCAGGTAAAAACATTCTAAATAATAATATTGTACTCTGTTTTCTGTTTTTTTCCTACGTCTCAGCCTGGCAGGTCATCACTGAAGAGGAGTATATTCCCAGATTCACATCAACATCCCATTTTACCTCAGTGCCTCCTGATCTAACAGAAAAACCTGTAGCTCCATCCTAGCTCTGCTTTCCACATGTTTCTCATCATCTCTGGAAGCTACCAGCTACTGTGATGTTATGTGTACAGTTTTTTTTTTCAGGCTAAATGAACCCAAGTAATCTGCTGTCAGACTGTGTAGTAAAGGTGAGTTGTTTTTAATCATCATGTAATCTTTATTACAGCCTTTGAGTTTTAACATTAACTATGTTTTCGTTTCTTAACTTATTGCTACACATATGTTGCTGCTGCGAGCTTGGAGCTAGATTACATCATGACATCATGAAGGAGACTACTGCTTCTGGCCCTGTGACACCTGGTGACGTGTGAGCTGATTCACCTGGTAAACAACATGTAAATTAAATATTTTGTTTGTGCTATTAAAAGTAAATTAACTAATAACCTGCATTATTGCAGGACACTCAGCCAAATATGGACGCTACACCATGAGGCAGGCACATGTTAATACTTTATAAGAGCACATAAGGTGAGCAACACCACATATTATTATTGTTATTACTGTACACTGTCCTGGATTTGTTTTCTTTCTGCATCATCATAGCCTGGCTGATCACCTGATAACTCCTGTCATCTGGTTATGACAGCATGAGGATGTCCTCACATACCTGTAACCCAGGGATTCCCAAAGTGTGGTGCGCGCACCCCTGGGGGTGCGCGAGCTGCCGCTAGGGGGTGCGCAAGGTGAAAAGTGTAATGGCTGCGGAGCTCAGAGAAGTCTGTCATATGTCACCATTAGCGTAGAAACTCATTTGTGGGTGGGCCAAAGAAAAAGTAAGCGGGCACAATAAATGTAATTGAAAACAAGTTTATTTTTGCGCGTGTCCTCCACATGTGCCCTAGCTTCATAATAACAATGCGCCGAGCTTCAGCACTCTGGCCTGCGCACGCCGATATGTTCCGTATTTGATCATTTTTAACGGTGTTGGAGGAATCTGAAGGTGGCGAGTCATTCTGGCAGATTGTAATTAACACCTGTCTCATGCAGGTGTTCTGACATTGTAAACCTCACACACAGAACATTGTGGATGTAACAAAATAACAAGAAATGATTCCCATTCAGGCTATTGACAGCGCGCTGAAGATCTGAAGTTCAGAGTGCGTCTGTCAGAGGTCAGACGTGTTCCAGCGGAACCACGGCTCACGGGTGCACAAGTGAGCACATCTGGGCTGGGCAGAAGGAATTTTACAACACTGGTTTAAATAGCGCGAGACGCGGTGACTTGAGCGGCTGTGCCGCGCGTGCGCGCACACACACACACACACACAGATTCAATAAGCGCACACGCTGCTTTAACTCCGGCGCGCCGTCAGACTGAACGCAGAAATAAACGCTGCCTCCACCGTGATAACAACTTTTAAGAGGTTATTTTTCATTCAAGGTCAAATTAAGATATTAGCTTCTGGGATGAGTCGGGTCCGCTCCAGCCAGTGACTCCTCATGAACCTGACCACAAGTCCTGTTACTGCACCATTTGTTATTCCAGTCAGCGTGGCAGCGGATCGCAGATTCAGCCACACCATAAAACAGCAATAAGTCGGTCTGAGGTTAAAGTGAACATCATGGCTATATCTTGTCCCCTATAGACATTTGATTACGCACAAGTAGGTGATCAGTTCAGGTTTACACAGAGCAGAAGGAAGGAGAGCGCTCTGGCCGCACAGGTTAAACGTTCCCACTTTAAGAAAACCGTTAAATTGCATTGTTTATGTGCTACATTGGCACTCTAAATATTTATTCAAAATGAAATCAAAGGAATTTTGGGGTGGAGTGTGTGAAGACCTGTCAAAGACTCTGAAATGTCATATCCCAACCACCCCCTCTCTTTGTTTACTGGGAAACCTGGACGATGTCCCGATTGAAACATCTTTGGTTCACGTGGTTCTGACTGCCATATGCATCGCTAAGAAAACTATCCTCTTGAATTGGAAAAATAGAGAAAGTCTCTGCATTAACCAGTATAGAAATCTTTTGTTAGATCATATTACACTTGATATAGCCTCTGCTTCCACTTCAGATGAATCTCTCTGGGCTCCTTTGATTGGTTCCATCACATAGTGAGGGTGGGGGGCCGTTGATGTTGTCCTGCGGGATGG
>SSNQ01034146.1:47668-58786 GCA_006942095.1 Nothobranchius kuhntae | reverse complement strand
AATTAAATGCTTTCATAGAAACTCAGCGCCACAATTGCTGCCATGACTCCTTTTTTTCCTTTCACAGAACAGCAAGGGACTTCGAAATAATTAATTCATTGTTGGTAATTGGTATCAGTCTGGAAATTCTGTGAAACATGAGATTTCTCACTTTAATCCCATGTATATTCAATACCATCTACACATATGCTAATAAAATCCAAACAATTCAAGTGATGAAAGACAGACTAGAGAAACTGATGACTAATTATGCTTTGGGGAATTATTGCAGAATAGGCTGCAGGGGCATTTGGGGTGAGTTTGTTGTCACACATACCCATCGTCTAACATACTTCCATCCAGCAAAGAAAAGCACTCGAAGAAACAGAGAATGACACGACACATACACAATTAAAAATGTACAAATAAAGTCAGCTAACATAAAAACACCATGACAAATATTTGGACTGAAAAGAGGTCATTATCACAACAAAGCTGAATGAAAGAAGCTTCTCACCTCCTGCTCCAGGTCCATGGCACACAGTTTGGCAGCCTGTGCCTTGGCGTCTACCATGACATTAAACATGGTGCAGATGGACTGTGGCACACGGAAGTCTGTGGTCCGACTGCTCCTCTGAAGTTTAGCTTCAAACGCAGCTCGTGTCCTTTCAAAACAAACATGTCCAAAAGTAAAGCCATCTTAAAAGAATGTTAATCTAAAATCACATTCTCAATTTAATGAAGATTAAAGGTGAACTATGTAAGAATTAAGTAACAGTGACATCCTGTGGTAAGACTTGGTTACTGCAGTTTCAGTTTCTGTGGGTTTCCATGTGGTGATAGGAAATTGAAGTTTATATGTTTTAACAACCAAGAAATACTGACTGTGATTCCGTTATTATAAACTACTTAAATAAACAATAAACATTATCATACCAAGTTTATTTCTTTAGCACATGTTAAAACAGCATGACAGCTGACCAAAGTGATGAGCAAAGATACAATAAGAAAAAAGAACAGCATAAAAAAATCACACAGTGAAATACAATTATAAAATAAGTGTTTAAATCAAGATGATATAATATAATCATTTATAATACTGTAATATATGATATAGTAATATATAATATAGTAATAAAGTAATATATAATATAGTCATACATATTAGTCACACATATATAGTAATTTATAATATTTTCATATATAACATGGTCATATATATTATAGTCATATACAATATACTCATATACAATATAGTCATATATAATATAGTCATATATATCATATAAAATATAGTCATATATAATATAGCAATATATATTATAGTAATATATAATTTAGTAATATATATTATAGTCATATACAATTTAGTCATATACAATACAGTCATATACAATATAGTCATGTATAATATAGTAATTTATATTATAGTCATATTTATTATAGTCAAATATAATATAGTCATATATAATATAGTCATATATAATATAGTCATATAATATTGTAATATATAATATAGTCATAGCTAAAATAGTCATGTAAAATATAGTCATATATAACATTGTAATATATAATATGATATTATAAAATATTGTAATATATAATATAAACATATATAATATAGTCATATATTATATAGTCATATATTATATAATCATATATAATAATGTAATATATAATATTATAATATATAATAATTTGTAATATTGTCACATATAATATAGTAATGATACATGATCCGCCTCTCAGAGTAAGGACTCCAAAGCGCTTTATACTACAGTGTATCATTCATCCATTCACACACTGATGGTGATGAGCTACAATGTAGCCACAGCTGCCCTGGGGCACACTGACAGAGGCGAGGCTGCCAAGCACAGGTGCCACCGGTCCCTCCGACCACCACCAGCAGGCAAGGTGGTTTAAGTGCCTTGCCCAAGGACACAACAGCAGAATTCTCTGTCTGGAGCCGGGATCGAACCTGCAACCTTCTGATTACCGGACAACCCGCTCAACCTGTGGAGCTACTGCAGCCCCAAATATATATATATATATATATATATATATATATATATATATATATATATATAGATAGATAGATATATAGATATAGATATAGATATATACATAATAATAATATAGTAATATAGTAATATATAATAGTCATATACAATATAGTAATGTATAATAGTCGTATATAAGTCGTATATAGCATATTAATATATAATATAGTCATATATCATATAGTAATATATAATATAGTCACATATCATATAGTCATATATAATACAGTCATATATTGTATATTAATATATAATATAGTAATATATTATATAGTAATATATAGGGATGGGTACCGAATTCGGTACTTTTTAAGGTACCGCCCGAATTCCACAGTACCGACCGAGCACCGATTCACTTCATTTGAAACGGTGCCTCGTTTCGGTACCCGTCCTTCACAACGAGAACTTGCCTAGTCAGCTGCGCATGCGCAAGAGGGTTATGTCATCGGTCGCTGCGAGCGAGTTGTAAACAGAGCAGCATGAAACGAGCGACAATGATCTAAGTGAGACATCCTCATCTTAATCTGCTCCGGTAGGTAAATGAAATGTTTAAGCTAACGTTAGCTTGATTTGTTAGCTTCCGTTTCACTAATGGTGCGTTCGCTTTCTCATCGGAACTCCGAAATTCCGACTAGAAGAACATGAATGCGCTCTAAAGTTTGGCTTCACTTTACTAAATGCGACGGGTAACATTTAAGTGTGAGGCATCATCGTTTAAATCTGCCCCAGCAGTTAAATAAACTGTTTAAGATAATGTTAGCTTGATATGTTAGCTTCCCATGCCACCATTGTTATCATCTAATGGTGCGTTCGCTTTCTCCTCGGAAATTCTAACTTCCCAGTAGGAAAAATCAATTGAAAAAGGACGGCAAAAGGAATGAAGAGACACAGTAAATTTAGTTCACAGTAAAGATGTTTGCATCAGTTTAATTATCAGCTTATAAAACTACAAGGACGATGTTACAATAAAAACAGTTGAATGTTTTTTATCATGATATTTATCAAATATGGTTATATATTGGGAAAAATATTTATTTAATTATAAAAGAGAATTAAAAATATTAAACACTCAAAAGTATCGAAAATTGGTACCGTTAAGTACCAGTATCGATTCGTAGGTACCGGGAATTAGTACCGGATCGATTCAAATGTCAAAGGTACCCATCCCTAGTAATATATAATATAGTCATATATAATACAGTCATATGTAATCTAGTAATATGTAATAAAGTCATATATAGTATACTAATATATAATATAGTCATATATCATATAGTAATATATAATATAGTCATATATCATATAGTAATATATTATACAGTCATATATCATATAGTAATATATTATAAAGTCATATGTAATATAGTAATATATAATATAGTCATATATCATATAATAATATATAATAAAGTCATATATCATATAGTAATATATTATAAAGTCATATATAATATAGTAATATATAATATAGTCATATATCATATAGTAATATATAATATAGTCATATAAAATACAGTCATATATAATATAGTAATATATAATGTTGTCGAATATGGTATATTAATATATAATAAAGTCATATATAGTAATATATAATATAGTCAAATATGGTATATTAATATATAATATAGTCATATATCATATAGTAATATATAATATAATCATATCGTATAGTAATATATAATAAAGACATATAATATAGTCATGTATAATTTTGTAATATAATATAGTCATGTATAATATTGTAATATATAAGATAGTCATCATACAGTAATATATAATATAGTAAAATATAATATTCTAATATATAATATAATAATATTGTAATATAGTCATACATCATATAGTAATATATAATTTAGTCATATATAATATAGTAATATATAATATAGTGGAGAAAAACTAGGGCAACGTTAGAATCACAAACCTAACAATGTATGCACCTGTATGTTTTACATCAGAACATGGTGATAATGTATATAATGAATATAGAAGGAATGGTTTCACTTGGAGAATCACAACAGAAATAAAACATGCTGTAAAAATAACTGTGTACAAAAAAAGGATGAAAAATAAAACTTCATTAGATCAGAAGTCCGTATTTTGCTAATTTGGTAATCAATTTCCCTCTGGGATTAATAAAGTATATTTGAATTGAATTGAATTGTAGTGTGAGGAGCTGAAAGGGGAACTAAATCTCCATGTTGGCCCGGAGACCCCAATATCCCGTCATAGAAGCTGACAGTAGTTCCCACGATGGAGGAGGTGTATTCTATGGATGGACGACTGCTTCCCCAGCACGAATATCCACCAATCAGTGGAGGATGGGTGGAGTCTGCAGGTGTGACAAGTTATGAATATTAAAGTGACGTCTATATGTAGGTAACACGGCCAGTAATTCTATCTTAAATCATTTAGACACATTTCATGGTGTAAACTTCACTTACAGCACCTCTTGCGCTGAAGTGCTATTGGTGAGGCTAACCTCCTGGGGTCATCAGGTCATCTAAAAGCTCCAAAGCTCTTCACCTTCATTTAGAGGAAACATCTGTTGACAAAATGTTCACTCTATCATTCTGCTGCTATAGAAATGATCACATGCATCTGTGATAAGTGATTAGTGCAGCAGATACGATTGCCAGGTTTCAATAAGCTAAAAAATAATTTAAATGTGAGATAAATGTACATATGTATGCTTTAACATACAAATAATGTACAACTATCACTTGATAAGAGGTTTTAAAAATATACAATAACTCACTATCAGTAAATGTGAGCATATGGATGATATTAGAGCTAGTCTGCAGTTGGGTGTGACCCAGAAGAACACACTCAGGCTTTTGTTTCTGTCAGCTAGAGAAGCGAGTTTAGCCATTAGCATTCCAGTTTAGCTATTAGCACAGCTAGCATGTCCTTTGTTGTGCTTATCCAGACACCGTTGAAGTTATTTACATGTTCACCCCCAAGATGTGCTGGTGAAGGGTCTCAGTAATGCTAGTGGTGATCATATGAAACAGCTGTTTCTGCTGCCGGATACAAATAAAGACTAAACTCGTTCAGAACAGATAAACGTGATTTAAAGACAGCATTTACCTGAGCAGTAACTAGAATCTGAAGATGGGTAGATGATTCACTACACTGGAGATTATAAATCCTGTTTGTTCTTTCCACACTAGTAATGAACTGATCCTTTTCATTTAAGGTGCTGTTTGTTATTTGCAGTAATATAACGCTAATGTATGTAAGCAAAACAAAGGAAAATTATAATTACATGGATTTGAATGTCGGCTGAGTTCTATGTAATAAAATAAACCAATATTGTAAACAGGTAGCATAGTAGTGCTTTCCCATCTTAAAGTGACAGTGTGTATTTACCCTGGCGACAGGGGGCAGTAGATACCTAAATCATGACAAGCAAGCATTATTTTTGTGTTAAAGTAAGACCTTACCAACAGATAGATGGTCATTAGGGTAAAACACACTTGGGAGTGCAACCTCCAGCAAAATAACAAGAACATCAGATTCCCTTTCATCACTGGCAATGAGTAAACAGGTAAATGTGTAAAAAAGAATAAGGTTTATTAATGCTGAAAGTTTTGCAACCATTTTTTACAAATCGCTAAATACATTGTGTCCTCACGGGCTTCCGCAGAAGCAAACATGGCATCCAATATGGCGTCACCCAGAGACTTAGGCCCACTCCATGTATTTTAGACACGATTTTTATGGTTATGTGTTATGAACCTGCCAATATTTTTCGACAACTGGGTATCTTTTCATTCATTTATAACTACATTGAAATGGATATTTCCAGCGATTAATGGTAAAAACTACACATCGTCACTTTAACACCACCCAAAACACCTCTCTTTACTCACAACAGGACAGGATCTGCCGCACTGATGAGCGGCTCCGAGCTGCAGGGCGGAGCCTCAGGCCCAGGGCAGCGGGCCATGAAGGCCGCCGACAGCGGGGCTGACACCGGGGCCCTTGGACGTTATAAATACTGAGTATGTGAACACTCCTCACGTGTCGGCAGACATTCTGTAACAAAATAAACACAAACGTGAGCACACACCAAAAAGTGAAAAATACTAACTAACCACTGCTAGCATTGATGCTAGTTAGCTGTGAGCTCCATTGGTAGCACAATGCTGTCTGCTTTTTTTGTTTGGTCAAACAACAAAATAGTAGTTCTTACCTGTCTAGGAGAACTCTGCATCCCTCCTGATATTCACTTGGTCCAAACATCTCCACCTTTCAAAATGGTTTCCTTTGTTTAGCTTTGTTTTATTTCTCCTGTTCTTTAGTCTTTGGGAAGGATGGAGGCAGGGGCGTCTCGCCTTTAAGGAACATATATCTACACTCGCAACAGAATTAATATTTGTAAAGAAAAAAGAAGAAGAAGGAGTGAACTTTACAGTGGTCCTCAATCTTGGTTAAAAAAAAGTGGAGCTTCACAGGCACCCTTCAAAATCCAAGCCAAACCACAAGCCCACCTGGTGCCATTACATCTGCAGCTCAAGAAAAAAAAGACCAGCCAGGACTAAACCCAATTAGCCAACTAAAGGAATCTGATCACATCTAAATCTGGATTACAAAAATCACAAAAAGACTGCAGTTTATTGTGTTTTACATGCTGTAACGTACCAGTGTTCAAACTTTCCCCAACAAATTGACCAGAAAGTGACTTTTAATTTGCAGACACAAACACACCATCTGTCTGGCCTCCAAGAAAGAAAAACAAGTGTACGATGTGCAACTAGCCAAAGAAGCCATAACATCTGTGCTCAAGGCCTCATGCGAGACTGCATCCTCACTCTGAATAAAGGTCATCTTGAATTATAAATGACTTTACATGTTATAGTTTGATATAATCAAAAGTGTTGAATGAACAAGAAGTTTAAATCAAATGTTTGTACTTTAATCAATGATGGCTTTAAAATGAATATTGTTCCTGCAATGATCCATTTCAGATCTTAACTACACCAGATGAGCATGTGTTGATTTAACAAGTTAATCTGTCAGTTCTAATACACATTATAATAAGATAATTGTTGGATAAAAACTGATATTATTATTACTGAACTAATATTAATGTCTTGACTGTTAAACATCTGGTGCCTTATTAAACGTAGCTTCATCCTGCTCATCCTGTTGATAGATACCGGGCTTCAGTAGGTCTTACAGGGAGGAGTAGGTTTTACGACCTTGCCTTGGAACCGACCTTTATCAGTAAAACTCCCTTGAGAAAGTCTAGCAATAGCTTTGTTTGACTTAGGGTGCACCTGGAGAAAGTTTAGACTCCCTTTTACAGCTTTTCCGCCTGAGAGTCTAACCCCGGGTTTCCACGGGAGCCGTCAGCAGCACGTTACTGCAGCAGCACGTCTAGCTGCTGCTTGGCCCTTCCCACAAGACGCGACACAGCAGAGGAGCAGCTGTCACCGACAGGGCACGAAGTCACACGAGTGACTTCGTCAGTAAACACAACAACAAGCAGGAGAAAACTACAACATGGCTCCAAAATGTTTGTGTTTTTATGTTCTGTCCGTTTTATAATCGCCAACACGGACCTGAAAAACAAAGGAGACCGCTAGCTAGGTGATAACTTCTCACGGGGACGCACAGTTAGTAACCTTTTTTAAAGTAAAGCGACCGGAAGGCAGTACGTTCTTTATTCTGAAAATCTCGGGAGCTTCGCTCCGTTTCCGCGTCCGATTTCCTGTCTTTCCTTCCCCAAAAATGTCGAACTTGACCCGTTTCAGAGGCGTCGCGCGTAGAAAATAGAACCGGCGCGTAAAGGCCGCGACATGCTGCTCCTGAGACGCGGTCGACTCGCGCTGCTGACGGCTCCAGTGGAAAAGGTTCTGTTGACCACAGCCGTTCCTATCAGCAGCTATGACGTGCTGCTGCAGTAACGTGCTGCTGACGGCTCCTGTGGAAAGCCGGGGTAAGGCAGTGGTTCCCAACCTTTTTCCCAAGGGACCCCGTTTTTTTACCAGTAAAATTTTTGACGACCCCCTCCCATTCTCTCTTCCAGTACAAACATTATTAAGAAATGATAAAATTGTTCAAGCACATTTTAATATGCTTTGATTCAATAGATAACAGTAATAGCAGGCTCCAGTACAGAACAAAGTCATTAACAAAACCAAACAGAGCATAATGTGCTTGACAGTTTGTATTACTTTTCTGAGCACATTGTTTCTTGTAAACACTGATAAATCAATCATTCCTTTCAATAAACGTTTGACACATAAAAAATACACTGAGCAAAATGTACTTAAATGTGTATATTACTGTTAATACCAGATTATTTACTGTAAAGGCTGTGTAGCGTTATGAATATTATAATTGTCTGCCCTTAACAGCTGCCCCTTCACACAGTAACAACGTGTAGGAATCGCCAAGGTCGGATGCTGGTTTCAGTATGTTTACATTCCAGGAGAAGAGACAGAAGAAGAGAAGAAGAACGCTTTCCATTAATTAATCAAAGTACTTTATTCGTGATAAAGCTAATCAGAGCATATGTTGATCATTAATAATCAGGTGAATGATCTGTGAAATAAAGATGTCATGAGTTATGTGTTTAATGAATAAACAGGACTGCACCAGACAGACTGATCTACAGTGACATGGAAACGCATGACACATTGTTCTCAACCAATCAGAACTTTCGTCTGTCGTAGAGAGAATCTGGGTTGTTTAATGAAGTTGTCCAATCCGGTTTACTAAGATTTGTAAACAACTAGGGGATATAAAACAAGGCAACGCCATTTTATACTCAGTTCCATTTTAACCTCAGCTCTGTTCGATCTGAGTTCCAAAGGAGTTACATCATACTCTCAACGTAGTTTTCAACCAGCTCTCGATCCATCACCGCAAAAGAGAGGTGCAGCCTGGCCAGATGCACTTTCTACTTTAAGCTGAGAACTGTCAAGCTGGAGATTTCCGTCGTTTGAACAACAAGACGACGTCCCTTCAAAATAAGAGTGAACTCGCTGACGCCTGCCGCTGCTACCGGAGTCGACCCACAGACGGGCTTTGTAGTGCTGCAACCGCTGATCCACCAGCTCCAGCACATCTGAAGGTCCGAGGACCTGGCAATTCCTGATCTACACGGGAGGCTCCACATGGTACGTAGTTGCGGCAAAATGGCGGCTCATGTCATCAGCTTCTGAAGCCTCGTGGTAGCCTAGTCATAACAACCAGATTCGCTACGTCAGCCTAGAGATCCTGAACCCACACACACACACCAACATGATAACATTCAGATCCATATGCATTCATCACAGAGATAGTCCTGGTAGACTGTAAGAATTTATAATTATAGAAATTAAAGATTCTTAAACGATCCCAACTCTCTCTTTTCTTGTCTCTTTGTCAATACAGAGTGTTTAAGTAAACTCCCTGATGATAAAAACAACCACTTCTGATTATAATATTTAGATCTAATTACAGTGTATAAATATACAAACTACAGATCACTACAGCTGTGATTAATCAACCAGTCCTATCTTTAATGAACTTTTGACACTTGAAAATAAAACAGTGAGCTGAGCAAAATGTTCTTAAAATTGTGTTACTTTTTCTGTACTAATTATTTCCTGTCTTAATATCACTAAACTTTTCACTCATGAAAAAAAGTGAGCAAAATGTAGGCTATAAACAAGTAATAAATGAAGTTTTAACCCCTTAAAGTGGAGAGGTCCTAGCGACCCACTGAGAGGCTTTGGCGCCCCCTTGTGGAGGTCGGGACCCCCAGGTTAGGAACCACTGGTCTAAGGAATGTCAAAATGTGTGTGCTTAATAAATGCTGTCGGAAGGCGTCAGCCTTGTGAGAATGAACTGCAACCTTGTCTGGTGTGTATCTTTCCTCTCCACTTTGCAAAGTCTAAATTGATTATTTATGATTGGTATTGGTGTTGATCGATTGATTACTATAACCCCTATGCTTTAAACTTTCCCTAAGGTAATCTTGGATTGATAAAATTACCCAACATTTTTGGTGCCGTGACTCCGCCGTGCTGAGCCGACCGTTGGGAGATCGCCTCCGGAGGGCCGACGTGGCGCCCTGCTTTCTTCTAAAAGCCCGGAGGGCTGAGATTGCTCCTCCGGCCGGCTGCTTAGCTCCGCAGATGGACTTCCGCCGACGGCTCAAGCGAGCAGGATTCGGGGAGAATCCATCACGCGGGGGGAGTGAGTGAGTACCTTTCTTTTTGCACCCTTTTGGAAATGGCTGGTTGACAGTGTGTTTTACGCTTGCGTTGTGTCTGCCTTTCACACACAAAAGACGTTTTGTGTTCCGGCAGAAGGGCTAGAAGAGCCGCCGGGCCCTGTCCTAGGTCCGGCTGTTTGGTTTCTGACCTGTCTAACTGAAAAAGAGCTGAAAGAGAAAGACAGTGGGCAAGAACAAACGCTACCGGAGGAAGGTTGTAATCAGGGCCGTGTCAGCGAACACGGTCCGACCCACCGCGGTCCTAGGTGGGCAGTAATAAGGCTGAAATTGCAGGCCTATGATGAAAAGCTGCACAAGGAGTGAGCTGACTGATTAAATAAAACAGCGCTGCGTTAAAGCGGCCAACCGCAGATTGGCTGAGGCACATACTCCTTTGCAGCTGTCAGTAGGAGGGGTTGGACGGATTCATCAAGAATGGATGATGTCAACCTGCTGTCTTACGGCGTTGAAATGAGACGTGATGTGCAGCCACGTTAAAGTGGATAACTATAAAAAAGTGCTGCGTTAAAGCTGCCACAATATCTTTGCGCAACACCGACTGACCACCGGGTTGGCAAACGCCGGAGGGAGTTGAAACCCCTCACTCCATCTCCTCCCGCGCTTTGTGAAAGCACACAGAACCTCGCTCAGCCACTGGAACATTCAGTCCCAGCTGAAGAAGAGCGGCTTGTTTCACCAAAAATAACCGTAGGGACTGTGTATTACCGTCCGGGTTATCCAAGGGAAGGTTTTAAGTCCCGAGGAAGCACCCGCAGCTTCCACACAGAGTGGACAGCACGGGGCCGCTCCAAACTTCCCACTTGTTGGACTTGTGGGGGTGTAGGCCACATCTCAACCTTC